>VZRJ01002826.1:434649-601643 GCA_013397565.1 Ptilonorhynchus violaceus
CCCGCCCCTCCCGCGGGGACACGGCGCGGGACTCCCCTCGCTGAGCCGCGGCTCCCTTCGAGCCTGGGCTGCGATGGCATCCGGCTCTGGAGCGGCCCCGCGGAGCGGCGGTGTCAGCCCCGGCAGCTGCCGTCTGCAGTGGGGTAGAGCGCGGAGCTGAAGGAAACCGGCGGCAGGGAAGAGATAAGGAAAACCCAACTCTGTTTTTTTCCCGGAGATTTTTTCTATAAAGTGAAGTAAAGCTAACGAGTGGCCCCAAGGTAGTTAACTTTCAGCTGTATGGAAGTAGAATACGAGTTATTTCACGGCTTTGTAGGATGGAGGTATTAAGTGCTTGTGACTGATACTTTTGCACATTTTGCAATTGTTTTCTGTGCCCTTTGATTACAAACCTTAAAGGCTCGTGGAGGCCACATTTCCCATTTTGCAGTTTTTCCCGTGCTCCCTTCCCTCCTAGGAAGCAATAGGTGCCTGACAAGTGGCTTGGAACTCCAGCTCAGGCATCAAAGAGGGCAATGCTTTCACACTGCCTTTTTGAAGATGTTCCCACCAGGCCTAGAGGTGCTGCCCCACAGCATTTACCGACATGAAGCACCTCCAGGACTGCCTTCATTTCTGCTCCTTGCAGAGCAGTTCTGGCTCCTTCCTAAGCTGGAATGAAGGCTCCAGCGGTTCTGGACCATTTGGTGTATGTATGAAGAACATTGTGCGAAGGTTGGCATAGCCAATGAAGTTATCAATCCCAGTAATTTTGGTTGTGTGAGTCACGTGGGTCCCTGAGTGCCACATCTTGCTGCTTTCCAAAGTGATGCCATTCATTTCTGACACTGGGGGTTTGCTTCCAGGTACACACATGTGCCCCAGATGTGAGCTGGGCAACTTGGGACTCACCTCCTCAGCATGGGGTGGGACCTACATATGGGATCATCCTCAGACAAGCTTGTCTTGGTTTAGTAGGGTCTCTCAGACCATGCTGCTTGCACTAAGCTACACAAAACACTTTCTGTTCCCTCCAAAAGGCAGCAGAAGGAGGCCTCAACCCTGCTTCGTCTGCAGCCTCACCCAGGCTCTGCACGGGTCCCTCCTCCCTGGCAGGAATGCAACCCTGCATCTACAGGGAGTTGGAATCCACAGGTGGTGGGTTATTCAAGGATAATGGGTGGGTGGAGAAAAAGCAGATGGAAGAGAGGTCTCTTCATTTCTCATGTTAATCAATGCAAGGTGAAAAGCTATAATTAAGTTTTCAGGGCTGTGAATCCAGAGTGAAAAGAAGCATGTCCCGCTAAACCTGAACAAGGCACATAATCCCTAGTCAGGAGGAGGCTGCAGCACACCCTTTTCTCCAGCTGATTCCTCCCTTGCTGATTTAGGTAGCTCATGTACAATACCCTGGATGTTTGGGTTGGTGAGCTTTTGTAGATCCTATTCCCAGGTGCAAAGTGTAGTTAATGAATGTGCTCGTTCGGTTCCAGCAGTTTCATGTAGGAGAGAGAAGGGTGGGAAGGAAAGGACAGGTTTGCAAAAACCAGGTGTTACAGTGCCAGTTGTCATAGCACTCACATTCCTGTGTGGTTTCAAGCCCAAGTGGCCAGGCCAAGTTGTAAAATCAGACCTCTATTTCTCAAGGGATCAGCTCTTACCAATTGTTTCATGTTTCTTCTTCATGAATTAGTAAAGGATTAGTGCTGCTGCTGCTAATGGAAATGTATCTTTTTAAAGTAGTTTCAGAAAATTTACAAGGAAGAGATATTCAGATGGTTTCTGTCCTGTTGTGCAAAGGTAATAGAGAAAGGAAAGTAAATGCCTCACACTTCTTTGGCACACTATGCATTTGGGCCGTGTTTGCTGAGTGTATCTGGTGCTCCAGTGGGATTCCCATGGAACTGGCTTGTATAGACGATTGCACTGCATGTATCTGAGAGCTGTGCTTGTTCCAGCTGTTTTCCTTTCCCATTCCAACAGAGGTAAATAATAAAATTTCCCAGGGCCAGCATCTGATATATGGGTCCCTGGTACAAAAAAGACTTTATAGCAGCCTTAACTGCTTCCTCCTGCCCATTTCTGCCCACCTTGGATCTGTAAAGAAAACAGAGGTGATGTTTTAGTCTGGAAAATAAAAGTAAAGATAGTGTAAGAGATGCTAAGGCATAGGCCCAAGGCAAACAGTGTCCCAGACTGTCTTTCCTCCTGGAGATGCTGCATTGTTACCTGATGTCTGTGCTTCCCTGTCCTAGGCAAGCAGGCTCGTAATTGTGTTTGTGTACCCCGAGTCTTTGTGTACCCAAGAGCAACTTCTGTCTGCTGAACTCAGGATGACAAAGAGAAGGTGTCTTGAGACTTCTCTGCTGGTACCCCTGCCAACATTACTGTCCTCAGCCCTGCCTTAGGTCCACCAATCACACCTGCAGGGGTAGTTTCTGAAAATCAGGTTTATGCAGCAGGAGCAGAAACAGAAGATAAAAACAGGTGTTTAATGGGGTGTGCAACTACTGGATACTCAGGTTTGCCACAGAAAAAACTTACTCCAGAATCAGCTGCTGGTCCCTAATGGTTTCCAAGGCATAGCAGAATGCAAACTCCTGATTTTAGTTGCAAATTTCTCCTGACAGTGGTGTTTCTGATATCATCTGTAAATACCCACAGTGCAATTGCAGTGTTCAGTGTGACTCTTTGCAAGGAAGCTGGAATGTGTGGTGGGATGTGCAAAGTACTTGGTACTTCCAAGCTCCCATCTCTAGTCACTGGAAAGGCTTTCAGCACAGACAAAGCTTAGCAAAACTCACTCTCCATCAGTTGTCCTTCTGAAAGGGTTTGCTGTGAAAAATGGAGTCTTTCCAACAAGTCAAATAATAATCTTTTGATGTTTGTATTTTAGCAGTGCATAAATGCTTGAACTAGATGAGTGTCCCTTTCAGTCCTGTTATATAAACAAATTGTAACAGTAACAAAATTGTTAGGCAAGATAATGCTAATAGCTGCTGTTGACTTGGAGGGGCCTGTGGGCTCAGCTAAAGTCAAGGGCCTAAATGGAAGAAGCAGTTCAGTGAACTGGAAGAAGTCAGTGCATTGAAAAACACAGAAACTGCTTCCCAGGAAAAGGAGCACCAAAGCATGTCCAGGTCATAAAGTGCACCAGTGATGTCTGAGGAACTGCTTGGGTGTCCAAGCAAGATCAAGGGATTTGGGGTTTGTGTGTGCATGCAAGAACAAAAATACAAGAAAAAACACGCAGAAAGGGTTGTGGGTATGGCACTGAGGATATTCTTGAGGCTCAGCTTTACTAGAGACAGAATGAGGACACTGCCTGTTATTGGGGGTTTTTTCCACCTGTTTTCAGGCAAAGAGGTCAGTGTTCACATCTTATGTAAATAAACTGTTCTCCTGATAGCAAAATCATTGCAAGGCTACATATGCAAGCTCACCACTCAGACAGAATTGCAGGGAACATAGCTCCCACTCCCCTCACAGGCAGAGAAGGTAAGGACACAAGAGAGCCTTTGTATAGCTGTGGCTTCTTTATGACTGTTTATGCTTTTCTACAGCAGAGATGTAACTTTTGGAGGACTTCTGGACATGTTCAAACCCTTCTAGTATCTTATTTTTCTTCCTTTTTGCATTATCAATGTTACAACAATAGCTCAAAGCCAGCTCAGCTGAAACTCCTTTAGATTGGAAACAACAGGGTTGTGATCCTTGAACATGTTTCAGATGACGGAGGTTGGATAAAATCAGGTCTGGATAATGACGTTCCCATCTTGTTACCCTGACACCGACCAGCTCAGCAGATGGATATAGACAGGAAGGAAGTCCAGTGTTGGAAGGCCGGTGCTGGAAACCCGACAATAATGAGAAAGCTGGAAGGGAGTTCAGCTCCTTCAGTGATCCCAAACACTGCAGCAGCCAAGTTTTAAGTTCCTTTCTGAGGCACATGCCTGAACTACTCATTCCCCCATGGCAGCCCCTCCTATGTCTATGCCTGATGGGATGCAGCGGGGCAAGCTCCAACCCTGATGCAGATGTCTCTGTTGCATGGCAGGGGGACTTCACACTTGACCAGTGTCACGCCTTCCAGCAGGCATTGCTGGTGGAGGGCAGGCAGCCCACCTAATCCCCAGGAGCAATCCTCCCTTCTTCAGTGCTCAGGAAGCCTGTTGGCTTTAAAGTCAGCATTCAGCAATCGTTGCTCATTGGCGCTGGTGGGGTTATGAAGATGTCAAGAATGCCTGAAGATCTTCATAACCTAGGGGTTGCATTATGGTTTATTTTCCAAATAACAAAAGCTTTTTTTTTTTTCTTTTCGTAGTTTGAAGCTATCCAGGTTTTTCCACACATCATGGCTTTTGAAAATAAAATGAATGCATAACTGTTTGCCAGCAAATGCTTTATGCATTCAGTTTTTCAAAGCAGGAACCTACTTGTGTGTACATGAAAGAAGTATGTGTGTGAAAGCTGTGTGTGCACCTACCTGAGTCACATGTTAACTAGGCAAACTGAGAAAATGTTCCCACAGCCATGGAGTTATGGGCCAGGATGTCTCCCTTCTGCAAATTCAACTCTGGCACAAGTTAATGCAGAAGCGGGTGCCAGAAGAGTTCAGGTGTCTTGTGTCTGGGGCTAGTTCCTGTTACCATTAAAATGACTTCAAAATAGACAGGATCAAGCTCAGAACTCTAGAAACTTTTGCCTTGACTTCAAGCAATTTTACGAAGTAACTAAACTCAGGAGACTCTGAAAATAAATTTCATAGCTACACTGTTTACACTATAGCAGAGTTTTTCCTGGTCTTGTGTCCTTCACTTGCTTTGCAGATCTCTTTCAGTGCATTAGTTTCTTAACTTTTTCATTGCAAGTTACTTTGATCCTGCAGTTTCTTGAATCAGTTTTTTATCTCTTGCATACCGATCTCACCCCACTCCGTGAGCTAAGCCCAGGATGTTTTAAATGCCAAGATCAGAGCTTTGCATTGCAGTAATTCTTGAACAGATAATAAATAATAAAAAAGGTGGTGGAACTCCAAATATCATCCAACATGTTTCAGCTCTGGTTTTCATTTTCATCAGAAACAGGTTAATCTGGTCAAAGCAACAAAAGCATTTCTTACCATCTTGTTCTTTCCTAGTCTTAACCTAGTGTTTTTTTAATGTCGTAGGGGTGAGATATGTCATGTGGTCCTGACCCAACAGCCCAATGACTGCATGCCCATGACCTCAACCTGTCAAATCCTGTGCTTTCCTGCAAGCCTCACTTGGAGTTGCCTCACCTTCCACTCCACTCCTGCCATGGCGCCTGTGAAACACTGCCCACAAGGTCTTTGGACTTTTCCTGTCCTGGGATCCCCTGTGGTATTTACTTCTCCTGTGGTATTACCAGACATCTGTGCCTGCAGCCTGCTGCCCACAGAAGGAGAGAGGCTGGCTGCTGTGCAGGTGCCAGAAGCGTTTGTTTCCTTTGTGAGAAATAGTTCAGCTAGAAAAGCTAGTTTGCTCCAGCTGTACCCTGTCACAGGTGAAATAAGGTCATTTTCCCCCTTTCCATACGACTCCCAAGGCCATAAATCAACCTGTTACAGTGCTGAGAAGCAGAGATGGTTCGTTCGGACAGAAGGGAAATGAAGAGAGGAATTTGCACTTTGGAAACAGGCTGTTCTCCAAGATTGGTCCTGCAGAGATGATGTGGAGCTCACGCTGTGACTTGAGCACAAGTTTGTCTCCCAAGAGCATCCCCAAGCCCAAGACAGGGAAATATCATGCTCCTCCTGGTTACCAAAGGAGAAGAGCTCTGTAGGAGCCCTCCAGGACATTAGCAAGGCTCCCCTACCTGCTTGTCCTCACGGGAGCAGCAACTTGATACTCCAAGTAGGAGAGATTCTCTGTGCTTCAGAAGCACCTTGTTTTGTCGTTGCAATCACCAGAGAGGGCAAGGAGGTCAGGCAGCCCCTTTGAGCTCTGCACCGTGGCAGTGAATGTGAGCTGCAAACCAGAGACTGGGGTCTTGCTCCCTCCTATGGCAGGGCAGGACCTCATCAGAGGGTAAGCAGTGGATTTCCCAAGAAACACCCTGTGCTGCACAGAAAGCCTGCCCCACCAAGGAATGAGAGAGTACAAAACTGACACTGGAATGCTCACCTCCACATCTTCTATAATACTATTATATTATTTTGCATGTGTGTGTGGCATTGCCATTTTTTGTTGTTTGTTTGTTTGTTTTTTTCACTTTCGAGGTCTGCAACAGCTTAGTTGCAGAGTTCCATCTCTTGCTTCAGGTGATATCTGTGCTAGTTCTCACAGCATTGTAAATTAGTGTAAATCTAGGGAGGGCAAGGGAAGACTGATCTTAGAGAAACGAGCATCACCCTCACTACATTTTTTATTCTTGGATGCTTCTCTTCTGCTCTAGAATTAAGACACGAAAGGTCTACCATTAACTAAGATGATAACCATCACATTTGGGGGATTAATGACAGACCAAATTATAAGGCAGGTCTAGGAGGGAAATGTTGAAAGTGTGTTCTTATTTTAGTGTAATCTGTCTGAGTTAGCTTTGCATTGACAGGAATCACCTGAAAGAAAAGTAGGAGCAGACTCAAGCAGGGCAGGGCAGGAGCAGATCCTTTACACACAATAGGTCTATTCACTGCTAAGATTGTAAAATGGACCACAATTCTTTGTTAAATCAGATACTTCTATTGAAGGTAACCCCACCATATTTGCAAATCAGATGAAGTTGCTTCAAATTCCATTTTGAGAAACTGTGAAGGTATTTGACACTGAAATCTAAGAGGCACTCGTTATGTGACATTTAAGCATCCTTTGTTAATCCCACCTGTTGCAGGTGGGGTTGCATTGGGATGCAGGCGTTCTAGGACAGACGTTTTAGCCCTTTTCCCATCGGCCTGAAAGATTCATCAGGCAAATTTTTTGGTTGTTGTTTGGTTGTGGATTGGTCTTTATGCCAGTATTCCCTTGTGTATAAGCCCTGGCTGGCAAGCTCTGAAAGCCACTGTTGATGGACAAATCCTCATTTTGTGCCTAGTTCCCTATCCATTAATGGATACAATAACACTGAATTCCTTTTTAAAGTACCTTAACTTTCTTTAATGGAAATTATCATATGAGCTACACAATGACATTTCTCAATATTCAGGATGAAATTAAAAGTTGAAGAAGTCACAGAGGAGGCAGGAACCTCGAGATGTAATCTCTTCTTCACCACCTGGTACTACCAAACCACATCCCCTTTAGCTTTTCCACACTGTGCATACTCTTGGTTATGTGATAAGGGAACAGGCTGCTCTACCCCACCCTACCCTATCCCACCCCACCCTATCCATTCTATGTACCCGTCATTGCAGCCACTGTCACTGCTTCTGCCCAAAGAGTCTACCTAGATGTAAAGCTCTTGGTGGTTGGAGCTTTTTGATACATGACATGTAAATAGATGTAATATAATAACCAGATTTATTTTTGTATATTTAACCCAGAACTAATATCTAATCCACAATTAAATATCATATTCGGTTTGGAACATATTGACTAATCTTCTGGCAGGGTGGAATAGACTGAATCCTTTTTAAAATTATTGTTATAGTGAAAGTGAATTTTTTGCATCTTTTTATAGGAAGTTTGGTCTTTTGGTAGGTAATATTAGTTAGACTGTGCTGAAACACCCTTAATGGAAAACAGTTTCAAAGGTTTCTGAAATACTGGGGTTTCATTTAGTATTTATATAGTATAAATTAAAAATAGGTTGTAAAAATGAAAGTAGTAATAGGAATTGTACAATGTGTTTAACAACTGGTGGGATAGTCAGCACAGTTATTTAGCCAAGTATACTTCCTCTGGGAATCTGGTTCTACCACATATAATTAGACAAAACACAGGGGGGGAAAGGGGGTGATTTTAGCAAAATATGCTTCTTCATGCTAATGCAAATACAGAATAACTTTCTCACTAGATTTGAACTGAGACAAATAAGCATGAGCCTCTGAAATCCAGCAGCAAGAACACACAGGAGGGTAACTCTGGACTGCTTCCCAGTTGCCTACAGCAACTCTGTTTTTTTCTGGGTGGCAATCCATTATTAAAATATAACAATAAAAGCAAGATTGCAGTACATTTACTATAAGAGTAAAAATGCATTCATGATAACGGTGATAAGCTTGTATAATTGTAGTATATGCTTGGCCAGAGAACACAAAATTCATAAAGATAGTGCTGTTTTGAGCCTATGGGAATGAATTTATTTTTTTTTAATCCAGACTCTTTAATGTTGTTTTAAGTGTGGGTTAGAATAAATGTGGGGAAGTGCAATCAGCAGAGCTGGGAGCAGTCTGGAAAAACAACTCTAGCCTCACGGAAGAGCCTGTGTGGTGATCAGTACCACCAATCCAAGGCACTGGAGGGTGGATCCTGAAATACAATGTACAGGCCTGGAGAAGGTCTTGAATGAGGACATGCACCATGTACTGCAGAATGAAGATCCACTTGTTGGTCAGCAGTCAAATGTCTGACTCCTGCTAGTCTTTCACAGCTCTCCCCTGCCCTATCTGAGGGTAGCAGCTACAGCTTACTGAAAACCAGCATTATTTGGTGGCGGGATCTCTTTTCTTTTTTTTTCTGACATTTTCTTCATACAATACTGCATTCCAATTCCATTCACTGCCAGGAAACTCCCTGGGCCCACTGTTGTGACAGCAGTTGTGAAATCAGTGTGAACATTTATAGATCTGAACAGCTGTAAAAGTTCTCCAGGGTTGTAAGAATCAGACACCCCCAGCTCCAAAAGACCCAAGACTTGCAGACTTTTGCGTGCCCTGCTGCAGACAGCCCAGCAGCTCTGAGCGTTCACGCCTCACTGACGTTTGCAGGGCTCCCACGATCCCTGGGGCGGTGATGGACAAGAAGGTCAAGATGGGGATAACTGTAGAGCTCTAAGGCTTCAAGCCTTGCACATCTGCACAACAAATGTGAAACATCTGTTGTCTCATGGAGAGTGTTTGTTTCCTTAAGAAAATCCCTAACTTATTGGGGTCTTGGCTTAGGGTAATGCTTGTGTGGGAAAGCACGTCTCCTGGATGGGATGTTTGGCTCACTATCCACATGGCAGATGAAGTGGCTGTTGTGAGGGTCCCTGCAACAGTGTCTTCTGCTGGATCAGGTGACACTTCCTGAACCACCAGTTCCTGTAGTCCAGCTGGGCTGGGGTCTTACATGATCTACTATAGATTATCCAAACCGTGAGCAACACATCCCCTCTCTATCCCTTCTGTGTGCAGAAGGCTGTTCTGCATGACCATTTCTGCAACTGCAGGAACAATTTCTACTGAGTATTTAGAAGTATCTTATCAATGTATAAGTTTGTCAGTTCTGCAGCAGGTAGTGCTTGGAGGAGTCCCCAGCACTGCCAGATTTGCCATCCCATATCCTAACATGTTGACACATTAAATAGTGTCTATAAGATGATCTAGGTACAGCAGGAAATGCCTGGGAGAATTTCTGGGTCTATGAAAAATTCCCATATGGACTCCCACTTAATTCTTCTTGAAGGAAATTAGACAAAGACTTTACTGTGAGGGTGTCTGGGAGCTTGGGCAATCACCTTGTCTGAGATCAGCCCCTTGTGTCACCTCTGCAGAGACCAGCTGAGAGCTCTGGGACCACCTGGGGAACCAATGCCTAAATGTGCAGGGTGTGCACCCAGGTGCAGCTCTGACACCAGCAGCACCATGTCAACTATAGGACATACTTGAATGTCTGTAACTTAAATTCCGTTGCTCACAAGCACATAAAACTTCTGGCTCCATTGCAGGAGGCCTGGAAATCTTGGCATTTTAGACTGCTTCCAAGTCCCAAATGAAGCCGTGGGACAAGAACCAAAGACCCTGGAAGTGGGGCTCTGCCTCTGCACTCTCTTTTAGGTCAGTTTTAGCGGCAAAATCAAGACAAATATTTCTGTTTCCATCATTTTGCTGCAAGAGTTCCTTGGGGATTGTTTTTAAGACAACCCAGTCAGTGTGTTAAGAGTGAGTTAGAAAAGGGAGGGAGACTATAAATGCATCTGTTAATGTCACCTTCCTTCCATAGGATGTGCCCTGCTGAGCTGTGCCTGGTAGGCCATGTGCTTATCTGCCCTTGCAGCAGGATCAGGAGACAAGATAGCAGAAGGTCCTTCCTAGGAGGGCTCAAGTTGCCTGTCACAGACAGGAGACATTTTTAGGTGGTCTGAGTTCAAGTTTCAAGCTTGTCTCAAGGGTGCAATTTTAATTCGTGTCCTGGTCAGTGTACCACTTTTGGATTTTGTTTGAAATCCAGCTTTGTTGTGGTGAACTGCCATTGCATCTGGGCTCAGTGCATTGACATGTGAAATGTGTCAGCTTTTGTTGAGACTCACTTATTGAGAAACACAGAGGATTCATGCTTCTCTTCTGGTCCTTGGAATTATTCTCAGGTTTTCACCAGTAGAAAAAGAAGATTCAAGGTTGTCCTGGGTTAGTTATGTATTCTATTACCACCCACAAAAAGCTGGATAAATTTCATAATTACACACCTGGGACTCCTTATCTCAACTGAGATAAGCACTCCAGCCAACAGCAAGCACCACCCACCCTGGTTATCTGATCTCAGGTGATGGCCCATTAGCACCACCCAGCCTGACTAATTAACCTGAACCCCATCGAACCCTGGGGAGCATCTCAGAGGAGCCCAGGGCTCATCCAAGCTCATTACCAAAGCAACCAATAGAACATCGGGAAGATCCTCTCCCATTGTGAAAGTCCCCGCCCCTGGGGGAGGTGCCAGCCAAGAAACACAGCATAAAACAAGGGGTTTGGATCGGAGAAGGGACCCTCGACTCGACGGGACTCCGCTCTCAGGACTCTCCTCTCGACTGGACTGGACTTCACTCCTCGGAATTGGATTCAGCTACTCCACTCCTCGAATTGGACTCAGCTACTCCACTCCACTGCCGGGACTGGGCTACCAGGCCTTCCTGCAGGACCAGTGCCTCACTGGACTGCACAGCCACCACCCTGCTCAACAGGGTGTCAGGTTGTACCGTGACTCTGTCGGTTTGTTTAAGCCGTGTTTCTGTATTACTGCATTTATTTTAACCTTTTTTATCAAAGTTGTAATTTTGACCTAAATCTCTCAAGGTATTCGGTGTGGGGTTAATTTCCCCTGCTGGTTTACAGCCAAAACCAGCACAAAGGTTCATACTAATTTTCTTGAAATACTACTTTGACTTCCCAGGGAGCTTTGAAGGGAACACCACTGTCCAACAGATGAGCATGGCAGAAGGGAGAATAAAATCATAAATAAAGCCAATTCTCCTTTTGTGCTTCCCTGGCCTACAACACTCAGAATTTTTTTCCCCGTACATCTTTGTATGTAGCAGGTTTCCCTGTGTTGCCCATGATCACCTTATCACTAGAATTGCCCAAGTGCTGAGATACAGACTGGGTGAGTGGATGACAAGAGGGGTGGAAAATTAGATTGTTAGTTATCCATGACCTGGAATAACTGTCAGGAGCTACTAGTGGTGTATCTCAGGGACTGATATTGGAGTCTGTGTTTTTCAATGTCTTTATTAATGGGATGACGGGATAAAGTGCACTCTGGGTGAGTTTGTGGGTAAGCAATCAATAACCTGGAGGGCAGGGCTGCTATTCAGAGAAACCTGGACAGGCTGGAAAGGTGAGCTGACAGGTACTCGTGAAGTTCAGCAAATGTCAATGCACATTCCTGCAACTGGACCAGAATAACCCACTCCACCAGTACATGCTGGGGTCTGACTGGCTAGGAAGCAGCTTTGCAGAAAAGATCTGGGAGTCTGGCTGGAGTGTATCCTTGCAACAATGACATCATGGACTGCGTTACCAAAAAAGTAGTGAGCAGGAAGGAAGTGATTTTTCCGCCTTTAATTAGCATCTTTAAGTCTACATCTGTAGCGGTGTGACCAGTTTTGGGCTCCCCAGAGCAAGAAAACATTAACAAACCAGAGAAGTCCCCCAGAGATTTACTGAGATGGTCAAGGGCTGAAGCGTATGCTGGGAGAGGAGAGACTGAGGGAGCCGGGCTTGTTCAGCCTGGAGAAGGCTCAGGGGGTTCTTAATGCAGTTTACAGCTACCTGAAAGGAGGGTGTGGAGTAGACACACACGGACTCTTCTTGGGGTGCTCAGGGAAGAGATGAGCACAACTTGAAAAGTGGGAAATTGATATAAGGATTCTTAAGGGGCGGGGTGGAAATCCAGCAAGGGTGGTCAAATACTTAAACAGTGGCCCAGAAAGATTGTAAATCTCCATCCTTGTAGATATTGTAGACATCAACTGGGCAGAGCCCTGAGTGAGCTGCACTAGCCCTAACACTGCTCTGAACAGAAGGCTGGACTAGACACCCCCAGCGGTTCTGTGATTTTGTGACTCTGAGTTAGCTGAAGGAAAGATAGAGCCAGGAAAGACCTGTGCTTTCCTAGCCATGTCAGCTTGTTCTCTGCAGAGAGCAGGGCAGCAGAGCACACTCCACTGCACATCAGCTGTGTCTCTCCTATTTTTAGCAAATACTGGAAAATGAGTAAGTGACAGATACAACCATGTTGACTGTCCGTCAACACTCTTTGGTGACGTGGATCTAATCGACCTCCCACTGAAGTGCATTGTAGGATTCCCACCCATATAATGGGATTTGATAAAGGTCTCATAAAGACAGTAGGGTTTAAAAATGATGCAGCATTAGAGGTCATAGTAGCTCATACAGAACTATCTCCTGCTCTTTCCCAGCACTCTGTCAGATACACACACACTTGTTACCACACACGTGCAACCTCCTTTATGGTATCTGCAGTTCTGTACTGTAAATCCTACGGTGCTAAAATTAATTAAAAGGAGATGCATATTTACTGTCAATAAGAATGCAACTCTGTTCATTACAGATAAAAATGTTTTAAATCTTCAAGAACACCATGGGAAAGCTGGAAGGTTGAGGCTATAGAAGAAATGAAGTGATCAAAGAATATTGGTTTCATCAACCTGTGTTGTTTCATGATACTCCTAATTCAGAAGAGTGCAGTTTGTCAGGTGGGATTCACTCCTTCTGGGATCCGATATGTTACTGTCTTTTGTAGCAAGGACCAAGTAACCAATCAGCAGTAATTGCCATTACTTGAAAGAATATGATCTTTTGATTCTCCTCTGCTGTGGCTGAACAAGTGTCTTTTGTTCCTGGAGTAGAAGAGTAACATAAAGGACTTCGCACAGAATAACATAAAAAGGAATTAGACCTTATATAACGTTCTTGGCAGGAAAAGGACAATTTGGGGACGGGTGTCATTAATGCCCTGATCTCTGCAGGAAGCCCAGTGGGGAGGAAGGGAAGAGCAGCGAATACAAACAATCAGACGTTTGTTAGGTGGAAGGGACGTAGGAGCCTATGAGAGGCTGCGCGTTCATTCAGACAATGCAGCAAAATAAACAGAGTGTGACAGCAAGAGATGAATGGAAAGTTAATTCTATTCACATTTACAAGATTTCAATGGCAACATTTTCTGAACAATGGTCCCTATTGATGCTACAAGTGCTTACACATTGTGCCTGCTACTTGCTGAACAGACATGACACTATTCGAGCAGCTGTATTCTCTAATTGGAAAAGGGAAGTTTCCAAAAATGATGAAAGGCTACATCTCATCCATGATGGAACTCTTTGGAATCTAACTCATTTTGGTGCCTGATTATTTTTTTTTTCTCCTAATTGAGATCTCTTAGATTTGTTCTCTCAAGTGGCAGAGCAACTAGAGGCCAAACTTTAATAACTTCACGTCTAATACTTCAGTATTATCACCAGTGCTTATCAGAATAACAAAATAAGCAGTAGTTTTGTCTACATTAGAAGTTTGCCGTTTTAAGCAGGCCATTTAGATATACATCTCCTTTGCCTTTATAAATTGTGTCTCCACTAAGAGGATTTGCATGTCTACATGGTTCAACGGATTGGCAAACTTCCCCTAGCGCATACAAGGTTCCTTTACACTTTCTTATTCCAAGAAAGTACTTAGCCATACTGAAATACTTGGGAAATAAGGGAGGGGAGGGGGAGAAAAAACCCTCAAACCAAAAGTCCAATTTCCCATGAAATAGCTTATTACTCCTGTTATTAAAGGACTTTCTATACACGTGTGCTGTTTAGGGTATGAATTCTTCATGCTTTCAAACAACATAGTTCTTGCCAGGAAAAACTTTAGCCGTAAACATGACAAGCCTCTGTCTTGAACTCTGAGCCAAGTTTAACACTATCTCTCTGTCTTAAAGGCCAATTTTTACACCATTTGGCTACAAAAGCAAATTTACACTGCTGCTGTGGATACTGTGTGTTTGCTTGCTTGCTGTCTGCACACCAAGCTGCCTCATTTCTCTACACTTGGTGCTAAAATCAGCCCCTCCCTGGCCGCAGGGACAGCAGGCTGCTGTAAGCAAGCCCAGGTGCTGGCTGACATCTAGAGAAACTCCGGGTCATTTCTAGTTTGGGATCTGAAAATCACCAACCAGAACTCCAGTCTCTTCCCTCATCCCTTCATTTTGATACAGCCCAGCCCTCCTTGATTTTGAAACGATTGGCTCTAATATTTTGGTTCCCCAGGGTCTTACAGAAGCTCCCTGGAATTTGGTCCCATTCACATAGCTGCGCTGGTGGTGTAACCCGTGAGGGACTCAGCAGGGAAGGACAGGAAAGCTTAGAAAGGATTTTCTTGACTATGGAAACATTGTTCTTGAATTATGTCAAATCAGTGGAAATCCTCCCACTGTCCCTTCCAGTTGATCACATGCATTTCTGCTGTCTGTATCTTAAAAATTTACCTTGTTGTGATGGTCCCCTCCTGCTCTGAATAACACTTTATCTTTTAACATTCTCTCCTTGAGCAGTGTTCACCTGTGTAGCTCCTCTGGAAAAGCATTATTATAATAACAGAATGGAGGGTAAGGCTCCAGGAGGCATGTCATGTTGCTGCAGATGAAAACCTAAAAATTAAGAGGAATAACTCTCATTTTCCACCTTCACTGTGACTTTGTCGTCATCTTTAATCAGTACTATATTTTATACTGCTTTAGATTTTCAACACAATATACGGAGGATTCTCACAACAACCATAGGGATTAGTTACAGATATATTATTATCTCTGAACTAGATGGAAAGAAACGATCTTGTAACAAGAGGACACCTCTACAAACCAAAAAGATATTGCTTTGATTCAGAGAGGTCTGAGACTATGGACTAGTAATTTAATTTCCATGCTTCAATTTCTCCATCTTATTGAAACAGGAACACTGATATTCATCTGCCATGGAGAGGCATTCTGATGAGGATGAGCAGGGTAGTGCAGGGCTTTTACAGCGGGAAGCATGGGCACAAGATAAAATTAAAATTTGAAAGATGAAGAAAAATGACAGGTGCAGAAAGGCTGAGCAGCTTGCTAAGGTCTGTGCAATGAAGCATCCATGGAGGCAGGATCAAGAAGCAGGAGCTGCCAGCTGCTGTTTCTATAGCAAACAGCTTCTGGCTGGAACCATGGGCTCCAGAGAAAAAAAGTAGAGGGCTTTTTTTGCCCTGGTTTATTATTTTCTGGTTATTATTACAGATCGTGCCGTACCTAGCAGTGCAGCCCTGGGCTGCCTGGCTGGTGACATTTTGCCATGGTGGATGCCATGGTTAGTGAAATGCCTTTTAGTGAAGTGAAAGGAATATTGCTCCCTGACCTTTTGGTTGAGACATCTGTCCCAGACTGCTGTGTATGTTAGTCAAAAGACAGTCACATGCTTGTTTTTCCCTTTTTCATACTTTTACAGGCCAGAAAATCCTGCAACCTCCAAGTGATTAAAAGCATTTAATTAAATGCTTTGAAGGAGTTGTTTCTTGCATTATTAAACCAGGAAAGGCTCTGACTTTCACAAGAAGTTGAAGAGAAGGAAAAGACAGACTGCAAGACGGGACAGAGAAGATTACTAGTGGTCTTCCACAAGCAGATATCCTGAGGGAATATGGAGGTGCTGGGCTGGAGTCAGTGCCGTGCCTCCCCAAACTCCCCTTGCAGCCCCACCTCTGAGCCTTGGTTTTGCAGGTGGTGCACTGGGTTCGGTGTTAAATCTGGTCAAGACCAACCACATCCCCTGATGCTGAAGGCAGTAGGCTCTGCTTCTGCTGCTTGCAATAGATGAAACTTTTTAGTGAAACTTCCCCTTGGTTTTTTAAAACTTTTTTCCTTTTTTTTTTTCTTCCTTCCATCTCAGATCGGTATCTATTGCTCAGTTCAGTCATGTTCCCTTTTCATTCTTTTTAGAAAAAAAGGCATTGGGCACATGTATCTTCTATAATGAATTCAGGGGTTTTAAGGATATTGGCTCAGCTGGAGTTTTGTACGGAGTTTTGCACAGTTTTGTATTCCAGTTTGTGCCGCAACAGCCTTAAACTACTCCAGTGTCTGTGCTGAATATATCCTCTTTTTTTTCTCATAAATCCCCATCAGCACTGAGATGAACTCCTGTATATAAAAGGCTAGTGTGTAAGTGCCATCCTGATTTCCTGTCTGAGCTGTCTGTACAGGGATACAATTTTAATCACTGGCATTTTTATGATTTCTCAGTAAGCTTTTGGAAGCCTCTCTTGGGCCAGGGTTAATCAGGAGGCTCCAGGTGGCTGCTATCACTCAGACCACGTACTTTTCATGGCCATTTCTGTGAAGAGACTTTTCTGTGTGGACGAGTGCATGACAAAGACTGCAGTCTGAGCTCATAGACAGGACTCGTTTAATCATGACTCTTTTTCAGTCCGGTGACAAAAATCAAATCTGTTTTGGATAGAAATAGGAAAAGTTTGTGGATGTTAAGTTTTCCAGTCAGGAAAGGAATCAATATCATGTATCTTAGGTGACCGAGGACAGAGCTTGAATACCAGAAATAAGTGTTCAGTCTGCAAGCAGCTCACATTCTTGAATGTGCTCAAACAAATTTTCTTAGACAAGCTATTTAAATAGCCTTTGGTCGACAACAAATATAAACACTGCTGCCTGTTTGCAGAAATGTGTCTAAACTTTCCTGCTTAGTTTTTTCCTGTGAGATGGTCACCAGGAGATACTTTTCCTTCATTTTCAGATTGTTTTCTTTAGATATGAAAAAAAATACGCTTTATGTGGTCACTTCAAATGTATATCAGACCAGAGATCATTCAAATGGCCCTTTAAGGCTTCTAGAAGATATTCTGAAGGTATAATATGACAGCTAAGGAAGCTTATGTGTTCTGTGAAAACTGGGAAAAAAAAAAACAACTCGGTTTTTCTCCCAAAGGCTTATACACGGCTGATACTGATTTTTCCAAGGTTTGTTCTGAATTTGTTTGAACCATATTTTTTCAGACTGAAGAGTAGAAAGACAGTAATAGGAATGAAATAACACTAGTTATTTAACATCAGTTCTTTTCTTTTTGCTCCTTCACCTCAATATGCACAGTGTGGTAGCTGCTGAAACATATTCTGTCCTTAGTGGGAACTTGGACAGGACCTAGGATGTGGAGTGAATGTGTAGGAATATGGACAGTGGTTGTGAATTTTCCAAACTCTTTTATGTCTCAGAGTTTCCACTTCCAAAGCAAAGACAAATTATTCACTGCTCCACAAGTTTGTCAATAAATCACTTCATTGATGAGAGGATTTGCAATTAAGCTCATGCTAAAGCAGTCATTAACCATAACACCTTTATCTCTTTAATTACAGGAATGGGAGATGACTATCAGCTGTATGAGTTAATCATTGAAAAGTGCCTGTCATTAATTCCTCCGTGTTTGGGAGCTAAAGCTTGCAGGGGAGTCTTTACTAAGCTGAAACCCTCAGTGAGGACAACATGGACTTTGCCAGACAGGGTCGAGTGGAAGTGGATGGGTGTTTTGCCTGAGTAAAGAAATAAATGCATTTTGTCGCGGTTCAAACTTTTCACATCCCCTCAACACTGTACAAAATCCCATCAGTCAGACCTTGCTGCTGCAGGGAGCTTTCGCAGCATGGCCATTGAAATCGTCCAAATGAGCACTGGATTATAACCATACAGTGCACAGCCATTTCCATGGGCAAAATGTCACTTCTCTGATACAGTCAGCGGCAGACCTTTTATGCCTTTTCACCCTCCCCAGTGAGGATCCCCTCTGTGTAGGAGACCCCCAGCTTGGAAAAGGGATTTGACTTTCCACTCCCCTGTTCTGTTTATTACCCACTACTGGTTGTCCAGGTTGGCAAGCGATGAGGTTGATGAGAGAAGTACCTGGGTAGTCAAAAAGGATTTCAAGGCATTGGGTCACCTGGTTGGACAGACAAGAGCACAGGTGCTGTTCTCCTCAATTCCTTTGGTAAGTGGTGATGAATGCCAAAAGGAACTGGAAAACCTATGCGAACAACAAGTTACTTAAAGACTGGTGCCATTGGTGGAATTTTGGTGGTTTTGATCATGGAGTGGTTTATATGACACCAGGCCTGCTGGAGACAGATGGGGTTCATGTGTCTAATTGGGGCAAAAGGGTTCTAGCCCACGACTTGACAGGGCTGATTGAAAGGGCTTTAAACTGGGTTTGAAGGGGGAAGGGGATGACACCAGCCTTGCTAGAGATGAGCCTAGAGAAGAGGACAGGAACGAAAGCGAAGCTCCAGCTGCTCTGGCTCAAAGAGAGGGATAAATCCTGAACAGGCACCTTGCTGTGGTCAGGACTGTGCCCACAAAGCCTGCACACAACCTGGTTCTTGATCATGCCTGACCACAGCCCCTCCTTGGTGGCCTTGGTAACAACGTGATTGTCACCAGCTGAGAGGGTGGAGAGCGGTGGAGAGATGGGGTAGGGTTGCTTCCACAGTTCAACCACTGGGAAGAGACTAGTCTGAAGACACTGCTGACAGTAGAGGTTTTATAGCTCCAGTAGAGTAGGATTATTGGTTCTGAGCTCCTTACAAGTCAGGGAAACTGCTGAGAAACATGGCATGGGAACACATAGTAGTACTGCTGCAGGACAAGGATAGTGTGATTATTCATTCCTTTCTCACTAACACAGGACAAGGCCATAATTTTCTATTTTAAGGCAAATGGCAGACACTGTTATTATCACATGAGCAGATCATTTGGTTATTACTGTTTGCATTGCAGAAGCATCCTGAGGCCCGAACTGTGTTGAAACTCCTATTTGCTACGTACAGGATATACTTGTAGGGAAACTGTCCTGCCTAGAATTGCTTCTGAACAGACAAAGCTGATCATACTTCACTGCAACAATGAAAAAATGCGTGGTTTACCCAAAGTTCCTAACTCGGGAAGTCCTTGATGGATCTGTAAATTTTTTTAAGGACAGACTCATTACTCAAGCAAGATGGAGATACCTTCAGATCTAATCAGATGTTTTGGTTTTGAGTCTAGGAAGAAAATATGGTATATGCTCAAAACAATCTACATTAAATGGGGCAGTGGAGGTGTCAATTCCACTTGTTAAGAAAGCAGGCTGCTCACCAGAGGCTTAAGGATTTTTGTACACTTCTTTGCTAATGATCCCTTTAATTACTTGCTGTAAGTCATCTGGAATGAAAACACCACCCTACTCTTGTAAAGAAGAAGGGCTTTGTAACGCTGTGTAATATGTATGGATTTAGGGCTCTGTGGATTAAATTTGGCAATTTCAAGCATGCAAAGTTACTAATCCGCACTTTGTCTACAAAAAATAAAAAGAAGCAGTGAGGCAGGCTGATTCCCTGAGGATGGCTGGGGAATTCCACACATGCTTGTCTTCTGCAACTCTGATCCAGGGAGCAAACATTATCATCCGTGTTGCAATAGGTACAGGCAGACCAAAGAGACACACTTGCAGCAAAACACAGGCAGATTTATCAGGTCCTTCCCTATGTTTTCATCTCATGGTTATTTTTCTTGACGTTTCTGTTCTTCCAGTTTCCTAGTATTTTAAAGTATGTATTTGTCACATTTAATTCTATTTTTCTGTAACAGCTTCATCCACAGTGAATTCTCTTGGAGAACAGCCCAGAGATTTTTCTGTTTCTTCTTCTGCCTTTATTTTTCCTGCATCTGTTATTACATCATTTATATGGATTACATCCACATAAATTTGGCTTTTTTGTCAAACTTATAATGCCATAGTCAGGCTGTCAAAATGGCTAAATCCTGAGATGTTATTCCGGCAGAACTTGCACTGAATTGTCTGTGATTGCGTCAATAAGTTGAATGTTGTAATATTTCTAGTAGGGGGGACAAAATAATGTAGGTATAAGAACAAGGCAACAGTAAAAATCATTTTAGAGGCCAGTAAATTGAATCATTTTGCAGTTTTCACAGAGTCAAGGATGAACTGTTAGAAATAAAAGAATCTTGAATTTGGGTACATTTATAAACACTTGACCGCACTTTTTGTTCCATAATTCTAATGCATATTGTCAAATTTTGTTTAATAGTGAATTTAATAAACTCTGTATTTTTTTTCCTGCATCCCAATGATAGATCCTAGAATCTTGTATCATATATTTAGTTGGCTAAAGTTTCCTGTTTGTACCTCACTTGCCTTTTAAAGATCACTGGACTCCACTCTACTGTACTTATTCTGTATTTCTGTCTGCCACTACCTCCCCCACATCCATCAGCAGGGCTTGATTAGCCCTAAATCTCACCCAACACTCAGTGCTTAGGATTTGATAAATTTGGGTACCAAAACACAAGAGAGAGGCAGGAGGATTAATACTAGATTTACAGAACCCTTGTAAGTTTTTGAAAACTGTGATTTTTTTTCTCCTCCCTTCCCCTGTCTTTCTCTACCTTCTTCATCATTCACAATACCTCTATGAGTAGGTATTCATTGTTTAACTTAATTCAGCAAATTGAGACCAAATTAAGGATATTCATAGCCCTACACCCCAAAAGTAATTAAATGGAATAAAGGCATTACAGATTTAATTTTTCTTGCTCGATATCCACCTATCTCCCTGTTTTCATGTGTGATTAACCTATCAAACATTTCAATTTCAATCTCAGACCTCTCCCCTCAGACCTATCTGGAATTATTGGCAGCAAAGGGTGAAGCTTGTCAGAGGATGAATTACACCAGTGTCACTGCCAGACTCTTCACAGTACCTTTATTCAAAAGTCACATTTCATAAAATAATTGAGGTGTCACGTTGGGATTTATCTGAAAATCAAGACATAGATAGGTTTTATGGGTAACATGACTGTTGTGTGACATCTTGTTTTTCTGGTGAGCTCTCTGACCACCCAGCTGCTGTGAGTTCCAGGGGACACCACCTCCTCCGGAGTCTGGCTGTTAGAAGGGTGCAGTGACCACCAGTGCTGTATGCATTCAGACTCAGAAACAGGAGAACACCCAGTGGGGCTTTTTAGGAGAAATTCCTGGTTGATCGACCATGGTGAGACCTTTAAGACTTAGGGTCAAATGCAGCTCAAATTGGGACACCAGGTGATCCCACTCCATGTCAATGATATGAAATAGCTGGACTTTTGATGTATATCAGCATTGCTGGGGGATATGTGCTGTCAGATAAATTCTGGGAGGCACTCATCCTCTCAGAGGGAGGAGCTGAGGGCTCCGTATTTCAGATTTGCGTGTCAGAAACAACGTTTCTTTAAACACATGTCCCACAGTAAGCAAATCTCCCACTGCTGGGACGACGTCATTCTAATGGCTCCTTGGATAAAACAAAGAAAAAGAATGGAAAGGGAGAAAGGAGAATTACACCTTTTCCTGTCCTTTTTGGAGAGGAATGGTGAGATGATAGGTAATATTTGAAAAGAAGGCTTGCCCACACCTCACTGCTCTTGGGACACAAGCATGTGATCCCTTGCAGCTCGATACCACTTCCCTGCTGGGCAGGGGACAAGTTGCAGAACAGGACTAGGTGCTGCAAAGAGCTTTCCTGTCTGGCACTGCAATTAATTGTGTAATTTGTGGCTGTTTGCACAGGCACACTCTGCCCACTGGTCTCTGGACACTCATTTGTTAATGGGGGTCATTGGACAAGGCTATTTCCCATTATGTGTCATCTTTGCTGTCCCTCTGACTCATATTTCTTCCGCTGTGCCTGCGTTCACTGGGTGACATTTCAACACCAAGGGTGGTCATTTCCTTTGGTACCAGAGGAATCTACTCCAGTGAGCAGCCAGGCTGAATTGTCAGCCTGGAGAGCTTCAAATAGATTATAATCAAGCTTCGAAATCCAGGGGCCTAATTTCTCACACAGTTAGACAATTCTGATACTTGTTCAGATGGTCATTTCAGAGTGACACCTCTGATCATTTGAATGAGAACAAGACAGTTACATTCACTTTATACCAGTAAGTAAAATTCTCCATCAGTACGTGAGTTACAGAAGCAGATGATTAAATGCACACCATTCCTACCCACATATGAAATCTAGACTTTGGTGTTTAAAATTATGATCCATTTAAATACTTCGGTAATTTGCATTCTAGGCTTTTAGCAAAATATGGGCCATAAGGGTACCATAAGCAGGGATAGATCCCATCAGGGTCTTGGGTTCAAATTCTGTTTTACATTAACATACACAAAGCCCCTTTTTCTACCTCTTAGAGGTTTGTGTTTATGATTCCTGTCATCTTTGTTCATGATAAATTATAACAAAAATAGCCTATGAGTTTATATTTAGGTGCTTCCATAAGGGTCTGCTTGGCTAAATTTGTCTGTGGCAGGTTACTTTATTTGGCCATTTGGCCCTGAGAGGCACATCCCTCATGCTTTCCCAGCAACTCTATTTTTTTAGTTCTAACAGGAAAGGAAAGAGTTAAAATGTCCTCCATATAGAAGAGGCTATAAGGAGAAGTAATTTGCATATTTGACTCACTTTTCCTGGAAACGAACAGGAAAGAGTAATAAGTTCTCAGTAACAGTCAAGGAACCTTAAAATATCACGTAACCAGGAACAGACATACTGTCAGCAGATACTTAAGTTTTTGCATCCAGTTAATAACCAGGCAAACTGAAGCAGAACTGGGGGGGAAAGACAACCAGTACCCAAGTTTTCCAATCCCTTCCTTGTGTGTTATCACTGTATTGGTGTTTTTGCTCTGAGAAATTAATATATTCTCCATTTGAGGCATTTCATGCAATAGAGTATAAAAAATTCTATAGTTGTAAAGGGTCAACTAGGTGAAAAATGAAAGGACATTTAAAAATGCAGATTGATATTAAGTAATACCAGGAAAAAAAATCTATAGAGATTCTTTCTTATTTTGAAGATTTGGTATCTTTGGTCACATTAGTATGACGTTCACAAAAAACAAGTTTGAAATTAATGGGCACAAACTTTTTGAAAAATTGTCCTACTCTTAAAGTTTAGGAGAAAAGCCATCCAGCAATGTCCCTGTAGAGTGTAAGGGTTGCCTGCTGCATGGCTGAGGAAAGATTGCTGCTGACAGCAGAGAAATTACAGCACATGGGTACCTGCTCCAAATGCTCTTCCTTCATTGTTCAATACCCTGAGGCTTTGTACATTGTCATATTCACTGGAGTGGTCCAAAACCAGAGAAAACAACTGGCATAATCAGCTGGATAAGCCCAGTAAAGACAATGGTGTGCTCCAAGTTAAATTAGCAATAATTAAGCTGAATGTCAGCCTTAGACGTGTGTGTTTCAAATAGGTTGAGGTGCTCTTCCTCCTTCTGAGGCTGGTTGTGGAGTGGCTCCTGGAGGGCTGGGTGAATTTATGGCAAGAAGTCTTCCCAAGGTGCCTAGGGAAGGTCGACTCTCAGCACCTGCATATGCTGGGCTAATTTTTTATCACTGTAAATCAATGGCTTGGCACTACTGTGGTTATAGAGAAGGAGCTTTGGATCCTGATTTGGTTTCTTATGCTGAAAGAGCCATTTCTGGCTGCTTCAGCAAACGCCTATGATACAGCCAACAAGGGTGCTGCTTCCCTGTCTCTGAGATCACCAAGTTTCAAATGGCTGATTGCCCCTAGCACTATAGTTTTCATCCAGATCATTTGTCCTTGAAAGAGGTTTAATTTATTGGAATTAATTTCATGCAGCTGCTGGAATACATCAAAGTGCAGAAAGAGGGAGTTGAGCAAACTCAGCCCCCACCGTGCCTGTTGGGAGGGAAGCGGCCATCTGTCTCCCTGACGGGCTGCATTAAGGGTTTTTTTCCCTAAGAAATCTGTGCATTTTCTTTCCATTTCAGACACTGTTCCTCAAAGATGCTCTCTTTAAGCAGCCAGTTTCTGATGATAGTGGGTCCTGGTGTAATCACCACTGGTGATATACGGCAAATACAGCAAAGATGCAGCTTGGATTTTAAGATCACCTCTGTAGTAAGAGGGGAGGAAACCTGCTGCTGGCAGATAGCAGGTGGGATTATGTGGCTGCATTAAAGGCTTCAGGCACACTCTTCTGGGCCAAACTATTGTGGGTTCAGATCTCCACTTATACAGTCGTTTTCTCCAGGCAAAGTTCTGTACATAACACTGCCTGATGGGAGACAGTCTCCACCTGACAGCTCAGTGAGATACAAGGCAACAGAGAATCTCACTTCCAGCAGTACCTTTACCCTGTTCTCTCAGCATTTTGCATTTGTTGATTTTATCTTTTCTGATCTAACCAGAAATTAAAGTTGTGCTAGTTCAGCTCTAACAAACACATATAACTGCAGAGGTGGGAACCCTGTGCATGCACTGAGCTCTCAGGCACATCGTGCCTTAGCTCAGGAAGGCTCAAGCTCAAATGGTGAGGTCAGATGAACAGTTTGGAAACATGTGGTGGTCCTGCCTGTGAGCTGTGCTCTGCTGAGTGACAACATGACATTGGTAAGCTACTGCAGGATAAAGTGTCTTTGCTGAAAGTTTTGCTGGGACCAGCAGCTTCAAAGATGGGAAACCCAAGAGTTGTTCAGAACTGTACTGTCAGAGCAGAAGTGACTGCTTGGCCATGCCACAATGAAATAGATTAAAGTTCCTTTCAACCCAAGCCATTCTATGGTTCTGTGAAATAGAAATACATACATTTTCACAGCTGCAGAGCTATTTGCAAGGGTTGGGCTTTAACTGGTACAATGTTATGGATGGGAAATCCTGGAGGCTTTAGACATTTATGGGGGAGAGGGAAAATTGTCACTTGTGCATTTGTGCCAAGCTCAGCACATGGAGTCCTGACATAATGGAGATACCTAGATACCACTGCAACGTAAATGGTAAGTAATAGAAATGCAATGACCTACCAAGATTAATAGTAGTGAAGTAGAAGGAAAATGACGACTTCAGTGATATGATAATAGCATTTTGTGACATACAGGCATTGTAGTCAGTTGTAAAACAGAGCAATTGGGAATCAGAGTGCTCATTCTAGTGTGTTTTTACTGTGGTTCTGGATCACTACAAAGTGCATTTGTGATGCAACCAGCAGAAGGAGAGGGCCAGCACATTCTTAGATTGTGACAGCACTTCTCTGTGTTTCTCTGCTTTCCTTGTTGAGATGCAAGTCCTGTATGTGCATTTCAGGGCATATAGATAGCACTGAGATTAGAAAATTAGGAGTGTATGTTTTTCCCTGCGAAATGGAATCAAGATTATAATAGCATAGGAAAGGGAGGGACCTTGTGTGCTTCTGGGTCAAGTCCTCTTCAGGCTGTCATTTTAGGTAATCCCGTCCTTAATGGATCAAGTCTTGCCTTGGGATTTTCATCTCTGTCTTCCCTTTTTGGGGTTGTTTCGGATCCCCACTTCCTTAATGAGTAGAATTCTTCATCTAATTTCCAGGTTAAATCTATTAATGGATGAATATTTCATAACTGTTTCCTCTTCTGCCAACATGCTCTTTTCATAAAATGGCTTTTTCCCTCCACTGGCAAGTAAGTTCCAGGTGTATTTATACAGAGCAATCATGTAATATCTGTCTCTATTTGGCCAAGCTTTTCTTAGTCCCCTGGTACTGTTAACTTTTGGTTACCAAATACATAAAATAGTTGAAGGTCCTATGGGCAAAGATGCCACTCAGCTCACTAAAAGCCATACCATGGGGACACCTGATGAGCTGAGACATGGAACGGAGGATACAGCTCACACACCCATCTACTGAGCCTCCACGGGTACTCAAAAATATGCAGCAATCTTGGGATGTGGGTTTGGAGACAAAAATCCTGTGACAGTGAGTGGAAAGAAACTTCCATCACTGGAAGAAATGAGGACTTTTGCAAAGCTCTTCCAGAGAGGATAGATTTCCTATGCAATGTTCCCTTCCTGGGAATGTGGTTTACCTCATATCTGCAGATTTGTATTTGTCACTGTGGAGCCTGTCTGAAGGAAGATACTCTTGTGCAGCATCCTGCCTTCCCAGGTCTGCATGCAAGATGCCAAGGCTTATTAAACGGGTATTTCTTGGATGGTGGTTTTTGCTGTATTGTGTGGCTGGCTGGTATGTACAGATAAGGTAATCACCACTGCCACTGCAAGGAAAAACAAAACTGCTGCAAAGCAGGGAGCCTGGAAATCTACTTTCTATTCTTGGTCACTTTTGTTGGTATCGTGGCTGATTCACTTGCTGTTGGCTGCCTTTGGGGGAAAGGTCAGTGCTGGAATCGCTCACTCCAAATCCCTCAGTTACCAGAGTGCCCCTCTGATTGGCCTAAATGCTGGAGCTAAAGTAAACTCTGTCAGGAAAAAAAAAAAAAAAGAGCAAAAATAATACCCAGCTGAGCAGATTTTGTACAAGTAAATCTATCCACCTTTCATTTTTTCATAATCCTTTCCCTACCTATAATCCATTATTTTTCAGAAATGAAACTTGTCATTTGCTTGCTGAGGACAATGCTTTGCTGAGGAAGGTCAATTGAGCTGAGAAGATGGTGCCATGTACTGAATTATGCACTCACAAGTTATGAGTTATGCAGAATATGTTCCACTGTCCTGAAACACAGGCACAAAATCTTCCCGGCGTCACAGAGACTTCAGATTACCAGTTGCACAGATGAAAGAGGAATGAGCATTGTGGGACAGTGAAGCAACAAGAAGGTGCCTTTATTATGAAGTTTTCTTTATCATTAAGGCTGTAGCTTCAAACAAATCAGCGTACTTTGATCATGCTTTTTGCCTCTGTTGCTCTGCTGAGCCACACCAACCCTTCAGTTTCCCTCCCTAAGGCTCCCATAGACAGAGTTCTTCTGTGCCTCACCCACAAGGCATGATTTTTCTGGCTAAGATGAGCTGTTGCTTCCCTACACCAAATGCTTTGCGCTGTCATCCATGAGAAGAAATGCTGCAAACTCTGTGACCCTCAGGAGTTTCCATCTGCAGCTGGCTCATCTTTAAACATTCCTCTTCTGCTTCACCACTGCGCATGAAGCATCTGAGAAAATAGTGGAAGCACTGAACAGATGTTCATCAGCCTTGATACCAGTATCCAGCGCTTCTGACTGTGGAGGAGGTGGCAGGTGGTTTGCGTGTGGTGTTTACAGCATTCTTTCAGGGATGCACCCACTGCCACCGTGGAGGATGTGTTTTGGGGTGCTCTGTATGGCAGCAAGGCATGGCATTGGATAGCCAAAATAAAGGCCATGACCCCGTGTGAGCAGGAATTCCCACATGGGGCTAAATTATACTTTGAAATACTTTGCTTGGCTCCTACAGGGATTGAACCCAGGACCAGGTCAGTCTTCAGCAAAGCAAGCCCTCCCAAGGGAAATGGCAGGCATGAGACAAGGAATGTGGGAAGGAGTAGGTCTCCCACCACCAGCTCTACACAGCAGGCAAACGGGGCCAGCTTTAATGGGAGGCATGAGGGGCAGCGAGGCCTGGCTCTTGATGGAGGGGCTGGATCAGGAAGAGCTTACTGGGGAGCAGGGAAGGATGGACCTGTCCGAGTGGGCATCTTAAACCCTCCAGATCTGCAATACCCAGCAGAAGCTACCTTCTTCACAGTCTCCCTTTCCCTTCAAAACATGGGAATCAGCTCTGCTATCACTATTAAATTAGAGGGTTCTCTTGAGGATAGGGACTGTATGTATTTATTCTTATGTCTGGGAAAAATCCACTATTGCTGCATGACTGGAAAGCCTTTAGACAGCTCTGATTGTCCCTGTGCAGCCAGAAGAAGGATTTATCATGGTATCTTCTTTGAGGAAGGGTGGGACCCTTGGGAGAGAAGGCAAAATGACATATCTTTGCAATGAGCATGACAGAGTTTCACTGTTCTTTTGCTTTTGTCAGCCAATTCATCCAACATCAGCATTCACACACCCAGATTGTCCCAAGAGCAGCAGAACTAATGGCAAAACATTTTCTAAGGTTTTGTCTTCTGAGACTGAACTTCTTTGGAATTGCCCAGTTTCTGAAAGTAGCTGAGGTCACAGTATTGTCTTTCTCTTGGTGGGGTATTAATGAGGTTTCTCCTCTCTATCTGATTACTTAGTACTTCTAAAGAACTTGTCAGAAGCTTAATAATGTTGAGACCTTTATCCCTCTACTAAATTTGACTGCTGTGAGCCAAAAGATTCAAAAAATATTTGGGAGGAGCTGGCTGTTCAACAAACACAAATTAATGACATAATTCAGCTGGAAATTGGGCCAAAAAAAAAATTGAGGAATGATGAAGCATTTAGCCAATTTACTAATGATGTTCATGATCATTGTTGGTCTCACATGAGAAAGCAAAGGTGGGATCTTTTGCATGAAAATTGCCTCAGAAAGGCAGAAAATACTTGAAAATCCTATGCCTAAGCATAAAAACAATGTTTGCTGTTCAGTCACCATTCCTGGTTTTGCTGCAAAAAAATTTCTTTCCATCCCTGTGTCAATTTGCCTTTCCCAGCATATGCCAGTTTTTTCTGGTCAGATCAGGAGCTCTCTGAGCAGGAGCTGTCTGTTTCTGTGTGGTTGTACAACACCTCTTATAATGAGAATTCCTTCTTGGTTCAAGCTGTTAAGCATTCCTATATCCCAGTAATATATACTAATAAATAATGAAAGCAGAGCAGAGAAACTATCAAGAGACCTGAAGCTTGTTTAGCTGGATAAATGGCATTTGACTTCACTTCTAAGCACGTCTTGAAAGCAAACTAAAATTTTTGTTAGTTGCCAAGATCTGTGTCATGCCCATTACCAACACTTAAAGCAGTGCAATGCTCTCTTCCAGAGCCTGCAGAGCTACTTCAGACACTCTGACAAAGATATTATGTACTATGATAGATAGCCTTAGGTCCATTCTCTGATCATGACAGATAAGCAAAGGAAAAAGTGATCTGAAATAAGTTCATTTTTAAATATATTTATTTCTTCTGGGGTTTGCTAGTCTCTGCATGTTGTGTAGGATCAGAGAAGTAGCATGACTTCTCCTTCCTTGCCAAGACGACTTCCCCAATTTTGCTTCACATTTTTTTGACTACTTTATTACCTCAGGTTTCAAATGGTCTCACCACTCCTTTGTGGAAAATATTTTTCCATGCCATCATCTGCTTGTCTCTTTTTTGAGCGTGTTTGCTATTGTAAGTTTTCCTTTTTTTCCTGCAGGCTCCTGCTGTAAACTGAAGTTCTGTAATGCAAGGGGAATGAGGGGTGGGGGGGGAGTGTGTGTGTGTCTGGAGGGCCAGTATGGTGGGGGAGATACATGGTATGGTGCAGGGCCAGGTTCCTTGGGCTCAGGTTCAGAAATGCTATAGGAAAGGCAGGAGGTGTTTGTGCTACACTGAGCTTCATAGCCCTGATCAAAGCAACTCCTGTTGCTTGAACTGCTTCACTTCTCAGCTGGTTCGTGCCCCCTTACATGGGCTGTCTCTGGCAAACGGGTGTTTAAAATGTAAGTGCTGCAAAAAAGCATTATTAAAAGTGTTCGGAAAAAACCTTTCTTGTCTGAGGAGGGGCCCACCCTCCAAAGATGGGCAACACTGGGTCAGCAGCTCTCTCAAGCCAGGAGCAGTTCTGAGGCTTGAACAATTACAGCAAAAAACAGGCGGCTTCAAGATGTCTTTTACCTCTTTACAAATTGTCTGTACCTGGTAACCTCTGATATCCTGTGGTTTTGCATGGCTACTTAAAATAAGTATTTAATAATCAACCTTTAAATATATCATATAATGAAGTAAAATATCTTTATTTTATTTTTCCCTAGTAGATCTGAGCATTTTCATGCAGCTATAAAATTGCCTATTTTTAAATAGCTGCAACTATGCGAATCTTTTTCTCATGCAAGATTCAAATTTATTATAAGTATTTTAGCAGGCTTTTCTACTTTCATTTAATATCCCATTGATCTATTTTAAAACAATTCCTAAGCCTGAACACAAAGGCTAATACTTTGCAATGCTCCTTCACTATTCCCAGTGAATGAACCTCTTGCCAAGCAAGCAAGTGCTTCACAGGCAATGCTCAGTATCATCAGATCCTCTGCCTCGCTGGCAGAGGCTGCCTGTAACCTGTGGGTGTCTGCTGGACCCTCAGATGCCTCAGATGCCATGCTGGCACCTCCTGCCAACCCTTCTGGGGAGTTGGCCTTCACCCTCACCTTTATCTCATCCTGTAGCTCTTCGAGCAGGAACAGCTAAAGACATGGCAGGTCAGTCTGGGGGGGGATCAGCAGTAGGAATTATTGGTTTGTTATCATTTAATGTTCCTCCCATGAGAGTGATTCTACTCTGGGCTGTTCCTGACATACCAGCTTGTCAGCATGACTCCATGACATTTCATATAAAGTGGAGATATTAATACATATAATTTGCATCTGGATGTCCAAATAAAGTTCTTCTCCATAGTTTTAAGACCAGTGTTCTCATATGGACTATGTTGTTTAACAGCACTGCATTAATAATGGGACGGTAAATTTTGTTCTCTACACACATAGTTCACTCTCTGTGTATGCAGCTACAGCTACATGCTGGCTGATTTTATAAGAGGGTTCCAGAAGATTCAGTCACACAGTTTACTAAAGAATTTTAAATCTTGCCACTTGATGTCAAAACTCCCTTTGCAGCATTCAGTGTGAAACCTCAGGACAAGGAGATCCCTCTCAGCCCCACCTGGGGTTCTCAGCACTGGGCACCTCCATCCTGCATCCTTTCATGCAGAAAGAGGGACACCATGTGCAGGTGTGAGTCTGCTTTCACGGGAAATGCTGCCTTTTCTGTTTCTTGGTTCTGTTTCTCTGACTGCTGCTTGCCCATCCGTACAATAGGAAATATGGCAGCCGCTTGTATTTCTCAAACATGCCAGGAGATTGGATAAATATTTGTAGAAAGGCTTTTGGCATCTCTGGTTCATGTGTCCTCTCTAAGGGCTGAAGCTTTGGTGATGTGAGGGCAGGGTATGGATCAGGTGGGGCTCCAGAAGGATGTGGAGGCCCATATCGTCCTCCTTGAGCACCAAGCTCCATGCCAGAAAAGAGCTGCTCTGTCTTCTCTTTCCTAGCTGCTCCTATGACTGTTGATTTTACACCTTTTTTTTTTATATATATGTATATATCTATATATCTTTAAAATGTTCATCACATAGGTTTGTCTTCAGAAGTGAATTTCTCTTGGTACAACATATTCCAGTGAGTTGTCTGATAATCAGGACAAGAATGTAATTGGCACATTTCTGCTTCAGGTGGGGCAATTAAGAAAATTTGGTGTTGAGAGAAGACATTGTTTTGACAAAGAAGAGTTGCTAAGATTCTGCCAGTTTGGATTAAAAAAAAAAAAGAGACAGTGTTGCTAAATTATGCAACTTCTGAAGAAGGAAAAGAAGTCTTTTGTTTGCCTAGTTGGTGCTCTAGTCTTGAAGTCAATAGAGCTGAAGCACAGTAATGAAAGAGATGGTGTTGAAAATACCTTGTCTCATCCAATTCTCTTGCCTTGTCTTTCCAACCTGCATCGAATAAAAATGTTCTTTGCTTCTGGACAGATTATCAAATTTAAAGTGTATTAGCAGGCACCAGCTGTGTGGTGTAATTATTTGGCTGAATCTCCTGACGTTAGAAGAGAAAATCTGAGTTAATGGCTCAGATGCGCTCCTGCCTGGTTCTCTAATATCCCCCACCTTGCACCTGGTGCACCTGCACAGAGCAGGGATAAAGCAGCAGGAGGGCAGAGTGGGACTGTTGGGGATGTACAGCACAGAGGGACAGATGACTACTCATGCTGCAAGAGCTTTGTAGCAAAATATTAACCATTCTCTTAATAGTCCCAAGTGAGGAAGGAAGAACTCAATGGTATTTCTTTCCAGATGGCTGTAATGTTGTCACAGTAGGGCTGGACTCAACTAACAACAGATGTCTAAAGTCTTTGGAGGTTCCCAAGTGATGAATTTGTGTGTCTTGGATGATTTTCAGAGCGTACCCCAGTGCAGCCCTTGCTGGAGTGCTGACCCCAGGGCTGGAGCAGGTGGGCAAGGGAGCAAGCTTGATTGGCATCAGCATGGTTTTGTGGGTTTATTACTTACCTTATTTGCCTGCCTTGAGTTAAATGGTCAATGGCAAAATATGTTGGACTTTTAAATCAGTAATTCTTAGTGGTGGAGAATAATTCAGAGCAGTGAGAGAGGTTCAGCATATAAAGCAGTGAGTGCTGCAGCTTTTCATCTGCACTTCATGTAGTTCTGGGTTTTTGTTTGGGACTAGGCTCACTCTTGTCTGGCCTGACTGGTGCACTGCTGTGGGAATTGATTCTGTCTGCAGAACTGGTCACACCTCCCACCTCCCTGAGGGGCTGGAGAGCTCTGGGGTGTGTGTGGTTTAATCTGTCCTGAAAGAAGTCTAGTTCATGTGCACCAAAATGACTGAGCCAACAGGCAGTAAATTTGCTTTCCAACTACATGACAGCTGTGAATCAAAATCCTAAAGTGAGAGGCACGGGGCATTTGGAGGAAATTTATCTATCTCCAGTAACTTGAATGCTCTTCAAATTTTGACCGAAGTTATATGACAGTTTAGACAACCTGTTTATCTCCCTATAAATATAGGGACAGATGTTCTTTGCTGAAAAGGACAGTATGGACACCTCTGGACTCTTCATGTTTTGAGGCACACTCTCTGACTGACAGATGCCAAGTGGGCTCTGCAATCATGCCTGAGCAAACCCAGCCTGGCAGAATCACACAATTATTTTATAATAACATATTCTGAACTCCGTTTAGTTGCCAATCACTCCCCATTCTTTGGTGGCACTTCTTTTTCCTCTAAAAGGTTTTTTTCTCTAGTTATGGGGGATTGAAATTTACCTTAGAAATGAAAGCTGAAGCTTTGGGGAAGGTCTCTGTTCTACCACTGGGGCCTTTGGGCAGGAAACTACAGAATAGGACGAGACTGGATATAGAATTGCAAAAGCTGGCAACCTTTGTGTGTATGTATTACAGGGATACCAGAGCAGTGTTTACTAGTATTGAAAAAGCCAAAAGGTTTTGACATACCAGCTCTTGACCTTCAAATATAAGCCTTTAGGAGCAGAGTACAGCATGTACACAGGCAGTGCTGTTTTAATAATAAATTCCTTTTTTTGTGCTCTTGCCCACCTTTGCCTCACTTCTCTTGGTGAGAAAGGCTTTCAGTAGTAGTAATTAGAAAAGTAGTAATTAGAATAGCTTCTCTGGTACTCTGAGCAGTAAGAAAATATCTAAACCCATATAGAGTACTGTGTGGATCAAGTTATTGCATGCGAAACCTTGCGCAAGTGCTACTTCCACTCAGTTATTCCTGGAAAAATATTTCGACAGTTAATGAATGCAAAGAGTGGGCAAACTGTAAATCTGATATGAAATTTATTTGTTCTGCCATACCATTTGGAGAAGGGCCGGTATGTTAAATTGGAAATGCTGGTATCAAGTTACTGTGCTACATCCATTTTGATTACGTATTGTAAATACCTACGGCTTGGTTAACAGAACGGAGCACTCGGCAGATCACCTGTAGCTTTCTGTCACAAAAGAGACAGCATCTGGAAATTCCAGGGTAAATTACATATGAAGAAAGCCAAAGGAGATTCTGTAAATAGTTCATTGATGTCAAATTGAGAAGAATACAATAAAAAAATGCACAGTCTAAGCTACTTCTTGTTCCACATGTTCTGCATCATTACCAAGAGAATGCCAAATATCCTTGTTCAGCAAATACAGAATTCTTGTTATAAGCTTTGTACATCACACACATGTAAGAACACATTTCTGAATAGGTTAAGAGAGAGATTAATCAGAACCCTTCTCGCACTGAGATTAGAATCAGAGCTGCTAGTCCATTTATTAATTCTCAGGGAGTCTCTCATTTTGTCCCAGATTTTCGGGTTAGGTACATATCACCCTTTTTTTATCTGGGACAAAAAAACCTCATACTCTGTCTCAGTCAGAAAGCAACTTTGCTGGAAGTATTAACTATACACCAGGATAGCACTGTAGGTAAACTTTGATCAGCCTAACTAAAAAATGTTAGGTATTAGAAAAGAAAGCATTTCCTAGATGGGGACTTATTTCATTAAGACTGTCTTGTGCACATGGAATTAAAGCATTTTGGGTTTTTTTGTGCAGTTTTCATGACCACAGTCATAATGAATAGAAGGAAGGGTTCATAGGACATTGTGTTGTAGAACAGTGACACATTTAAAGGCTTTCCAGTTTTTTTCAATCTTGCAGTGTAATAAATTGGAAAAGAAAATGCAGCCTAATGTCTAGTGCAAGGTCCTGAGTGATGGGATGTCTATATTTATTCCTGGCTCTGAGACTGACTCTTGTGCTCTTGTGTGAGTCATTGCTTTACCTTTGAATAAGATGGCAATGAGAAAAACCAATTTTATCTACATAAAAAAGATCAGTGATTTCACAAGGTTTAATTCTGCTTTTAAAGCATGTTTGGAAATATTCTGGTAAAATATTGAGAGGGGGTATTGTTGTGCTTCAGAAAAAAAAACCCTAGAAGAGTCACAGTTGTACTTTAATCCACAAAGTAACTCAGGTCTTGTGAAAAATCAACATTTCAGTTACAAATCACTTATCTAAGAGACTTTTTAATATAACTTACTGTAGAATAGTATGTACATTTTATGGTGTTTTGAAAATGCATTTCTTTAGGTAAGCTGAAGACGGGTAAAGACAAATTTAAGCAGGATTAAACACTGTTATTAAACACTAGTGTTTAGTTACTAAAAATAACAGTTTGGATATCACCCTTTTGAATGCTTTAAGCTGTAATGTAGAGCAGGCAATAACCACTTGATATGTGTCCTGTTTTCTAATGTGCTTTCTGCTTCTGATCACTGCTGGTTGCTGCACTAGGTGGGTCTGTTGTCTGAGTCTGGGGGGTCTCTGACTAGTGTGTATTTATATCTGTGTGCTGGACAAACTCCATTTAAATGCACTTCATCTATTGCTCTCTTTGCACTGTATATTCTTCACAGGCAAGGTAACAACTTGGTTACAAGAGGTTAGATAATTAAAAAGCAATATTTATACTGTGCCTCTTTATTCAAAGAGATGATGTACTAGAACACACACATTCCCGTATTCTGACTACAACCTCGGGGGTTCAAGTTTTGGACATTTCAGTCCATTTACGCTAACTGGGAGCCAGTGCTGAAATGAAGGAACAGTTTCTATCTTCTTTTCCCTCCCTGCTTCCCTGTTAATATTCAAGAACTTGTTTAGAAAACATTCACATACAAAGACACAGTGGGCCTAAATTAAATTCTAAAAAATCCATAAGAGAAAAAGACCATGGTACTGGTATGGCTGTTCTTTTCAGAAGCTATTAGTTTACACCGTTCTGGAGACAGCCAGGGAGGGACTTCCTTGAAGCTCTCCATTGCACAATACTTTCCATATGATGTATATGACTCTGAAATGGGAAGGACTCATAAATCTTTAGCAAATTGAATCCTGCAAAGGATCCACAAGATGCTTGAGAGAAGCACGAAATGAGACTAGCCTATAAACCTGACCTGAATAACCAACAGTGAACCTTAAAGCAGATAGAAAGTATCTAGGGGTAATAAAATAGGCAGAAGTGCTTGAGAACTTATTCTAAATATCAATTGATTCCACTTCTAATAGCTTACTGAATCCATCTGTATGGACCAGGGGAATCTCCCTGTATAACACAGTTACTCCAGTTGGATTCTGAACCTTAGTCAAAGTAGTAGGAGCTGAAGACAAAATTGGAAGTGGAAGAAAATTCTGAACTAAAATTGTGGTCTCGAAATTGACCTGTTACATTTTCAGTTTGGTACTGGCAAATGCAATGTCATTCGTACCATGCTCTGTCTATAAAAAGCTAATAAAGAAGAGCTGGAAGTGACTGTGGCAGGCACTGCTTCTGTGGGAATGACCCCACACCCAAATTATAGGGGACACTAAGAGTCACAACCTGGCATAGCAATCACTTTGACATTTTCACTGAACAATCTGCTACTTCTGTTATTTTTCCATTGTGGCTCCTCTGGTTTTTAACAGAAAGAATGTCTTGAGCAGAATATAAGCATGTGCAGGCACTGGGCAGGGATGTGTCCCACTGCATAACCCTGCACTGGAGACAACAGCTTGGAGAGGTGACAGCCTCAGCTTGCCTGTCGCCCTGCCACCCCAGGGATAGACAGGGGTATCCAGGGAGCCCTCCTGAGGCAGGTGGATCAGATGAGTGATCAAGGGAACTGTTTTATGCCTCTCCCCTCATGGCTGAGGAAATCTCTAATTTAAATTTGACACTGTATTTTAAATGGCCAAATCCCTCTGTAGCTGTATAGACGATCCACTTCAGTCTATAAGAATATATTTTATTTTTCTTTTAGTGGGATGTTACCAAGCATTTAGAATCAAATGCTGTCTTAAATTCATTGCTGGCTGGAGGTAGTTCAGACATGACTTCCTAAATTTGGACTACAGTGCAAAGAGGGAACTGCCACTTTATTTTTTTTTAATTAGCCCTTAGCAAGGACTTGTGAGGGTAGCTGATATAAAAGGAACTATACAGAAACAGGAACCCGAGTCTGAAGCAAATGGTGCATTAAGACAGCTTCATTATGAGCTGTTGTTAGCCCGCTTCTTTCCAGAGTGTGTCTCCACAATAACATTTCGATCATTGGTGAACATATAAAAAATATTTAGAATCAAAATTAATACTTGATATGCAGCAATGCAGCAGAAAATCGTTTGCAAATGCAGTGCACCAATAGTCTGGCAACAATATTACTTCTGCAAGCATTGAACAAAGTAATAATTGTGACCATTTTCAACCATGCCTAAATGAGCCCTTGGGTGTTTTAAGGTAAACTGATGTTCATCCTTGCACCTGGAAGTGAACCTAAGAAAAATATATTTGGAATTAGTCAATATATGAAACACATGATGAAAAAACCTCTCACTGACTACACTGGTTGTGCAGCCCTGTACAAACATTTATTTTTCCAGAGACTGATGTGTATTGAGCGTGGCTGACTGTTCCGCTTGCTTGCTTGTTTTACTCCTCAAGAGCCTATTGTTCATCTGTTGTGCAAACACTCTAAGTATCTGTTCTGATCTGTACTCCTAAGGGTTGCTGCAGCTCCCTGAAGCTGTCCATTGCACAGTTGTTACTCCCTTTATATCTTCCTTGTAGCTGTTAGGACAACAAGAGAAATTTTATAGTGTGATTGTGGTTGTGCCACTCATTGGTTTTCTCAAAGGGTGTTACTGAGGTTCAAGAAGACTCAGGGAGTTAATGGTGTACCTGTGGTTGGTGTTTTATGTCAGGTGATTGCATATGACTCCAATTGTGGTACTCATCCTTAAATTTTTTTTTAATGATTTACTGAAGTTAAGGGAGAAAAAATAAGAATGTGGCTGAAGAATCTGACATATAAAGTATGAAATGCGTTTTTGACTGATTTTCTGTCAAAAATAATTCCCTTCCAGTACTGAAAAAACTAAGTGGAGAAGAATAACTTGGTTGGTATTAAAAGTAGTATAAATTGTGCACTTGGGGAGGAAAAAATAAGTTGATTTACATGGTCTGGAAGTTTGATCCTGCTTCCTTTTAGATAAAGCAAGACCAGAACACAACAATGAGAAGAAATGAGAGGGCGAAAATATGTCTTGCTGGTTTTCACTTACAGCTCACTGTGGGAAGGCGTGGACCCAGCTCTTGGTTTGAAGAAACACTTGGGGAAATGGAAAGCTTTTACCAGCATTACATTGCTTAAAACTTTGCTCCTATGTGGCCTCTCTTGGAACTGCAGCAGGAGCCAACTTTTGTGTCTATATTTTGCAAGGAGCTGGGACTGAGTTTTCCTAGGGGACTGGTGTCTCTTCTGGGCGTCTCACCCTGCCTGGCTGCTCTTCTCTGTAAGCCTTGTCAGGAGTCCTCGCAGCCTTCTCAGCCAAGGACTTCCCCAGGGAGCCCAGGAGAGGCTGAGAGGGACCAGCCAGGGTCTGTGCTTCTCCCAGTCATTCTTCATTCAGTGACAACGTCAGCCTTGCCGGCTGAGAACGCCTGCCCATGACCCTGGCTGCCTTCATCTGCTTCACATCGCTAACATTTCTGGTTTTCATCCTGCCAGTGGATGCATTTCTGCAACACACCTTGCTGAAATTAATCCTGCTTATACTATGTGTTTATACTATCTCCAGCTTGTGGTTGCTTGTCTTTGCAACTCTACAAAACAAGCTGGGACAGATCCCTTGTACATCACGGCGCATAGGAAATGGGTCCTGTGTAATTGCACCCTTCAACTCTTATGGGGGTCCCTGAAAACAATTTCTTTCTCTTTAATCAGCACTTACTTTACTGCTGTGGCTCAAATACTACTCTTATGGCTTAGAAGGAGTCACCGGAGTGACTTACACATTCGTAGCAGGCGGGACTGTTTTGGTGCTGAGTATGCGACAATCCACTGCCCACGGTGGCCTCTTGCAGGCAGAGCGGGATTAGTTATTCACCAGCCTTAAACATATGAGTCCTCGGTCTGGAAAGTAAGGCTGAGGGGCCCTCTTGTGGAAAGACAACAGCAGTCCTGCCTGTAGTGAACTGTGTGCTGCGGGGAACATCCGTGGTGCACGTGTGCCGTCAGCTTTCGGGGAGTGGCGCTGGGGCGCGCGTTGTGTGACAGCGCGAGCATCTCCCGGCGGCGCTCAAAGCTCATTCCTGCCGGCAAGCCTGGACACGAGAAAGGGTTGCATCTGTAAACTTCAGCCCGTGGCTGCTGACCTCTTCAGCTCTGTCCCTGATTTTTCAGAGTGCTTTTTTCTTTACCCTACTCACGGATGCCGACTCCTAAAACCAACCTCTCTCCTCCATTCAGCTAGGCCTTGCAGGGGTGGCACTCTACTCATACGTGGATGAGTCGAGTCTATGACATGGTCATGCCGTGACCTGGGGACCTGCTACACTCTCTTCTCTCCTCCAACTGCTGCTCACAGTTCCTCACACCCCAGCCCAGCTGTGCTCCCACCAAGGATGAGTGTGGCTCTGCTGCCTCACCTACTTGCAACATGCCCTCTCCTCTCTGCCACTTAGCTCCTGGCTCAGAAAGACTCCGGCATGACTTCTTGGAGCCTTCAAACACTTTGTGCCTGCTTCAAGGAAAGGGAGGCCTCGCCTTGCCTGGAGTGTTATCCATGTGTTTAGAGGAGCTGTGAGCTGGCTGCAAGCAGTGCAGGATGCCGGAGCTGGGGCCTACAGGGAGGCAGAATTAGGCAGGAACCTGCTTTCTGTCAGATCTGTGGACAGGAGATGTCAGGTTTTAGCTCCTGAGCATGCCTGAAAAGTTAGTGAGAGGAGCTGTGTCTGGTTTCACTCTGGGCAGGCAATGGCAGGAGTTGGATGTTGGATCCTTTGTACAGAACCGCATTGAGGTGACTGGTGGAGTGGTGACAGGCAAGGCATGACAGCAGTTCCAAAATCTTTGACCCGAGCCTTGCATAGCTCCCCAGCACAAAACTTTTCACGCTGATCATCCCAAGAATATTTTAGTATCTTACTCTCTTAGTCCCATCCAGAAGCTCTGGACCTTTTTCTATAGACCAAGACACTTTTCTGACATCAAACTCTCTTCTTTGAGGAAGGATGATACCTATTTATTATTCAGCACTCTGACAGCTGTATGGGACAAGAACAAAGAAAAATAACAACCAACCCATGTAAAGTTCAAGTTAGGAGAAAGATTATTGTCATTATAACATCATTTTTATTGTTATATTGATAGGTGTTTGCATATTTTCAGCTTCTGTCCTGATCTCAGTCCATATCTGCCTGTGCTGTGACAGCTTCATGACCTCAGGTATCCCATCTATTTAGTGGCAGCAAATAAACTCCTCAATTAAAATCCAATAATGCTCTTTCTTTAATATATACCATTAAAATTTTATACTACAGTTATCTCAAATATTTAACTTAATAATACGTAAGTCAATGAAGAAAGTTCTTGGGATTATTTGCATTATGGCAAGATCTAAGAATCAAAATATCTGAAGTGAGATACTGTGAGTAGACTTGGAAAGTATAGCAAGTATTTAACCCCCAATTTCAGAATAATTGGTACAATATGAGTTTTTGTCCTTCTTAGATTACTTTCTGGAGTTTCATTTTAATTTTTTTCTGATGTCAAAATGACTGATTTGGATTAATTTTTCATGCAGAAATAGTCAAACACACAAATGAGTGTGGACCAGCGTTGTAGTTCCATCTTTTATTGGTTTATTAAAAATGTTATTAATGTGTTCTATAATCTACTTGACCCTGACATGGACAATTTGCTGCTTCTTCTAGATAAAGCGTTCTCTGAATACTCCCTCCTTTCCACTGTTTTGGGAGGACGTAGAAGCTGAAGAGATGTCTCTTGAAAGTTGATGAAAATTGGCAAGCCGTTGATAATTTGGAGAGGAATGGTGCAAGAGAGAAGGTTATTTATTATAGGAAAATTTGGTGGTTTTTTATGGATGTACAAGGCTTTTAGCAGAAAACCCTGGGTTTTGGCAGGATATGTTACCCTTGCTGTGGAATCCATGAAAGAAGAAACTGTGAACACAAAGTTTTATAATTTAGAGTTAGTAATGCTGGGGAGGAGTATGCTGAGGGTTTTGAGGTGAATATTTCTGCTTTTGGAACAAAGGCTATTGATGAAGCCTATTGAACCAAGAGCACTGAACTGCACTGTGTGTGCTGCTGACACGGACCCTGAACCTCACTGAAACTGGAATAAGAGGCCAAGAGATAGAGCAAACTCTTCACCACCTCCAGCAATGAAGAAATACAGATCACAAGATCTGGAGCTAGCAAGCACCTCAAGAAACACATAGTAATGCTACACCAAAACCTGCTGCAAACCTGGCTGCCTCTCTGAATTGTCTTGGTCATGAGATTACCACAAACTAAATTTAAAAAAGAAATAATCTTTAGTTTCTTATGTGGTCTGCCAAATATGAAATCTTGGATTCTAAGAAAGGTAGCATGACTTAGGAGACTAGTGCTATTCGAATTAGCAGCAAATCTTAGGAAGAAGGATCACGCAGCCTATTGCTGTGTTCTGGGGGCAATAATTTACAATACTGCAAAATCCCAAATCTGTATAGCTTTGATAGAGTCTTACATTTACTTTGTGCTATGTGTAAGGTATTAGAAGAAGAAACTCAATCCACCTTAATTCCATTCTCTCCCTTTAGGACAAAGGGTGCTTTGAATTCACATAACATTTTAGTCAAAGCGCACTGTGGAAATCAAACAGAATTTAATTTTTGAAGCATCCTTTGAACTGTTCACTGAGGTCCTATGCTAGCTCTGGGTCTTGTGATCTGTATATCTTTGTTGCTGGAAGAATTGCACTTACAGAGCTGACATAATATTTTGTTATTTTTTTCTGCAATTAGTTCTTTGCTAGGCCTGCCTTACACCTAACAGGAAATGGCAAAGCTTTAAAAGTCCTGTTGGTCTTATTCCACCTTATGCCTTGCTGGCAAAATCCCGAGTTTTCTAGACTGCTGATAGTCATTCACTTGTGTGCCGTTTTCAACCATCCCAAGTGTTTAGAGTTGCATTCCAAATCTGTGGTTGTAATGGAGATCCAGGTTATGGAGCTGTTCCAGAAGTATATATTTAAAGCCATTTTAGCACAGGTCTAAAAAAGTCTCTACATGAAAATATGGTGAGGCAGCACCATCCAGAGGTACTGTAGCTGTGTTGGAACAAGCTAATGCTGTGCTGGAAGCAGAATAGCCATGGTGGTCACAATGGTCTCCTGGGGACATCTTAGCTCTGTTGGGGACATGTATGCTGGCCTCATTACAATGTTTTTGGAAACTGGCACATTCTCTGATAATTCCCACTAATTTGTTCAGAGCTAGTCTAGGTAGTGCTATGTAGCACAGTAGGTATGATTTCTGTGGATGCATTCTCCTTCCTATGCGCCTAAACTAAACAATGAAATTTTGGGCTGAATTGGGATATTATTGTCTGATTTTCAGCATTGCAGCTTAAAACATGCACCCATTTTAGTGGGAAATGTGGTGCTGAAAAAGTTATCCAGAGCACACAATCCTTCACTGTTGAAATTAGCTCGTGTTTCACTGTTGATTTCCACTGGGGAGAAACCGGGGATCCCAGCAGTGTCACTGCAATATTACTCTAAGATAGTGGTAGGTAGCTGCAGGCAGTGATTTGGAAGAACTAATTTGAGCAGACAGGGGTTAGATCGATATCTGAAGGATGATTATCTTGCTCAGTACAGTATTTTCCATAGCCTAATGCAATCTAAACAATCTCTAAATATATCACAGACTGTGAAATTTCGATTCCTGTCCTGTCAGCCTGTTCATGTGAAGACAGATGACATGCCTGGTGAAGTCAAAGGGCCTGATCCTGCTGCGGCTGAAGTACCTAGTAAATCACCCATTAACTTCAGAGAATCCCCAAAAGTCACTTTGTCAAATTGCTCAATTAAATAGAGGTAGCAAATCCCTTACAGGTGTAATGGGTTCACAGCAGCTGCATGTGCACAGGCCTCCTCCCCAAAGGACAGGAACATCTCTGCAAGCTTTTGGAAATTAAAAAACAAGCCCAAAATACATGAAAATGATGTTCAGAATGGGAGGCTACTACTTTAGGCAGCCTTTGACCAGGACAGACAGCACAGGGACTCTGTGAGAGCTGATTATTGTGACAGTTTTTCTGTGAGGACGGGTGCTCTCAGATGTGTGCACTGCACCACCTTGCCTATGGCCAGGTGTGTGCTCAGAGGAGGGAGGCACCGCTGGACAGCAAAATCTTCATCTGGGATGACATAAAGTTAAAGAATGAGAAAACCAGACAAAATTTGACTTTGGCATTGAGAATAAGTTTGCCTGAGAGTCAGTTGGGCTTTTTACAGGAAAGGTGACCATCAGGACTGAGAGCTCAGACAGCCAGGTGTCCAAAGAGGGTGCAAACTGGGACCACGTTTTGAGATGGTGTCCCTGGGCTGTCTGTACCTCTCTGAGAAGAAACATGTCTCTTGATCGAGGTGCAATCCCCGACCCAGCATTATAATTAGCTTCCACCACAAGCTCACTGCAGATCTGCCCAGCAGGTTATAGGCTGGAACTGTAATCCCAACTCCAGCCACCTTTGCTTTGCCTTCCATGTAATCATACACATATACATATGAGCCTCTAACTGTAGGCTCTAACTATTGCCATGAATAAATGTTTTTTCAAACTGAAAAAAAAAATTACAACATCAATATGAGAGAGGTTAAACTTTCAGGTATAAATACATCTTTTAAAATGCATCTTTTAAATAAAGGCTTTAATTCCCTTTTGCATTGCTCAGAGGAATTCATTCTGACTGCTATTAGACCCTCAGTGCCTTAATTATGTTAATAATTTAAATCTCTAGTTTTACTGTGGCCTGTTTAAAAGAGCTTTAAAAGAGCTACAAAAAACTTTGGATGCCTGTAAGGCTTTGACAGATATTTTCTTTATCATAACAATACAGTTTTTTTATTTCACAATTCCAAAATGCTATGAAATATTGCCAAATTATGCAAAATTAAAAAACCAGAAAGTTGAGCTGAAATCTCAGCTGGGAAATACCAGTCAGTATTTACCTTTTTGGTAAGTGACTAAATAATGGATTTTGAAAGCACTCATGTCAGCAGTCATTACTGGAAGGTCACTTAGGTTATGTATTAACCATGCCATGGATGCAAGCACTTTTTTTCTGCGTGCAATCAGCTTGGATCCAGGAGCACACAAATGGACTGCAGTTTTTCCAAGACAGCTCAGTCTACCCGCTCGTGCTCAGTGTGGAGATGAAATTGGCACCAGCTGGTGAGTCCATGCTATGCTCCTCAGGGTTTTTTAGACATTGTAATGACAGCTAATTCTCTACAGATATAGCATTTTTAAGCAAAGTATACCAGACAGGTTGGTCAACTCATTAATTAAAATAGGGAAAAAATTTAAGAAGAAATACAGGGTAATAGCTACATCATTCCTTTGTAATTCAGAGCACAGCAGTTCCTCAGGTCAGGTCCTTCACTCGTGATTTCAGTGGCAACTTTGCCATTTGTTCAGCACAAATAGGATGAAACCTGCTCAGGCTCTTCTGAAATCCTAGAATAAAGTGAATGTCAAATAAAATATTTTCATTTGAGTTAGGATTTAGCAACAGATGAAGCATTTTCCAGTACTTTTTGTTTAGAGAGGTATACTTGCAGGGTGGCTAACTCTCTTAGGCATCCAGGACTCAGTAACCCTTGTGCTGGGCTCAGCTTGGTCTTCAGGAAAAGTGGATGCTTCCAATGATTACTGGGTGGGGAAAAAATGTAAAAAGGAATTTGAGGCTCGTTTTAGAGGGGGTTGAAGGTGGCCCCATGACTTCTAAACAGGAGCTTTTTCCTTTGCTGCTAGTCAGGAGGGTGAAGTGCTGCTCTCTGGGGGCAATTGGGCTGCTAGATCACTAATACATGCATGCATGACCTCCTCTGGGCAAGAGCAGCATCCTGGTTTGAAGTGAACTGGTTTTATTGAGAAAATTGAAACCCACTTTTAAGAGAAGAAATTCCCATCTTAAACAATCTGCCATTGTTTAAGAATGGATTTGATGCACTGGCTAATGAGTTGTCTCTTTAGCTACAGTTTACATTAATTTTACTTTGGTTTAGCAAAAAGATTAAATCAAATTGTCCATATCTGCCACATGTTGGATTATGCTCCATGCAGGCTGTTATTTCTACAATGACAATTAGGTGATGTCATGTCTGCTTTGTTCTTTGGGCTTTCTTCCTCACATCTGGTATTTTGGGAAGAACTTAACATTCACTAAACCAGCAATAGATTAACATCTAATTCTTCTTGTACAACTTAAGGCTCTGATCCTATGAAGATTTATTCATATGCTTGCTTTCATGTACAATGGGTTATCCTGCGGAACTTCAAAATGAATAAAGTTATGCTTATGCATAAGCACTAGAAGGATTTGTGCCTAAATAATGAAACTAAATGCTGGCAGTATATAATTATCCATAAGATTCAGCTATAAACACAGCAGAATTCATCTCCAAAATAAATGCAGGAAATGGAATAAAATGGAAAAGTCTGTGAGAGTATTTTTGCTTTGCCTCATTCACAGCAATTTTGCACTGTTAGTAATAACCAAACTAGTAATCTAAATTCCCTGCTGCTTGTGCTATAGATGAACTCTGGCACATAATTTGGTTTCTGCATCCATTTAGACACTTAATATTGTGAATAGATGTTATAAGTGAAAGAGGGGTGGGAAAAAAGGCCTCTAAATAATTTCAGTGCCCTTTGAAGACCCCAATTTATTGTTAACAGCCATCCATTGATTTAAGAAAATTAATAGACATGATTCTCACCATATGCACTGTCCATTGCCTTCAAAATGACTCTAACATGGCCAGTCTAGATATATTTTGTCACTTACATCTCCTTAGTCATCAGCTTTTACATCAATTCGAGTTTATCCAGAGTTGGACAAATTATAGAATTTCAGATTGGCAGACAATAATAATTGTTGCTCAAAAATATCTAATGAGCTGGAACTTTGGAATCAAAAATTGCTCACAGAGGTCCCGTGGTTTGAAAGGAAGTGGCGTTCCTGCTTCTTTCCCCTCTGCCATGGGAGGAGTGTTGGTTGAATGCACAGGCTCCAGAAGTCTCCAGACCAACTGTCCTCTACAATCCCTGGGCAGGGTAAAACACTCCCTGGTTCCTGGACCATCATGTTCTGATTTTAAGGCTGGCATGTTAGGCCGTCAAGCTTTAAAGGTCAAGGAATTGATTTTCTTTCCTGGAATGGATCAACAGAGCTTGTGCAGCTACTTCCAGCTTCAGCATCCTGGTTCTCTGATCTGAACATGAGGGCCTGGACACCTGTGGCAGGAGCCAGGACTTCATGGTTTTCAGGCTGCTGAGTCCACATCACTGTCCTCTCTCATTCTAGAGGCACCACTCAAGGGAGCCATGGGCAAGGGTCTCCCACCAGCCACGGAGACACGGCCTGAGGGCCCCAAGGTGTCCAAGGGCAAACAGTCCCGTGCCTTGGCTCTGGAGGGCAGGGCTGGGAAGACACGTGCCTGAGTCTCTCCAGCTCCTTGTAGAAGCATTGAGTCCTTGCCATTACTCTCTGAAGCCAGGCAAGTTTCTGTGGGAGAGATGCCTGTGGCCTGCCAAGAGCCTAAGAAACCTGAGGTGTTTCAGTTGAGGGATTTCAGTCAAACCTCAGCTTTTTAAATGAATTTCAACAAAAATTTTCTGACCTGCTCTAGTGGGGACATGTGATGGAAGGCTAGTGCAGACTCAGAAAATGCATTCTGGAAAAAAAAGAAAAGAATATGATTTAAAAAAACCCCACTGTATGAAATTAACACGGGTGAAATATTGGGTTTGTTGTTTTATTTTTTTTAAGTAGGAACTTGTTAGAGGCAACAAAATGTTTCCTGTTTAAAGACAACATCCAGGAAAACCAATCATTTCTAAACAATAAACAATATTCAAATTTATGGTTAATGCAAATGTCTTGAAGACAGCTTTTCCAGAATGTAAATGGTGGAATAAATAGTTTATTAGCTTTCTAGAATTAAAAATATTTAGAGATATCTTGGATTTCAGCCACTCACAGATTACTGGGACCAGAGAAACAGTCTTTACAGAAGACACGTCTTTCTAAGTGTGTCTTTAAAAAATTTTAATTCTTTTTTTTTCTAGAAAGTCCTCTGGGAGTAAGATGGAGTTGCCATTGCAAACAAATGCTGTCAGAGGATTCCTTGCCCCGTTCACTAGCCCATCAGTCTGTCCCAGAGCAAACAGTGATGGTCCTTGGGACACCAGCGGGAAACATTCACATCACCACAGCAACCACATCCAGCGGTAAAGGTCATGGCTAAACCAGCTGTGTGGAAGGAGAAAGAGAAAGAAAGGCGGCTCTGAAGCACCATGATGTCCCCTCTCCACGGTGCAGCTCGTCACAGTTTCTCCATTCAAGATCTAAGATCTAGTTTTCTGAAGACTTTGAAGGTTTTTGTAAACCATCCTTGACATCTGGTTATGTAATATACAGCTGCCTCTTCTGCAAACAAGTCAAGGTTTCATACAACCTGTTGTGGCAGGTGTCCCCAGCAGTCCCGTGTGACAGGCATGGAAAAGTAAAGGGTTTTGTCTGCAGCATGGTTCTTGCAGAGACAGCACAGCTCAATTCAGAAAACTACTGCATTTAATTTCTGTAAGTATTATGAATTTTTGCTTAGGTCCTCATCCTATTCTGTGCAATACTCCCAGATCCCACAGCCTTTCCCACTTCTCTCATGGGTGCAGTACAACCTTCATTTCTCCTCACCAAATCAGCAGGGGCTGAAGTCTGGCAGCACACTGATGAAAAGAAGTAATTACGTGAATAGCAGAAAAGATATGGAGTAGCAAAAGTGATGCTAGCAGGGTGGCTGGGCACAGAGAGATGACACACTGCAACTTAATTTAATTCTCTCTCCTGATGAAGGGATGTGATACAAAGAGTAGAGGATATTTTCATTTCAAGATATATGTTTATTGCCATTCCACTCTCAGGAAAATATCACATGAAGAAAATGCAGCCTTCCTTGAAGACCAGGGAAGACTGATCTGAGTTCCTGAGCTTCATGGTTTGGAGTTTTGAATTTTTAATTTCCTTTCCAAACTGTAAAAATGAAGATGACTTGATTTTTTTTTGAGTAGTTTTGGGGACTTTGCAAGTCCTGGCATGAACTTTTAGTATTATAATTAGTAGCATGAATGTTTATGTCCATCAGGAGAGGGGAAAAATTCAAATATGGTCAGATTTGTCTCCTTCCCCTTTGTATAAAATGCCAGGATGCCCTAACACCTCTGATATTAAAGAGTGATACTAATTCAGTTTTGTTGTAACAATCCATACTTAATTGCTTTATTTTATATAATTTTTGGAATAAATAAGAGCGTAATTTTTTTCTTCGCATGAAGATTCTGGGGGTAGTTTGTTATTCTTTTTACCTTGATGGAACCTTTGTACTTGGAAAGTATTTTGAGGCTGCATGTTCCCTCATGCTCCCATTTCAAAGTGAAATGTTTCTTTCATGCTTTCCACAAAGTACATGTCTCAGGATATCATGGATATCACAATTCTGAAATTCTAAATGATATATTCATTGAAACTTTAAAAATATTAGTCTTGTGCTTTCATTTGGGATTATTCTGATTTTAGTGAAGGATTCTCTGTGAACCACGGATTACTCTTGCCTCGTTGACTGGCTCTTTCCAGCTATGTCCACAATATATTGAACTATTATTATAATCCACAGGGGGCATTGCATGAGGCAGCAATCCTGCAGCTAGGATAGTACGCAGTTGTGTAAATAAGGATTGTACCATGATCTATCAGCACAGGGAGATCAATTTAGTATGACAGGGGCGATCTGAAGCCTGGCACTTTCATGGTTTAGGACTTGCCTTTACAAATTTTAAATCAATTAATCTTATTTGATAATTACATACCTTTTTTGTATTAGAAGAAGCCAGAAGATACATTTTTAGAATAAATGCATTAGTACATCTTTAGAAAGCAAAAAAATCAGCTTCAATTTTAGTCAATTACTTTTCCTAAATTATTTCTCCCGCTTAGTATTCACCCTTCATACCTACTGGTGCAGAAAGTAGGATTTGACAGAGGGTAAAGATTGTTGTTTTTATATGTTCTGCTGGGAGAAAAAGTACCCTCACATATTTCTGATTCACACAAACCGGTACCCCAAATATTGTTAAAATAAGAGTCTATTATATCTAATGTACCTATTAAGTAAAGCAATAATAATAAAAAAAAGCATTTTGCTATATTTGGCATAAAATGAAGCTACCTGATAACTACTGTTTATATCCAATATAGTAAATATTAGATAAATATTCCCATTCTTACCTTTTCCAGCACACCAGCTGTCACCTGCATCAAGCTCTTGCTTGCTGACAATTTATATTGGGCCAGGACAGTTTCTTGGTGGCTGAGGGGAAGCCTTTCAGCACAGCTGAGCTTTCTAAAGCAAGGTTATCTGAACAAGTACTGATGCTCAGTGGCACTTTCCTGATGTTGAACAAAATAAGGAAATTATCATCTATTTATTCTGTCTCTGGGTTTTCTAAACACTACTTGACTTTGAATTTCTGAACCAAGGTAAAACTAACCAGAAGAGATGTATTCACACTTTCCCTCTTGGACATTTGGTAAGAAGCAGCAGGAGGGCTGGTGTGTTTCTCAGGTTAGGTCTCTGTAGTTTTGGGCTCACAGCTCAAGCTGATCAACCCAGGGAGTCTCTGAGGCTGCAGGTGTGATGGGCCAGCTCAGAGCACAGATGAGGCAGAGGTGTGTTCTTCCCTAATCACTCATAATTTATGTGAACCTAATCTATCTAGGTAATCTTCAAATATCTGAATTCTCTCTGATTTTCTCTTTCCTTAATCTGCCATCAGGTCTGTTGCAGTGGTTGACCATGGGTTGGCTGTCTGGTGAGAGCCAGCTGTGCAGGTCAAGCCATACAGATACTGTTTCTTGATACCTTCTGCTCCTGGCTTTCCCTTTTTACTGAGGGTAGCAATACCATTTCGATGACCTTTCCCTGACTATCTAATAGATATTTGTTGCTTCTTACACTACTTGCTAATTGCACCTGTGTTGATTTTCATGTTTTTGTGTGCTTCTGCTTTATTCCTGTCTTTAGCTGTTTGAGCTATGCTTTGCTGTTTGCTTCCTCTTCATAATCCAGATTATTGAGAACCTCTGATTCAGCTGATTGTCTCTTTTTTTCCCTCTGCTTTAGTCTTTGCTTCGGGATACTTTATTCCAACACTTCTAATTTTCTTTATTTTTATTTTTAAATGGAGTTTCCAGTTGTTCCTTTGCGTGTATTCCTATAGAATGTTAACTGCCAGCTTTCTGAATTTTTTCTGCTTACTTTTCCTGAAGGATTTTATTCTATACATCCTCTACAAGAAGACTCCCTAATCCTCCCTAGTCACTCTAACCCCCTGCCTACAACATCTATGACTTCCCTGCTGGTGAAAAGCAGATCCAAAGAGCCTGTTTTCCAGCTGTATTTTGTAAAATTTACCCACAGCATCTGCTGGGAAGTCTGGGTAAAATTCCTCAAACCCAACAGAGATGTATGTGAGTAAATGTATGTAAGCACAGATCATGGCCTGATTTTCTTTATGTATTTATGTATTGAAGATGGTATTAAATAAGATTTTGTAGTAAGCAGCAGTTGTAAATAGTAATATTTTTTAAATCCCATCTTAAATTGGCATCTGAATCAAAGAATGATGCCCTAAAAGTGCCCATTTCTCACCACAGAGTACAAGGCAAGCCATGGGTTACTAGTTCACAGGTAGACTTCAACGCTGGGGGTCCCTCAGGTCCCACCTTCTGCCATCTGCTGCAGCCCCTTTGTGACAGACCGTAGAAGCCTAAAAGATAAGGGGGCGAATATGTGTGTTTCAAACACCAATAGCTGAGTGGGTGTGGAGCCAACCAAGGATTGCAGGTAATACCACACTGTGAGAAAGAACAGGATATGGCTGGAGAGAGGGGCCGTATGGAGACAGGGGAGCACTGTTCTGGGACAAATGTTCTTGTTCTGGCTCCTGCAGATAAGCACAACACAGGAATGAAGTTGAGAAGTGGGCATGGACTATAGAGGGGGATGAAGACCACCAAAGACACCTGAAGCCCTCAGACCCATTTCCAGAGAGGTCTAGGAGAATGGACTGCTCATGATAGCCATTTTGCACAGAAAGTGAGAAACTTGTCTCCAGGGTGGGGAAAACTTATCTATACAAGGGTACCCCCAGGAAGTCTGGGTACGTGTGTGCCCCAGGACCCTGGACACCCCGTCAGCTGGATTGATGCTGAAGACAGAACTGATGATCTCTCTTTCTCTCTTTTTTTATCTCTTCCTCTCTTTCTCTCCCTCTCTTTAATCCATCTCTCTCTCTATTCCCTTTCACCCTACCCCTTTATCCAAACCCCACTGTCTCCTCATACTAGGAGATAAGGGACTAACATACCAATTTCTACGCCAAGTGTATAATTTACTAATAAAACTTTGAAAGCTTTTGTCAGAGACCCTCTGACTTTTGTTGTTCCTTTTGATCACAAGCATCTAGGAATCTTGGGTGTTCCCTTCCATTAAGAGTATGAATGCCACACATATGCCTGGGGGAAGAGTCCCATTAGCACCCAGCCTTGTGTTTTGCATTGCTCTGTTTGCTGTAGAGAAAGAAAAAACTTCATCCATCCAGTGCCTGGTTTGGTCCAGAGGTCCACTTACCTCCCTGTGTGTTAGTTCTGTGGTAGCAGTCCCTTTCTCATGGGTAAGATGCTGGTCACAAAGGTCTTCTTGATGTTTTCAGAGTCATGTTGCAACATAAAATGACAGAGAAAACAAAACCTGCTGGTTGCCTGTAGTTATCACCTTCTCAGCATTACTGTCCATCAGGAAGAGAAGGTCAAGGCTTCACCAGATTAGTTGTTGTATACAACTCTGATTTCTTCATTTGCATCTGATTTATTTTAATGGCTGATGAAGGTACTGCTTCTCTTATGTTCAACGGGTCCTTTGAGCTTACACAAGCCACGTTCAGGCGAAGTGAGAGCCAAAAGCCATTGCAGTGTTGATCCCAAGGCTGTTGTCAGTGTTGGAACAAGTCCCATTTGAATGTAATTTCTTCTTAACACAAGGACTCACATCTTGGGAACAAAACCAAGTGCTGTCAGACTGTAAGACAATTGACTTTTCTGCTTACACTGTAATTAATGCTATTTAAATCTCAGAAAAGAAAGCAGAGAAATCACAAAACGTTCAACTTTAGGACTAGCCACCTTTCTTTCACTGTTTATCTCAAGTGATGTGAATCCATTAGAAACAGGGTTCCAGATGCCAAAACCAATAAAAATGCAGGCTTTAAGGTCTAGCCAAATTGTGGTTAAAGTTATTTCTCTGTGGATCACACTCAGTCATTAATTTTAAGGCTGGACATTCTCCAAACTCTGTGGTTTCCCTGCAACAAGGGGTAAGATCCCAGTGATTAGATGCCTTACATTTCACTATTTTTCTAACATATCCAGTTCAATGAAAATTAGGATTTCATTATCTTGCTCCTTTCTGATGGAAAGACAATGGAGTACTGTAAACCTGTTGAAAATGGACACAAACATTCAAAATAGAGCAAAGATAAAAATCAGTACAACTTAATGGTTTGCATCACATATATGCAATGTGGTCTTCTTGGATTTTCATTTTTGTAGGTAGAAAAGTGCTGTGGTTAGTTGTTTTCAACACAAAATTCACAGGAAATAATTTTATTTCAGTATGGATTGTGAGGAAAAGATGGGTCTTTTGGAGGACACAGGTCAAGCAGCACAAGAAAATCTTGTACTTTTGTATAAAACATTGTGTAAAGTGCTATATCCTTCAAAGACATTTGCATAAAGAACTCATTAAAAAAAAAGAAAAAAAAACAAAACCAAAAAACCAGCAGAACTCTGTGATTCCAAAGAAAAAGTAATCCTTTATGGAAGACTTTTAACAAAATTAAAGTCATATTAATAGATGCTAGTAAAAAGCATAAGGAGGGCTTATAGTTACTTTAATTTTTTTTTAATACAGTGAGCCAGTAGAAACAATCTATACTGTAAACTTCAAAAAAATATGGTGAATAGAAATATAGTTCTCTCTGTTGAGAAGCATAGTAATTTAATGACAAAAGTATTTTACAGATTATTTTAGTATAGGTTTTCCTTGTACAGACCAAAACTATGTTAAGCTTGTGTTTAAAAGCCTGAGATACCTTGCTCAGGATTTTTTCGAAAATATTTCTTGACTTCTCCTTGCAATCCTTATATTGTGTGAGAAAATGGCCTCTCAGGTTACCCAAAGATATTCGGTCACATTAAATATTACAACCTTAAGCTAAAACTTCATACAGAATATTAAGGTTTTACTCAGAAAATTGATCACTACAATGTAGGGAGTATCTTTACAACTAACCTTCTTCTTATACTCCTAAGCTTTTATTCCCACAAACACTTGCTGATGGCCACTGTGGTAGAAAGGACACTACACGAAATAGGATCTGACCACTGTGGCTTTCTGCTCAAGAGACCTCCTGGTGCTGCTGAGGTCAGTGTTAAAATTCCCACCCAAAGCAGATGAACCCTCAGGTAATCCTGGGGTGGCTTTTGGGATATCTGTGCATTCAGGATACAATAAGTGCTGAATGCTACTGGCACCACAACCAAGCAGAAGCATAACCTGTGTTGCTCTGGACAAATTTGTAGGATTGTCCGCTCCTCTTCCATTTGAAAGAAAATTCAGGCATGTCTCCTTTCCTTGTGAAATCATACCTGAGCTCACTGCATGGCTTCCTGTAAATCCCCCAAATACCACTGGACTAAAACTGGTATGACTCCACTACCAACCTCTCTTGCCCCCTGTATCTGCCTGGGCTGTCCTCACCTTCCCTTGGTCCAGTGCCTGGTCGGCACCTCCACAATATTTCCATATTGCAGAAGTACCACAGCTGTGCCACTGCCTCCAATGGAGGCCAGCCCAGAGCCTTTCCCACTGACCACATCCCTTCTGTTTCTGAAAAATGACCTTAACTCAAATGGGTTGAGTTGAATTTGGATTCTCATGCTCAGACTTCAGCTGGTTTCAGGAAGACCTTTCAGAATATTTTTCTGTATCTCTGGTGGTATTATTTCCTTTGCCATGTTTTTAGCTCCACAGTGATTTAAAAACTGAAAAAAATGTAATAACTATCATTACACATCAAATAATATGCAAAGTATCCTCCATGAAGCAGTTCAAATACTTCTGTATATGTGTCAAATGCTTGACTGTTTTTTAGGAACTGTTACAGCCTGTGAAATAATGTCCGGATATTTTTAAATCTTTTATTCACTTGATAGTCACTTGATATTTTATTCACTTGATAGGAAGTGATTTTTATGTAAAACAACAGTACAGAGTTATTTTACTGTCAATATAGACTATAAAATACATTAAAACTAAATTTGACTAAATTATTTTGGGCATAAAAATACGAAGTAGACTTATTTTCAGAGAGGACCATTATAGACCCCAGCTTGATCCTGTCAATGTACTGATGTTGAACTTATAGGACCATATGAAACTCCCTACAAGGTGAGGCTAAAGGTGCTTTGACTAATTTTTAATTTTCATTTTCCAGGTGAGTGAACCACACGGCTTTTATTAAATAGGAAGGTCTTAAACAGCTAATTAGACCAAGGCTTTCTAAAGAAACCAATCACTTAGCTAAGCCATTTGGGAAAGATTTGCTCACCTAGGCTCCAAGTGCTAGGTTTTGAGTTCCCCTCTTGCAGGAGCTCCCTTTCAGATACACGTGAATACTCAGCTCTGTGGCACTCCAGACACGACAGCCAAACCCAGACATGCTGAGGATCACTGGTCTTTCCTGAAAGGCTTTGTTGGAAGTTGTCATGTGAAATGGTTGGTAGCAGTGGTAGGTAGTGTAGTGCTGGGTCAAGAAGCACTCGCAGTGATTTCCATTCATGTGCAGTATGGGCTGTAGGGAATATATAGGAGTCCAAAAGCCAGCATGGGAATGTATTGCCCCAGATGTGCTTAAAGCACTGATCTCAGTTCCAGTCCTGCAAAGTTTGTGGATGTGCTTAATTTTAAAAATACAAGTAAATCCTATTGTTGTCGAAATATAGAATATCCATTTAGAAATTGTAAAACTGATGTTAGCCTTTTTGGTTTTGCTTTTAAGGTTGTATATCTCTATTACTGAGCAGATTGTAAGATCCAGTTCATGTTGAGTCATTTTTTCCAGCACTAATTCTTATTTTGTGAGTTGGAACAGTATAACTAGAGGATGGAAAGTTGAACATCTCTGTAATACAGACTCATGCTGGATGATTTATGAGCAACGTGTGGGGTAAGATTTTAGAGAAATATAAATTATACCTGTTCATCATGTTGACTTCTTTTAATGTTTCCCACATGTTACTATGACAACATTCATGGGATATATATTTTAATTTCGGTTGTACAGAGGAAGTGTGTCAGTTCTGCACATCTCTTGATTTTATGGCTGAGTGCTGTGTCTAATGCAGGTTGTAAATCTTCTTGGAAAAATATATAAGAGGGTTTTCATCACAGTGGCTCTCCTGGCAATTCTGCAGCTTTTAATAAGCATAATTTAAATTTAAAAAGAACATTTACACCACTTGTGATGTGGAGACTTCTAAATTGGGGGCTGCACATGCTGTACAGAAAAGCAGGAGCTTCATGCTAACAATTGCTGAATGTGTTACATAGTTAAACACATTGTTAAAACTCTCACTTCAGTAAAACTCTAAAAAACGTCTTGTGGTCAATATTTAATTTCCTGTTTTCCATATAGCGGGAACAGGATACTTTTTAAACTTTTTTTTTCCCTTATGCAAAAAATGGGTTAAAAAGTTCTTTACAGTTCTCTAAACACATTTTCCATAGGACCTGAAGGGTTTTCATGACAGTGAGATTTTCCTTTAAAAATTAGATGTAAAAACTAGATGGAAATTTCTGAATTGGGTTAGACCGTCTCAGTTTCTGCTCCATAAGCTGTTGTTCTACACGGCAATTAGTTTGCATGTGCATCTGAAACCAATGCTGAGAAGAGTGACAGCGAGTTGTGCTGATAAGTGGTTTAATAGAATTATTCAGCAGGCCAAAACCCATTAATCACAGGGAACAGTCTCCCTGTGATACTTCAGTGTGGAGTTAAACAAGACTTATTTATTTACTTTTCAGTGTAATTTTTTTTAATCAGAGTGGGAACATTAACTGCAGAGATTCCCGCAAAAAGTAAAATCTACTCCAAATCACGAAGTTAGAACTAAAACATAATTATTCATAAAGAATGAAAACTTTTAGTCATTTCCTGTAATTTCCCACCAAATTAAATTTTTGCCTTGCAGTACTGCTATAAAAAGCATCATTCCCATCTCACATACAGAAAGTGGAATTCCCTACACGAAGGTGCCATTCTCACTTTTCCTGTTCTAACACACCTATGTTTATAAAGGAAAGGATAAAATCCACATCCCATTAGTCATCTATTTCCAGCCTATTTTTTAATATCACTTTCATCTTGTACTTGTAGCTGCTGTAACTTTTGCACTCGGTCAGCTAATAATTCAGTGGAATATATGTTTGTTTAGGACAAAAGGCTGCAGCTGTTTATTTATATTCATATATGCTATTGATTATGTTGCTATAATGGTACACAGGTCCAAGTATTTCACCTCTGTCTGTTGCCTGCAGTCCATGCTCTTCTATACCTCTGGGCATTGCAGCTGGGTTCTGTTCTATGATAACTTTATTACTTCTTGTAAAGCCGTGGCATTTTTTAAAAGCCTATCTCCAGGGGAATTTACACCCTAGAAAATCCTGATAAATGTAGTTAGCAAACGATTTTGTGAATCCACTAAGAGTCCCCACCTGACCTTCCACCTCTGGGAAGTGCCACAGCTTGAGAATTAACTAATGCTTCATCACTGCACCAGGAACAGCTCAGAGGGCCACCTGGGCAGCGCGAGTGACCTCCCACGTGCTACCCACTGCTGCTTGGGGAACTGCTGCTGTCGGCAGGAATAACAAATTCTGAGTCCAGCTGGGGCAGAGCTTTTATAAAAGACTGTGCCTTTATTGTGATTCCTGAAAGTGCAGGCATGCTGCTAAGCTTTCATTTCTGGCTCTGTGACCTGCCTGGGATCTCCTGTTTGACATGGGCTGTTAGGAAAGTCCCTTCCTGGAGCCCACCAGAATATGGGCAGAGATCTGTGACCTCATTTCTTCACAATGCCAGCTTCTGAGACATGCTTCCTTTGTCCTCTGCAGCAACAATGTGACAGGATAAATCATTCTATGGCCTTCCCTTCAGCTTATGCCTGGCCTCTTTGGATTGTTGCAGATGTTCCAAATTCATCCTGGTCTTTGGGATTTTTTCCCCCTCATTTGGAAAGTTATACAAGCTTCTTTTTGCAGTATTACTTCATTTGGTAACACCAGAAAAACTGACAAAACAGGATGGGAAAAAAGCTTTGCACAGAATTTCACAATTTCTTCATAAGAATATAGACACTAATTTCCCATATGATTTTCAGTCTAGCCATACCAGGCTCACATAAAGGGCCAGAATATGTACAACCCCTTCGTCTGACAAACCTAGACCCAAAGTGCAAGTGTATGCAAAAGCACAAATGGCAGATTTAAGTGGGAGAACTTGAGTCAATTCTGTTAATCCTGCCTGTAGAGAACTTTTATAGACATAGCTGGAAAGGGAAGGGCTGTTAGGGCTGTTTCACCACTGGTGTTGTGGGAAAACACTGGTGATAAGTTTATACGTGTCCTACTGGAGTTGCTGCAAAAACCAACGGTGCTTTTAACTGTGTTAAATGGTGTAGGAAGAAAAAAAGTGAAATGAATGGACATACTGATGTGAATTTTCTCTGAAGAATATGCTGAAAATTGTAAAGGACTACATTATAACATATTTCTGTTTTTTCTAAGGGATCGTGCCAATGATCATATGATAATACTGCTAAGCATTTCTAAGATGGCCTTAGTGCATATCACACAGCTTAAATTTGGCAGGAACAGGGAGAAGTAAACTTCAGTCAGTTTTTCATATTGCCCATGGTGGAAAGAGAATTTCTAAAACATGTAAGAGATTTTGGCAAAACAATTCATTGGAAATCTGTCATAATAATTCCCTGTCCCCATTTATCATGGGGTTACAAGGAGAGACCTGGAAATTTTCATTGTTGGTATTTCGAAAAGTTCATGTTCCTGTACAGCAACATGGTAGTGAAACAAAGGCACAGTTTTAGCAAAGATAATTGCCTTCATGAGGTGCCAGGCATTAGTGTAAAGTGCAGTGGCAGCTATCTCAAATAGCTTGTTTAGCTCTCCTACTTGTCACTGTAGCCACACCTGGCTAAATGCATGTTGCCCTTTCCTGATTCTGCAGCCTCAGCAGCCTTACATGCCACTGATATTTGGAGAGGAAGCCAGCTGGAAATACCGGGCACAAAACTCTCTAAGGCACAATGTGAGTATTCCTGTTCAGAATGTGCTTAAATTCAAAGAAACAGAAAAAACACTATATGCATTTGTTTCTGACACAGGACCTTGGGTAAAATGTGGGAAAATGAGAAGGATTTAGTCTGGGACCAAGAGCAAATTTAGGCATTTTGCAGAAATACAAAGTAATACAAAATTAAAAGATGATCCCTAAGCAGAGTCCCTTGCCTTTGTAGACAGTGTACATTTTTGTAGAACAGTGGGAGATGACAGGTAAGTACCTCACAGAGACTGAAGGAAAATAGAAAATAATGACTTGAGTGCAGTGAAATTTTCTGTCACAGCCCCACTGCTGCTGGACTGTGAACAGGTTTGCAGTTGTAAACAAAAAATGCCACAAAAATCTGAAGGCTGAGTTTGTGACAAATAATTAGCATCTTACTGAAGTGCCATGTAAGATGCAAAATGTACTTACCATTGTTTAAAATAATTTTTGTGACTGTGTACAATGTAAAAGTGCATAGGAAATTCATGTGCCTCTCAAGGGTGTGTTTGACAGTAGTGGTTTTAGACTTGATGCTATAATTTCTCAACTCCATGAGTGAAGCAAATTGATTTGTAATGTGATACAGTCACCAGAACCATCAACACATTTACACCACACGACTTTTCCCCAGCTGATAACACTGAAGCTTAGGGTGGATTTTGGCTGAACCCAATGCAGAAAAGAAGAAAAAGATTGGAAAGCAAATGGAAAGGAGTCCAACATAATGAAAACATATCTGCATCCAAGTTTGGATGCTGAGCAGAAGTATGGGGGGAATAAAAAAGGCCACATATATCTTGACAGTAAACGTGAGAGATGTGTTCAGGGGCCTAGGCGTGACTTCTGGTTGAAGGAACCTTAGTGTTAAGATCTGCGTAGCAGTGGACAAGAATGCTTTCATCTTTTTCTTCTGCTAATGTTTGTTGGCTAAACTAAGATCTCCCTGAATTGTATCTGTCCTGCTTTCAAAGCAGAATTGTCCAGTGCCAACTAAACACCTATGTTGCTGTCACAGCTGGGAAAATTAATTGTCTCACAAAGTCTCAGTAGACTCAGTTGGTGGGCAGATGTCTTAACTGACCAACAGACAGGAAAGAGGTTGTTCATCTGTCCCCTGGATTATGAATTAGGTGTCTCAATGAGACTGTCATTGGTAGGTCCAATGCATTTCCTGCGCTTTGAGGCCTAAATCATGGGTTTGGATATAGATGAATGACTCACTGTTTTTAAAATGCTGGGTTGTGCCTGACACTGATATGCTGACCTAGCAGTGCACGCCCCAGAGGAGGAAGACTTGTCTTCTTTGTTCAACTTTTAGAAGTTTAAATATGCAGATATCATCTAAATTCAAAGGAACATCTTAAATATTCAGTCTTGCTTAAGTCATACTGGAATGCTGCCAACAGCATGAGGTTCATGCCAAAGAGACCTTCATTCCAGCCCTTGCTCCTCAGACTGTTTTGTTCACTTAGCATTAAAAACAAGATAGAAGCTACTAAATGCCCAAATAGAGATAGTGACGAGTGCTGTTCCTCAGGGGTTGGTGTTGGGACTGGCACTGTTTAAGATCTTTGTGGGTGATGTGGACAGTGGGATCCAGTGCACCCTCAGCAAGTTTGCCAATGACATCAAGCCACCACCACCTGAGAGTTGAGCCTGTGCAAACTTTGTGGAGTTCAAAAAGGCCATGTACAAGTTCCTGCACCAGGGTTGGGACAACTCTAAGTACAAATACAGGCTGGGTGGAGAAAGGATTGAGAGCAGCCTGGAGGAGGACTTGGGTGTGTTGGAGGATTAGAAGCACAACACAAGCCACCAATGTGCTCCTGCAGCCTAGAAAGCCAAATGTGTCCTGGGCTGCATCAAAAGCAGCATGGTCAGCACAGCAAGGGAGTTGATTCTGCCCCTCTACACTGCTCTTGTGAGACTCCACCTGGAGTACTGCATCCAGTTCTGGGGTCGCCAGCACAGGGAGGACATGGACCTGTTGGAATGGGTCCAGAGGAGGCCATGAAGATGATCAGGGGGCTGGAGCACCTCTCTTATGAGGACAGGCTGAGAAAGTTGGGATTGTTCAGCTTGGATAAGAGAAGGCTCCAGGGACAACTTAGAGCACCTTCCAGTACCTAGAGAGGCCTACAAGAAATACGGAGAGGGACTTTCTTCAAGGGCATGTAGTATTAAGACAAGGAGTAATGGCTTCAAACTGAAAGAGAGTAGGTTTACATTAGGTATTAGGAAGATATTCTTTACTCTGAGGGTGGTGAGTCAGGAACAGGAGGTCTCCAGGAACAGGTTGCCTGGAGAAGCTGTGGATACCCCATACCTGTAAGTGTTTAATGCCAGGTTAGATGGGGCTTTGAGCAACCTGATCTAGTGGAAGGTGTCCCTACCCATGGCAGGGGAGTTGTGGAGCTAGATGGTCCTTAAGGTCCTTTCCACCCTAAACCATTCTATGACAAATAAAATATCTAAACTGAGTACTCCGAGACATCTTGAGATCAATCTTATTTCAATGTCTTCATTCCTGTGCTTCCAGATTTGTGTTCACCTGTGAAAGACATGGAAAGTGGTCTGTCTTTGTCATCTTCTTTATCATTTGGTAAATAGGGTTATTAAACAGGTTTCTGTAGTGGTCAGAGTTCCTAATATCCTGTGGACATCATTCTTTCTATAAGGAATAGTGGGAGTAAGTCTCTCACTGTGTGGACATTAATACCAGTGCCTTCTTTTAAGAAAACTGCTAAAATACACCCAGATTTGACTCATAATGAGATGTAAATTAATCCTATTGACTTATTGCATGTTCAGTTTTTTTTTTTTAATTTGAGAATCTCCAGATGGCAGGATGGAGAGTTTGCGATGTTTCTAGTAAACTTGGTTGAGACTGTTCTGGTGATAATATTAAATGTCTGACATATCTGATGGTGCTGGTACTGCCAGTGTGAAGGCATTAGTTGTCAGTTTGTGAGATGATTTTAGTTTAGCTCATTCCTATGTCATAATTCCTCAATTATACTGACACACCATGGTGAGAAATACCTTAGAAACTCCCATGAAAAGTTCATTTCACATTGTTAAAACTTTGACAAAACAAGAAATTATGTTTTCTGTCCTGTACATAAGAGAATTTTGTTGACACTGTGTATTAGAATTGCAAAGATGTATTACTACAAGTCATAATTTCTATTCAAAGATATCCAGTTGCTGTCCAAAGCAGTGAAGCAGAAATGTGACTGTGAATGTCAACTAAATCAGATATGACACGTGTTATTGTCTAGGCAAGTGAGCCGGGCAGCTGTGATACTGCGAACTGATAGGTCCTGCCTCGGGCAGAGGGGAAATGTTGACACACCTGGATAGTCACATTTTATTAAGGACTCAAACCTGCAGTTTCATGCTCAGTTAGAAAGTGGCATTTCTCATCTCAAAACTATTTGATTCTTTGGAAGATTAGGACCTGGGCTAGAGCTACATTACATCCGAGATTTAGTATGTGCTTTTTTATATTCAATATCCTTGAAAAAGACAGGGTACCAGGAGTTTAAAGTTATTTTTTTACTTTTTTATCGGCAGAGGCAAACATGGGAAAGTAAGCAATAAGATTGTTATTAGCAAGTACCAACATTTTTGAAAACTAAACCTTCTAAATATCTTCATCTTTGTCTCTGGTGGCCATCAATAGAGAAGATGGAATTGCATTTTGTCATACAGTTAGGATATGATTACTAACAGACAGTTTAACCAGTCTTTGGCTCAATTTTCTGCAGATGAAAAGACACAAATTGGCTTTGTGCAGGGTCAGGTGTGGTCTGCAGGATGTATGTGCTCAGGTGCCATGTCATGAAGTCCAGGTGATCTGCCCAGTAATACTTTATACCCTGACACACAGCCAGAGCAGAAAAGGACCACAAGGGAACACCTCCAAGAGACTTCCAGATGGTTCTGTACAGGCAGCTTGGGCCCAGCTTGATTTATTTGCTTTGGCTGAGTGTGGATATAACATTCAACTGAACTAGAACATCAGTCAAAAGCCTGGAGCACTGGGGAGCACAGTATAGAAACAAATACAACTCTGCAATATGATTCTCAGTGCGTGTTTTTGTAACTGCTGTACTCTTGGTTCTTCCATGACTTGGGCATCTTGTATCCTTTCATGTATAACACAGAGATAAACATATATGGAAACGTGTCAAATATATGAAGAAATATCTTCTTATTTCCTACTCCTGGTGATGTGTTAAGTATTGTCTGGCATTGTTTCTGTGTGTCAAATTCAAGGTTGTGGTAATTTCTCTTTTTCTTTCTATCATATGTGTTCTTCTATATTTCATCACACGGTTTTATTTAGATTTTGTCAAGGGTATCCAGAAACTCCTGCTCCAAGGTGATCTTAAGCTATAAAACATAACTAAGACTTTTCAACTTCAGAAATTAGCTCTTGATACATTGTGCCTGAAATTCAAGATTGCCTGTGGCCCAGTATCTGGGGGAATATGAGCCCACATCTGGGCGGTTGCATGAGCGTGGTTCTACAGCTGTGAAATTGCCAGTTGAGTCTGATATTGAAGAGTCATTAAAGAGAGCCACTGACTGACACACAGATATGGACTCTGTTCTTCACTGTGCTCTGAGAGCATTTCAAAAGTAGAAAACTGTTATTTCAGTTTCTCAGAGTTTGCAGTGAATAGGAGTAGTTAACATCTACCAAAAACCTCTCAGATCATGCTTGGCCAGAGCAGGATTTGGGCAGTATTCCTTCATGGTGTCCGTTGTTCTTTATCCTTTGTATCTAACACCAAGCAAAGAAGAGCCATTAGGAATGAAGTGCTCCCTGGAAAGCAGATTTCACCGCAATGAGGCAGGATTAAAGAAGTTGGTACAAACATTTACCTGGCAATAGGAAGGCTTCAGTGATGGGTCTGTAACTGCATGATTGAACATGCACTTTATCAATTCAGAGCAACATCAGCTCTGGTGGGATTTTGCTGGTCCTAGAGGGAAAGTGCTAGGTCTCAAGAAACACTTTCCCACAAAGTATTTCCTTAGTTACACAATGGGCTCAAAAGTATTTTGAGCTGAAAGTATTTTCTCTTTCTGATATGTGATATGCCATTTTTTTCCATGGAATTAAATTAATAAGCCAAGGCTTGAGAACAACCTGTCCCCAAGAATCAGCTTGGTTAGAGCAAACACCATTGCAAAATTACTGGGGGGACCACTTCAAAAAAGTACATTCAGTGTGACTGGTAAAATATTTCAGACTACTTCTCATTGCAACTCTATAGTTCTTAGAATGGTTTCAATTGTACGTAATGAGTCAGGGCTTGCCTATGGGGAGAATGAAGCTGGCTTCAGACTCGAGTTTAACAAGGACGAGGGGCTGGGCCCAGCCACTCCTACGAGGGAGACATGAGGGTCTAATAGCTATTGCTGTTCCTTCTGCTGCTGGGTGGATGACACAAATGACAGCAGTGCCTCTGGAGTATCAGCTGCCGGTACCTGCAAACACAGCCTCCATCCTGTACAACCCATGTCTCTTAGGGGGCCTGCTCTTATCCTTGTCTGCCAAACCTAATGACCGATGGCTCCAAGTGTGTGTAGAACAAGTATTCATGAGACAGCTAGTGGGAAATCAAAACTCTGAATTTAAAGGCAATTAGCACTCTACCTGCTCTCCAGGAGGACACTTGGACAAAGAGGCTTGCATGGGAAAGGGATTAAAATACCAATGCATCCATAATGTCTAACCCATTTACCTAGTGCAGCACCCAATGTGCTGAGCTGTGCCCAGGAAACCAGCCAGTCCAGTGTACTGACCTCAGTGAAAGAATGGGATCACAGCCACACACCAAGATTAATATATCTCCTTGAAGAAAATTGTTATTGCTGTTCATAGGTAGTAAGGACTGCAGCTTTCAGACGACTGAACTTCCGTCACATCTGGATGAGATCTGACAGCACTCTGAGGAAAGAGATCTGCTTGCTGCTCTCCATTCTGTGCAATACCAAATATCCTTCTTGACCACTGAAAGCAACAGTTCCTCTGCTATTAAGGACTGACTCTGGAATCTTCAGAATGTGAGTTTTTATTGTATGTTCCCAAAGAATAAAAAAAGGATTTGACTATTCAGAACCAGGGTCATAGAATCATAGAATACACTGGATTGGAAGGGACCCATCAGGAAAATGCTGCAGTCCAGGAAAATGTTGCAGTCCAGTAGAATGGCTTTATTAAACTTACATACAAACTATCTCATAGACTACATGATGTTTAAAAATATCCTGTCACTCATAAAGTCTTGAAACCTAAGATTGTTCCATTTACAGGCCTGTTAAGAATTACAAGGCAATATGGCCAATCCATTAATTCACTATGAGGATTTGCTACCATAATCCATCATTATCAGGCGAAGAAATGGAAAGCCAGCATGACATTTAATGGCACATAGAGAATGAAACCTGGAAACTGCTGCAACTTCTTACAAGCCAAGTAGAATAAATCATTAATCAAAAAGATCATAAAGTGCAAATGATAAATGGTTATGCAAGAAAGCAAACCACATGCATCACTACAATATCCTTCAACTTCTATTCTAGCAAAAGAACTCCAAACAGACAATTACTGCAGTTAGCAAAACTGTTATTAGGACTGTTACCATTAAACAGATCTAAAAGGACTGAGGTCCTAGGGAGAGAGATAAGGAACAAGACCTTTATTTTTCTTTGTTGACTGATAAATAACAGCAACAAGAATAGTCCGGGAAGATTTGTGCAAGAAGTATCAGGAATGGGGAGCTCTATAGTAGGAGGAAAATGAGCACTGCAGAAATATGAGTCTTGGCTTTGGGAAGAGTTGGAGGTGTGCTAAAGTGGAAGGCAAGAAGTTCTGGTAGTAGGTGTGCCCTCTCTGTCCTGTAGGATAAATATATTGCTTGTGCCCACAAAGAACTGTCCCTCACAGAGTGACAGACTGACAGAATATGCTGAGTTGGAAGGGACTCAGAAGGATCATCGAGTCCAACTCCTGGCCTTGTACGGCACCATCGCTGAGAGCCACGCAATGTGTCCAAGAATATTGTCCAAACACTTCTTGAACTTTGTCAGGCTTGGTGCTGTGATCACTTCCCTGGGGAGTCTTTTCCGGTGCCCATACTATGGTCCAAAAAAGTATGATCCAATATGACCATACTATAACTGCTTCTTAAAAAGATCATGTGTCTCATTTGTGTTCCTCAGCATAGCCTGGCTATGCTGAAGCCTGGTTTTGCATATAAGGCTGTGAGAAATGGGTTTTTCATTAGTCTGGATCACAACCAGACAGCAGGGTGTGGCCAAAGTCCCTTGCTTGGGTGTACCACCTTAGGTGTATCCAGGAGCAGAATTTTCAAGGGTGCTGATACAGGCAGAGTAGGAATTGCCCTGTCAATAGAGAGATACAGTTTTCAGAGGCTGAAGCACACCATCTTGAGATCAGTCTGCTCACAAACTGCCTTGATTCTGTCACGTCAATTTGTGTCAAGAGATACTAGAAAGTCATCTTCTGCAACCAATACATTTGTAACTTTTAAAGTAGTCTTCTGGCAAGTGTCGTTGTGTGCCAAGATCAAAGCATAATGGGTGACTAAACTGGAGATATTTGAGCCACAAGTAGAAAACTGATATCCAATGCATTGAGCAGATAATGTATCTTGGAAATTCATTGAAAAAAAATTGTAACAAATCAAGGCCATGGAGTCCTACTGGAAGTTTGATGAGGGACAGAAAATTTCAAAGCAATCTTGAGAGTGCACATGAATTTGAAAGCACATGGAAAAATAAGCTGTTACTTAATAAATTATTCCCATTATAATATTCTGAACTCACTGCAAACAGTTTGATCTACAATCCAGATTCACTTGGGTCTGGTGAGTGGTATGAACACCACTGCATTAGTCTTACTCAGTTTTTATCCAATAATTGGCTTTAGGGAATATAAATAAACATTATAATCAACTTAAACATCAAAGAAAGATGCAATAACTTTCTGTCTGCAGCTGTTGCTGCCACTGCATTTTGTCTGCTTTTGTTTCTGGACTGACAGCAAAACCTGAGATTTATCACACTATGATTTAGATACTTAACCAAATATCTTAATGCAGAGGGAGGATTCCCAGGCTACAGCCTTAGTGAAGATGAGGTGGTGTCAATGGAGGATGATTGAACACACTGCTGCACCTCAGGGAAACAAGCTAGTACAGAGGTAGGCTGACTTTCCCCTCTCTCTCCCTTGATACTGTCTGCATTGACAGCTTGAATTTTGAGGGTCCTTGAAGTGCAGCAACTTAATTCTGTTAAACCCTGGTGGGAGAGATCTGGCTGCAAGTCTTTGATATTCACAACTGATCAGCAATGACTCTGCATTTGTTGTCCATGTGTCTTTGCCTGTTCATTTTTTTTCCAATGTAAATCTCTTAGAATTCTGCAGTAATTGCCACATGCAGCTGAAAAACTTCTCACTGTTGCTCCTTGGTTGACTCCAGACCCAACATTAATACTCCCCTCATGTTCTGCAGTAATGCTGGCCATGAGACAAGGTAATTCAGACAGGGCGTGGACCTAATGTTTCCTTCCAAGGATCCATACATGATCCTAAAACTCCTTTACCTTTTCTTTGTGGACACACTGTTATTTCCCCCTTGATATCAAATGCACAGTACTTTTAAATTCATTTGAAATCATAAAATATGGAACCATAGAAGAGAACTCCTCTTATCTGGTATATAACTATGTTGCACATAGTTGTAACTTTTTTTCATGTGTGATTAAGCATATAGAAGAGTGAGTAGCAAATTTACAGTTCGTCCAGGAGATGTCTCTCGCTTCCTAAAATATGCCAAAGCCACTTGTGTTTCCAGGGTTCTATCTTGCGTCACAGATGTTGGCTTCCCCAGCCTGCAGTTATGCAAAAGGCAGTGCGCGGTCCGACCGCTGCGTGTGCTGCGTTCTGTTGTGGGCTTTGGCTGCTGTTTCCAGTGCAAATGCCTCATTTTTAGGTCAATGTTTTTAAAAACCATGGGAGCTGAACAAACATTTGTGCTGCAGTCTTGTTTTTTTCTCAGGCACTTCAAACTTACACGGAAGGCTAACTTGCTTCATTTCTACAACCAAGTAATTTATTGTACAGTCCTGTCGCTGTGACCAAAGAACTCACAGGGATATCAGCGGAGGTTAGGGATGCATACAGCTCATGTGAGCTTGAATATGTGTCATTATTCTGCCAACAACATAAAGAATATAGTACAAATAGTAAATATTTCAATATTCTCATTGAAATACATCACAAGGAATTTAATCCACATACGACAGTCAATAAATATTAGTTTTGATAATGACACAATAAAAGAACTGACACTTTCAGAAACTGCTTTGTTGTTAGCAATACACAGGGTAGTCAAAACATTTGCAGTCCTAAATCCTTTGGATTTACTGATTTTTATTCTCATCATTGTAGTGGCTTTGCCTTGTACTTCATGATATCAGATGAACCAAACTTCTTTCGTGAGGAGACAGACAATGAAATCTGTTTTGTATCTAGGCGGAAAAAGCTGGCAGCCTGGTTAGTCCAATGATTCTATTGACAAGTAATTTTTCATAAGTTTCACTAACTTACTGATGGTCTTCACTGGGAATTACAGGAATTATGACAGCAATTTTTTTCTCATGGGAGAAATAACGAAATATATGTGAAATTTTAGTCTGGTGAATAGGTCATGGGACTTTCAGATGCTTTAGAGGAAAAATAATTTGATTTATATGAGCATTTACTGACTACTGTCATTGAAGAATGAAGTACTGGCTCATGAGGTGGTCCCAGGTAAATCTGTGTACTTGGAGATTGGCTGTCTGGACAGCTTTGTGAAGATCAAGAAGGAGGAAGGACAGGGGGATGCCTTAGGGAAGTTGCTCTGCTTCTGGAAAGAAACAAAACAGCTGAATATACGCATTTCCCCCAAAATTCCTCCAGAAAATAGGAGGGGCAGCAAGATGGTCCAAAAAAAAAATTGGGACAAAGAAGCAAGATTGAGCCTTTTTCTAAAAAAATTGGGCTATTCACATTTCAGTATGGGTTTAGTTTGAAGGGACTTCTAGGTTTGATTTGAAGGCTCTGGAGACAGGACCTCTCTTGTGGCAAGTCTGGAAATAATACTTTTGCTGACAAGAGTGGCAGGGATCAGGGGTAAGAAAAAAGAAGTTTCACACAGGCTTTCTATGCTCAAGGCATCAGGACCAAATGCTGTACACTTGTGTTTGTTCTTCATCACACGATTCCCCTCAGGGACTGAGAAGTTCCTTAAAGACTCATCAAGGTATCTGAGTCAAGGAAAAAAGGACCTGCTTGTAACTTTCAGAGGTTGGCTTTCATGGTCTTAGCACGTTAGAGAAAACGATACAATTTTCCCACACTTTTGAGGAACTCTTTTTAATTCTAACAGCAGAAACTTTCTACTTTGTCTTTAAAATGGCACCAAGCAGCAAAAATATTATGCGATAATTACGGAGACCTGTTGAATATCATGTTTCTTGGACACTGTGAGTAAGAGCAGAGTGTCCTGTGTGCTGTGGAAATGTTCCCATTATTCAGCTGGCTGACATGGAAGCTCTTATTTGTTGGTGTTTTTGTTTTCGTGCTCTGCTTTGCAGCTGCATTCCCCCCAGGAAGACATGTGGGTGCTTCTGCTGACTCAGTCCTAGCCAGAGTCCCCTGAATGCGCTGGAGCCACCTGATTTTTGGAGAGCCTGGAAGTAATTTTCAGCCTACTATGTTTCATTTTGAAGTGTAGTCAAACAGCGCAGCCAGATGGAGTGGTCAGTTGTTCTGGAGAAAACAAAATCTCAAAGTGGAACTTTAAATAAAAAAAAAAGAGAGAGGAAAATAGGAAAGGAGGGGAGAAAGTTAACTTTGTAACATGCCTAGAAAAGCAAAAACTGTATCTGAAATGCCAGAGTGATGTGAACTCTTAGAAGGACTAGATTAAAGGTTTGAACTTTTGGGTGGAGTTTTGGAAGTCAAAGAAATATTTCTGCATGCCACTCCCCCTGTCAGCAGCCAGCCTGAACCCACCTGCCTGTCTAATGGCAGTGCCTTGAAAATTCCACGTTGTCCTTTTCTAAACTGCTCTCCCGCTCTTCTGACACCACACTCAAGCCACAGTCTTGAAGCTTCTGCCCTTAGTATGTTAAGCAACTTCTTGGATTTGAGGGCCAGTAGGGCCCACAAGGACCAGTGAGGACAGTAGGGTCCAGGCCCATTCTGAATTAATCATTTGAATTCTTTCCTGCCTTCACAAAAACCTAGATTTAAAAACATGACACATGCAGAGGATTCACCAGTAGCCTCGTTATGTGGTACCAGGTGTTAGTTCTCCTTGCTGTTAAAGTATGTCCATTCCATTTGATAACTTGGCTGTAAGTAGTTTCTAACCTGCCACAAGTAGATGTTTTCACTTTTGCTTCAGAGCTGAAGAAAAGAGTTGAAAGGTAGCCAGTTTTCATACATCCGTATCAACTTTTCTGCTTGGGCATTACCACCTTCATTTAGCCTCGTTCAGGCATCTTTAGAGATGGGGAGGAACCTCTGTTCTGAGGTGTGCTGTGACCCCTGAGTGACGTGGCCCACAATGTCACACATAAGTACCCCAAACAACTCTGAATCACCTACCAGCCTATTCACCAGCAGCAATATTATTCTACTGACACAGTCCTGCTTCCTGCCTCCTGCCCACAGAATTTCCTCTAGGTCAGCTGGCCTTACAGCCCACTGCCCTCCCAGCTGGGTCAGCAGAGGGGTGCTGGGCAGGAAGCTGTGTGAGGGGGTACCTGGGGTGATGCTCATGGTGCTGCACACAAGACAGAGTGCAGAGAGTGAGTGGTGCTTTGGAGTTTGCCGGAAGGAGCAGTCAGGGGAACATCTGGAAAGCAGCAGGAACTGAGGAGCAATAGGATCTGTTCTGGGACACAGATGCTGCTTACAGTCTCCAAAATGGACATCTTTTCAGCATGGCAAAGCCTGCCTGGGTGAATAGTGCTGGTGGTGGGTCTTAATTTTTTTTTTTCTTGTGTAACTGAATTTTGAACTCATTGTCAATATATGTTTACCGAAGCCTGTCTTCTAAAAGAATAATTTATCTGTATTAAACTTCCTCCAGTGCTTAGCCAATGGGCCTAATTTGGCTACATATATTTGCAGACACTCTTAATGTTTATTTTACAGAGCTATATGTTTGCAGATCCTATTTTACTGTCTAATAGTACTGGATCTTATCCATCTCTCTCGTCATCTCATTTTTAGCCTGAGAAGCTTACTGTATGAATTTCAAATTCGTAATTTCATCCTGATGTAGCCATTGCAGTGCTTCTGCTTAGAGAACAATGGGAGAGTGAGTAAAATTTCAGTATGACTCCTGAATGTTTGTATTAGTGACTTCTGGAGTTTTTCCTCACATTTTTACCAGCATGGATTACAAGCCTTTCCATACTTGTTATGCTGTGTAAAGACCTAGACGCATGATCAAGTTATCAGGTCTAAACAAGTTACTACAGATCAGCTGAGAAGTAGTAATTCCTGCATATGTAGCACAAGCTACTATGAAGTTACATGATTTAGATAACTCTCTTTCCCTAAATGCAAGCTTTTATCAAATTATTTTGTATATGACAAGCCTGAACATGCACACCTAAGTGGTTTCCATTGGTGTCATTTCCAATGACCTCTAAATCACTGCAAATGGGCAACATACCTGAGCTTCATCTTTGTGTAAAATGTAAGATTATCTCAGTTTCTGCACTGAACCCAGGAAAGTGGTCCTTCAACTACCACTGAAGTATTTGGCTATAGTCTTTTAAAATGACATGAAGGAGGCATTAGACAGAAGGTTTGCTGGAGCTGTTTTATGTGCTGTTTTGCAGCCTGCTGTACAGGTACCCTGTTCTGGATGCTCTGATAAAGGTGCATTGGTGGGGTTTTTTTTTACCTGTTTCCCTTAGTCTTCCTAGAGCAGTGGAAACCCTTCAGGAAAACGGCCCAGAACCTTCTGGGCCAAATGGATTGTGAGGAGGAAATTTTCTTAGGGACACACAGGGTATTGTGTGCCTCTTATTCAAGCTAAAATAACACCACAAAATGATGGAGGGCAGAGCAAGGATGAGTAAAGGATCCACCATGCAGGGACACAATGAGCAAGAGAAACTGTCTTTAACATCCTTTATTTAACAACTTATCTAGGACTTCTGAGCCTTACCATTTTAAATTTTTTTTGTATTAGCAATACCTCATACTAGAGACTTGGAATGTTTGAGTCTTCAGTGAGTTAATCTCAGACCCTTTTCTTCAGCAACATACATTCATAGTGCAGATATCCCTCTGTGCTCCCTCTCTTACTTAAATGAGACTGCATTGCAAACAAAGGGAACTTTTGGCACAAAATCTTGACCTGTATTTGGAAAGAAGGTAAGAGCTGGTGGAGTGGCTGATGAGCTCCTGAAAGTTTATTGTTTGGCTCCTGAGAGCTGTTTGTTTTGTACTTCCCATGCAGTGAAGGAAAGTGATAGCTGAGAAATGGACTCCAAGGATACACACTCAGGCACGTCTGACTGAGAGCACTTTCCAGGCCAACACTTCTGAACCTTCACTTGCAATAAACAGTCATGGAGCATGAAGGCATGGAAAGCACCTTTAAAGAGGAGATGCATACCCCTGGGCTGGAGAAATAGGAAGAGGAGGACCATGCAGGGACATGTGGCCACCAGGGCCTCAGTGATGCTTTGAATTGCACCATAAGCAGTGTTGCCTGTGCTTCAAGCTCATCACTGTGCTGTCACCCTCTGTTACCATGGCCAGAATGAGAATGCCAACACTCTGGCCTGGAAGTGACCATGAGTGGCTAGAACACATTGTGTCCTGGTGCACAAAGAGGTCCTCCTTTCCCTCCTTCTACTTCTATATCTATAATAAAATCTGACTGTAGTAAATAATCATATGAGTTCTGGTTGGAAACTAGTAATGGGGTAAAGGTAGAACCTACATCAGCTTCCTTACCTACTGTATGCCACTGTTTATCTTGCTGATTTATTATTATCAGAAATATTGTTTCTCCCTTACTTAGCATTGATTTTTCCATCAGGCCATTCCCCGTTTGTGCACAGCAGTTTTATAGCACTGTCAGCTAGCTGACACAAACAGTTAGGCCAATATGAAACTGTTGTAAAGTCACAGAGGGTCACATCATGTGTCTTATGCATAGAAAAAAAAATCCATTTTCCTTGTTTCTCTAGTAGTACAAAATTGCTGTTTCTTCAGAGCAATAACTAGTTTCTATGACCAGCTGTAAACAATTACTAAGCTGCCTGCCCCGATGATTTATAGCTTAGTTATAAAAGAGTGTACTTCTGCCAGGCTGCTTGCTAAGCCCAGAGGAAGACCCTGAGTTAATGATGATGACGCTATTTTATCACCTGCTGTGAACTAATTCTAGGAACTAGTCAGATATTTCTGAAGAAATTCTTTGCAATGTGAAATCAATAAAGTCAATACTCTTTTCCTTTTTTTCTCCTCTGTGTGTGGGAACAGACCAATATGTAGATGTGATTTTGGGAGAAAAGGTACTTGTTTTCAGGGTGAAATTTCTGGTCCAAACCAGAGATGACTGTAACATAAGGACAATAGGACAGAGCATGGTCTAGTGAAGCTAGCACCCTTGGGGAAAATATGAGAAATTGAAGAAAGTTCATGTTTTGAATTTGCTGCAAATTTAAATCCAGTGGGAATTCCTTTGTAACCTGCTATTTGGGCAGATATTTATGTTTTCATTAAACACTGTGGATGATCCTGGTTTTATCACATTGCAGAATGCCTAAGTTTTTTATTAAAGATTTGACTAGTTTTCCAAGGTGGTAAAATCACTTCCTACAGAAATGTAATAAGAAAAATCGGATGACTCCTAGGTTTTATTTTGGCTTGGTATTCGATATCTCTTAAGGGTTAAAAATGCAATGGTAAACAAACTGTGACATAGTAGTTATTATAAAGCTTCTTTTTAAAGCTACGTGTATTAAGCACCCTGGAGTTTTTGTTTGTTTGTGATAGTTGTTTTGTATGACCATCTGTTATTAATTACAGTATTGTTGGTCAACTGGCTGTTGCAGTGATTAGTGGTATTGTTACAAAAGTATGTACGCTCTCTTAGTCCGTGGTGGTGGTGGCAGTTGTGCTGATATCGATCCTGTCTTTTTCATGGGACAGAGCTTAAGATCTTGTTTGGTTCCTTCTTTTCTACCAGATCCCAGTTCTTTTTACTTTCCTTTTTGAAATTATTGCAACTTTGCACTGACATAGGAATGGATGTCCTGGAGGATTTTCACTTTCTATAATAGATGCACAACGCTCAGAAAGATAAGTTACATATGCTATCTAGATATATCAGAACAAATTTATGTTATATCTTATTAGTGGACAGTTTTTTGTGTGACTACCCTCTAAAATGTAAAATAACACAATGACAAATTAAACGGTTTCCGAGAGAAAAGCCAAGCCTGTAATTTTTATATCAAATGGTAAATAAAGGTTTTGTGAACCTCATTTCAGAAGGAATTCAGCTGTCGATGTGGAATTTCTGTGCTACTTGTATCATGTTTGTGTACTGTGTTTTCATATACTTGTGCTTTAAGACTTAGCATTAGAGAAACTTGTGGGTTGTTTTTCGTGTTTTGTTTGTTTTGTTTTTAATGACACTGGCATTTCAGAGTTGGTGATTTCTCATGCAGACAGTGTAACATGAAACCAGAACTACTGAGAGCTGCCAGGACAATAGACATACAGCTATTAACTGTGAAACTACCACTGCGATACTACTGCTGTAATTAATAGTGTGATGGCAAAAAGACATTTCTGGGAAAGCTTTATGTTCTTCAGCCTCTGAGAGCTAGTGGGAGCTTTGGGGAAGGATAGATTATTTTTGGACAGGGAGCCTTTAATATTATGACAGAGATGAGTGCAGTGAACCTAATCCTCCCATACACAGATAACTTCACAAAAGAATTCCTTTTACCCTATTGCTTTACAGGCAAAACTGGCTCTTACTGCATTAGTTTAGCTAAAATACTGCTTTGGACAACCATGTCCTGTACAATAGAGTCAATGAATTAATCTGCATCTAACCTGAGTAACAAACCATAGTGATCCTAATGTTTACAACGAACACCTTTGGTATGTTCCGGCTAAAGCTGCCAAAGAAATTCAGGATTAGTCATTAATTTTTAAACTTGATCCATTATCCTTTGTTAATTATAATAATGCAGTGATGTAAACCAGCATAATGTTAATTAGACTTTGGCTGAGAACTTCTCTATTGGATTTTTGATTGAATTTGTGTGATGGAACCGGGAGAAACTTGCTTAATAGTCCTGTACCTTTTCATTCAGGATGGAAAGAGAAAGTAGATAAACACCTTCATCAAATATCAGTAAGAACAATAATCATCTTTGTCCAAAACACAGAACTAGAGCTAAAAGTTCAGTTGCAGGCTATGTATGTCTTTCTGTGGTCATCGTTGTGAGTTTAGGGTCAGCGAGTTGATTGGGTGGCACTTTGTGTACATACAAAAGAATTAAAGATTCCTATGGGTGTATCAAAAGAAAGATATCAGATGTTTTTTGCCATATTGCAGACATGACTTGTAGAGCCGGTCTGTGTAAAGTTGAAGGCAGTCCTTCCTGTGACTCACTGGAGCTGCCAGGATGAGAGTGGGCACAGCCAGAAAGACTACATTGTTGCACGGACACCCATGGACAGGGCATTTGCTAAACTCATTTACTGGGGTCTTTGCACAGAGTAACACTCACCCAAGAAAGATCTGTTGAACAGGAAGTCTGGTCACTGCCTAGATGATGATGGGAGTCTCTGCTGAGAGGGTGCTTACGAGAGCATCTTCAGCTAGACAGAGTGAGATTCCCTGCCCCTCTCTTTTGTTATGCACATGTGACTGTGCTGGGCTACAGAGAATCGTGGAATGACCTGAGCTGGAAGGGACCCTCAAGGATAACTGAAGTCCAACTCCTGGCCCTGCACAGGACAGCCCCAAGAAACACACCACATGCTGAGAGCATAGTCCAAACTTTTCTTGAACTCTGTCAGGCTTGGTGCTGTAACTACTTCCCTGGGGAGCCTTTCTGCACCTACAGGAATGGTTTCTATTGACTATTTACAAATATCTGTGTACGATCTTGTCAATTCTACAGCAGCATCTGCCTGGAGGAGTCCCTTAGCCTGGCCAGATTTTCCATCGTAGATGCTAACACATTGCAGCACACAAGTAGTGCCTGTCAAATGGTCTAAACACAGCAGCAACTGTCTTGTGAAATCTCTGGGACTGTCCAAAATTCCCGCCTGGACACCTCCTGCAGAAATTAGGCGAAGGCTTTGCTATGAGGCTGCTAGAGAGATCAATCACTGTGTCTCAGTTCTGTCCCTTATGTCACCCCTGCAGAAACTGGTTCTGGGACCATCCAGGAAACTAATGCCTAAGTGCGCATCCTGACACCAGCTGCAGCACAACTGTAACTACAGGACAAACTTGAATTTCATCCTTAACTCATAAATTAAATTCAATAGTTCATGCCACAAAGTGCTAAACAAAAACCAAAGCAATAAACCCAATCTGATAAACTGATGATCTGCTTCTGCAGATGTAAAAGATAGACCATATATATTGCCTGGATTCAAAAAAGGGTAATAATGTTACTTCCTTTTGGCAGCTGTGTGGCCAGTTGAAAAATGTTTCCTGTGCTGAATGTGCATAGTATAATATGGTTCTTCATTGATGCACACTGAAAATAAGAAATACTCTACCAAGTAAAGTGTTTTGCACTTACAGTCCTGATTCTTGTTTGTACTAAAGCTCTTTTGTGTGAGCCTCAAAGTATACTGAGCACTCAAAGCAAGTCCTCATTTTGCTGAAGATCTCCTTTGCTGAGTAGCTGTGAGTTTAAAGGAGGCTCAGTCACTAGAAGAAACCCAAGCTAGCCCAGTGTCTTTGGAGTTCTTGCTTTCCCTTGCTCATAGATCAGGACATGTTCCTGTTCTGGGCAGGAGAAGACAGCTCCCCAGTGTCCTCACTTATGTGTGCTGTGTTGAAAGCAGGAAAAGTAAATGGAACAGCTGGTACATTAAATTCATGCCTTCTAAATCACTTCACTGTGGTGATAACAGCACTATCAATATCCTCTTTCACTTGTCTGCTACATAGTCTTTTTTGTTTGAGCATTCACAGGTCTCTTTATGTCACAAGATTTCTCCAGCTGAAAGCACCACTGTCCAAGTATTTCAAGTGAAAAGGGACATTTCTATTTTTATTTTAAGATTATGTTTCCGCTGTTGACATGGAATATATGTGGTAATGGAAGTGTTAAAGGGGATGTTTCCATCTCTAAAGTGATTCTGAATAGAAGAAAGAATTGTTATCACGTGCTGAAGGTTGGTGCCTTAGTTCAGGTCATGTAGAACTTGGATAGCATTTTGGGTAAAGTACTGGGGTGTTTTTTTAGCTTTGGACCATTCATATCCATGTGGACTAGTGCTGTAAAATGCATATTTCTAAAGCATAGCTTTGACCCCTCTTTCTGTCCTCTCTGCTGCAATTTCTCTGTCATATCAAATGCAATTTTTTCTTTGTTCTCAGAGTTTTTCTTGGCCTAATCTCATCCCTTATCTGATTTTCAGTGCCGAGAAGGTGTCTTCTTTCTCTGATCAGCCCTGTTTGACTTGTGTTATTGCACTGTCACTTCATGGCCACTGGTCTCTCCATCTTCATCTAATCCCATGTCCTCTCTTTAGCTCGTTAGAAGCTCTCCAGGGAGAAGCTCTTGTTTTCTGTGTTGGCAGTTAATGCAGTTATGTACTGGGATTTCGCTGGGGGTCCCAGGCTCTTTGAAAATATAAATTAATAAAATATGAATTAGTAAATACAGTCTTATTCAGAAGGATGGGAAAGTGAGAGGAACTAAAGTAATACCCCGGTGCTTTCCACATTAGCTGGTAGTGGTGCCTAACAGAGCTGGTAAGCAGAGAATTGGTGCTGTGGATCTGCTGTATGAGGTGTGTACCAGCTGGGGGGCAGGTTCCAGATAGCTCTAGCCTGGTCCCACCACCTGTAAGCTCATTAACACCTGGAGTTCACCTTCTGGTTTTGTTTCATTTGGGGAACACAGTGCGTGCTCTGAGACTGCTCTGTGATGTGAAACACAACAAGTGGTGTTGAGGGATATTGGAATATTCACATCAAATGTGTGCTCCTGAGCTAAACCAAAGTGCTTGTATAGGAACACCCTCATTGTCTGAGTATTTTTAGCACAAGTTTTTCATTATGACATCAAATTAGCAAAATGCATAAATATTACTCCATGGTAATTTTTTTTTTTCTGATTGAGATCTGAATTACAAATTTATGTTGACCAGTCTAGAGTGATTTATCAGAAGAGACAAATGACTTCCTTCTATATTTGTGTTTCCACTGACAGATGACAGCTTTGTAGAGTCCAGGGAATGGAGCATTGTGGAAAAACTTATAGAACAACACCGAAGTCAGAGATTTACTTTAAACCTACAACAGAAGACATTAAAGTGTGCCAACCAAGAGCACCTTGAATGCAACAGATTTCAAAGATTTGCCTAGTCTTCTTCAATCATAGGGTATTTTGTAGCAATCTGGAACTACAATATTTATTCTTTCAAAAATTCACCATAATTTTCACCTAGCTAAATTCTGACACTTACATAGCCAGCCATGAATGGTAATTAAAGTGGAAAAAACAGAAAGGGAAAAAAGAGGTATCTATATAGGTGTCGTCAAGAACTGTTACATATTTCTTATTTTGTTATTGGACTTGTGCTGACATATAGATTAATAGCTGTTTACACTGCCATTTGCTTTTTATTATGACATGATAGAGTAAAGGAAAATGATACATTTGCCTTGGTACTACCAGACTAGTAATGGAATGATGAAATAAGATACAGAAACATTACTTTCCAATACCTGTAATGCTGTAGTGAGCTGCAGATTTAGTTTGGTATCTGTACAGTCTTAAACTTGGTTTAAAATGAAAACTTTTAAAATCCTTTATTTTTCAGTATATTGCTCTCATTCCTTTCGTTGTTTTTTTCCCCTCAAGTGACTTGATTTCTTTGTTCTGTTAAGTTTAGTAAAATCTGCAAAGTAACTTAAGCTTCAAATATCTGTTTTGTATCTTTCTTCTTCTAGTTAAAACATCAATTTCCATTCCTTACAAATACTAATTGCACAGAAGGTTGTGGGGCTACATATGTGCATGTGTGTGTGTATGTAATATCTTGCTTCCTCTTTTCAAAGCATTGTCCAAACATGAGCTAATTGATTTGACATGCTGAAAGAGAAACTCAGTGCAACCAAGACATTTTGGTATGAAAGACATTTCCAGTCATCTCCGTTCAATAATTGCAACCACAACTTCAAAGATGATACAGATGCAAATTGAAATGTGTGATCTTATTCTATCTGGATTTGATTTCTTTCCCCTTTTGCTCTGAAATACTCATCCTCCCCTTCCTGCTGGGATCAATGATGGCTGGGACTGCCACGTACAATGTAGCTATACAAGCCCAGAGCGACTGAATTTTACTCCAGGGATATAACTCCAGTTCCTTCTTCCTCTCCTTCAGTGGGACTGGCCCTAATTTCACTCATATTCTGTGAGTTATATCCAAAATGCAGGTCTGAATGAAATCTCTCAGGAGGACGAAGGGGAATCTGATCCTTATCTTCTAATTGGCTCTGTTCTGAGATCATCCTTCTCTTTTCTCTTTCCAAATTTTATTTTTCCATATGGGAGTACAATAAATTGTTGTTGACTAGTGAATACCCCTACAACTTTTGCAGAGCATGAATTACACCACACATCTTGAAATTCTAAAGTATATTCCACCAGTGAAAGATAGTGAGCATCAAGTATGTACAGATGGAAGTTTTTTACTACCTTAGATAGTCCAAACAATTTTCCAGCTATGTCAAGTCCACTAGGAACTTTGAAATTACTGCTGATATTACCTGAAAGATGCCCAGATGCCATTGAAAAGTCAGAAGACCCTTGTGACCCTGTCTCCTCATACACGTATGAGCACACGTCATGCTAGAAAATGTCATCAATATTTCTCCTGTGCTTGTGGAACACAATGTTATGGCAGTCAACCACCATCGGCACAGATGTGACCCTGGAGCAGCTGTGAGCATCATTTTGTCTACTTGCCTCATCCATTTTCTGTCCATGTAGGTGGTTCAGGAGCAGGGAGCAGACTGCCCTGAGTGTGACTGCACACGGCAGTGACAGCACAGCTCTGCCTCAGTGCGTGACCCAAGGGTAGAAGGTGCTCGTTAGATCCTGGATGCTGCAGGACGGGTAAGAGCACGGTGTGGGGGATAGAGTGAGTCTAGTCTTTGCAAGCAGAGGTGAGATGTAACTGAATTATGCAAGGAAAGAATTCATAAATGCACAATTTCTGATGTTCCTCCAGAGGTCTCAGGACTAGAGAACGTGAGCTTCCTAGGTGCAGATTTTCTCGTACTTCTTTCTTCCAGTTACATAAAATTTAGAAAAATGCCTTTAAAATGTAACTTTTTTTTTGCATTTTTTTTGGTGCTCGCAAGTCACAGCCTGTCAAATGTTAGCATCTCATGTTGAAATTTGAAATCTATTTGAATCTCTGCAAGCAAAGCTGCAAAGGCTCTACAGGAGGAGGCAGCAGTGTTGTGCCTGAGGGGAGCCCAGCTGACTTGGCTGCCTCAGCTGTTTTGGGAGGCTGGAGAGAAGAGGCATGTCCAGAGAAGGGCAGTGGAGCTGGTGAAGGGTCTGGAGCACACGTCCTGTGAGGTGTGGCTGAGGGAGCTGGGATTGTTTGTCCTGGAGAAAAGGAGGCTCAGGAGAGACCTTATCCCTCTCTACAACTGCCTGAAACAAGGTGGTAGCCAGGTGGGGGCTGGTCTCTTCTCCCAAGTAATGAGTGACAGGACCAGAGGAAATGGCCTCAAGTTGCACCTGGGGAGGTTTAGATTGGATATTAGGAAAAATTTCTTCACTGACAGTGTTGTCAAGCATTGGAACAGGCTGCTCAGGCAAGTGGTGGAGTCACCACCCCTGGAGGTATTTAAAAGGCGTGTGGATGTGGCACTGGGGACTGGGTTTAGTGGTGGATTTGGCAGTGCTGGGTTAACAGTTATGCTTGATGATATTCAGGGTCTTTTTCAACTTAAATGATTCTGTGTTCTGTAAGAACAAACACTGAGGTCATAGTCATGTTTTTCCAGTAAGACATCTTTGCACCATTGCATTCCAGTGGCCACAACCAGGCAAGAGCAGAAAAGTCATGAATTCCGTGATTCCGTCATTTTTCCATAGATTTTTATTGCTTCACTTTTACAATCAGATTAAAGTTCTCAGTAATAAACAGCTGTGGGATAACCTCCTGTAGTTTCCTAAATGCAGGATATTTTTTTCTGTAGACCCTAAAGCTTAAAAAAAAACAGAAAAAAAAGGAAAAAAGAAGAAAAAAAAGAAACTATGAATTTGCTTTTAATTCGAAGGCATGGATTTACTGTGCCATCTCTGATGCTCAGAGTCACCTTGGGCTCTCCTGGAGCACTTGGAGATATCACAGCCATGACTACCTCAAGCTCACTGACTGAGCTCTGCAGGTCTATAGGGTGTGAGCATGGAGCCTGGAAGAAATCAGCATGGTTCTGTGGCCCAGGAATTATGAGGGGATGGATGTGGTCTGATTACTGTCATGCAAAGGGTTTATTTTATTTTATTTTATTTTATTTTTATTTATTTGGATTTTTAATTTTTATTTTATTTGTGTTTTGCCCTTTTTTTTCATTGTACTTTAAAAACAGAAAGGTACCTTAGATTCTGGCCAGTTTAATAGTGCTAAAAGGCTAAAGGAAAGAGGACGTTACTTCTATCTGCTCAGATGGGTATAAAGCTGCAAGAGGATGAAATGAATCCCCTTGATAAAACAAACATGGGAATTGTATTAGAAGGTGGAAGGGTTGTGAGTTCATAACCACCACCTTACCCACTCACAATTGCACGAATGATTGTTATGTCATTTAAAATACTGGCAAACTGTGTCAAATGGCCTGTTAAAAGCTACCTCCACACTGCAGAGAGAGCCCTGTCAGGCAACTTGATGAAAATGGAGTAACAATGATTTCAGTGAGCTTGCACAAAACGAAAGCTTTGAGGCATTGGTGGCAATTTCCTATTTTTCTTTCTTCCTTTTTCTGTTTTAAATGGAATTCATCTACATTTAATTTTGTTTAAAGACATTAACAACTTCTTACACAAGCCCTGTGGCTGACTGACCAGTCAGTACTATGAGAAAAATTGTTTTCCAGAAAGAAACTGGGCTCATGCATGAATATACAGTGGAATAGTATCCAGCACTGCATATGGCAGGCTATTTCACATTAAGCAAGTTCATCACTTGTAACAGGTATTCGAGGTACAATTAGCAGTGAAATCTATTTCTGACATTTCCATGTTTTCCAAAACTATTTTGAAATCAGAAGAGTTGGGAGAAGTTTTGTGAGAAGCAAAATGAAATTCCTTGATTTGGCATTGCTGCTGAATCCATTCAGCAATAAGATTGTGTCAGGAGTCTTCTCTTGTTAACTTATTCTGAGGATTCACTGAAAATGTTGTCAAGCTATAGGTATCAGTCATGAATCTTCAGTTTGTTTTGAGCATCACTGACAAGTGTCACCTTCTGTTTAATTTACATTCAGTATTTTGGGATAAATGTTATGCATTCGTTCTCACTAGGGTAGGGGAAATGCCCTGGTAATAAAAGCCCTGAAAGTTGAAAATCATCACAGAGATGCAGCAGAAGAGAGGCAGCAGACTTCTCTTTGCTGCTTGTGGCAGAAGACCAGCATGCATGTCAGTGTCTGTGCTATAGATAAAAGTTCTATTTAATTGCAATAGGTCTAGGGAAAAGAAACATTTTTTTCTCCCTGAGGTTTTTTAGATTTGTCAAAGCCAAAATATGATATGTGAAGAACTATATTTCCAAAATGAGATTGCCCCAAGGATCTGATTTCTATCAGTTGCTCTTCTGGCTTCACCAGTGTCTGTGGTAGTTAGTGGGCTGAATTTCTGGCCCTGTCTCCATCATCTGGGGCTTGGGGCTTTCAGGGATTCCTATACCTCCTGCCAGGTTGCAACAATGGGCCAGAGAGGTATCAGACCCTGAGTAATCGCAGACTAGAGTTGGTGTTGCTCTGCTTGGTTTCACCACTGCCCATCTCCAGTCAGCTCTAAATGGCCTGTATAGGACCTTGCAAAGAGATAAATTGTTTTTCCCTGCTGAAAACATAGAGAAATGAAGTGCCTTAAAAGAAAAAAATAAGTTTGCATGCAATCTTTTAAATGAGTTTTTGTTTAAAAATCACAGCTAGCCATGTGTCTCAGATGTACAAAAAGAAGACCTACCTATCTGTCAAAATTTTATTTCACAGTCCTTTCCTGTGTCAAAAAAAATTCTTTGATAAGAAAAAAGAGAACACCTTTAATTCTGCTGTTAGGAAAAATAGGAAGTAAACAAAGTATTGGGAGAAAAATATTACAGAGGGGGGAAAAATGCTTCCTCTTATCAGTGTTTTCATTGATTTGCAGATCACTTCCTAATTTTCTTGCAAAGTCTCCCTCCGGAAATGAGGGTATTTGTGTGCCATATTCCAGAGCAGAACTTGCTCAGTGTGTGCATTCCAGTTTGGGTCAGGAGCACAGGTTTGAGGGTTATGTCCTGCTTGTCCCAGCAAACCAAGCCCTGCTTCACATCACAGAGTGACTTCAGGGTGGGAGGAGATGGTGGGTACACCTGGTGAGCCTCAGCTATTACAGGCAGCCTGGAGCTGATTAGAATGAAAATCCATCAAATATATTCAGCATTCATGTCCTCATTTTCAGCTACTCATCACTTATAAACATCCTCTGTCCCATCCAAAACCACCTGTGAAACATGATGCTTTTGCTCTCTGTAAGGATTTGCTCGTGGCAGGTTACTTCTGAATGAAAAGGACAAATGCTCCTGTGGTCTTTTGAGAGACAAGAGAAGGAATATGGAAAAGCATTTCTTTTCCATGCTTGTAGTCTTATAATTTAGTGTGTATTTAAATCTGAAAGGTTGATAACCAACTTTACAGTGGTGTTCCCTGTCTAGCTGGAATGTACAACACAGGGGTACTTCAGATTTTTTGATGTTAGTTGTGTCTCTATTTTTCACCCTTCCTGAGGTAAAGATTACATTGAAAGGGATTTGCTCTTGTTTCAGCGAGCAGAGCCAGCTGGCAGCCAGGTTGATGTTTATATTGCAGCTGTTTTTTCTCCAGAGCATAGATTTTAGCATTGCACAAAATGGTATTGTTGGTCCAGATCTTTCCCCCGTGTTGTGGATATAAAACTGGCAGCCTGTGGCACCAGAGATCCGTATCAGGTATGTGTTGCTGTAGGAAACACCTGGATGCTGTAGAAAAACTTTGATGTTGCTGATGGTTTAAAAATGGGAAAAGAATATGTAGAGAGGAGAATAATTTTTCCTTGTGTAGCATATAACGAGTATTTTGCAGCCTTGCCTATCATGTTCAAAAGTAAGTGGACAAAATAAAAACTAAAAAAGAAAACCACAACAAAACTATTCTGAGCAACCTCACTCTCTCTGAGAAAACTAATTTGGGAGTCTCGTACCCACTTTCAAATTCTTTGCTCCATGAATGACTCCATAGAATAGGACTTCAGAATACCTGCAGCTTAGTGCATGTTCCAAGACTTATTCCGCGACCCTGGAGCAGCTCCTGAAAAATGTCTATTCGTGCATGGATAACCTTACTGAAAATCAAAGAGTCTGGTGTGATGACATTGATTATGATTTAGAATATGGCCCTTTGACCCACACCACCAAAATTACCGAAGTACTGAGGAAGCAATTTCTGTACAACCTTAATAAACAATGAGATCTTTAGGCTGAGATGATAGTCCAAGAAAAGACAGCACAGAAAGAGGAATATATGTTAGTGTCATTTTGGTTGTCTGTGATGCTGATGTAGCAGTTGGAAATATTGTGATTTAGTTATATTTTTAAGAGTTTTTAGCTTCAGTCCCAAGTGTTCACAGTAATTAGTATTTCTAATAAGAAAATAATAATGAATTCAGCTGATTTGAAGCAGTTGAATAAAATTTTTCATCCAGTGAACTCAGAGGAGCCAGAATGCGTTGGCTGTAAACTGGCACAGGTCCATGAAGCCTCACCCAGCTTTGCTGTAGTGTAACAATGAGCTGAATGATGCTTTCAGTTTGTTAACTGACTGGAGTAGATCGTGTATCCATCCAGGGAACATGATGTGCAGAAGTCGCAGCTTGGCTCTGGATGAATATCAGTGCTCTGAATCATTGCTAAATCCTCTGTACTTTTGAGCCAAGTGGGCCTGGGAAAAGCCAGGTCAGTTTTGCTTAGCCCAGGTTTCTAAGGTGTTTCTGGAACATGACTCTACAACCCTAAGGCCAGGGATAAGTTGGTTATCTCCTGGTTCTTGATCAGCAGTGGTTGTGTGCCAGACATGAGACAGACAATACTACCAGAAGAGTTACTCAAACACATTCACTTTTACTAATTTATTATTTTTTTTACAAGCGCTAGAAAAGTTGCAGACCCCTTTCCTAGACTCTGCACACCCTGCTCCAATTCTGACCTCATTCTTCCTGTGAGTCTTTCCTTGGAGAGTGTCCTAGGCTTGGCAGGTTTGCTTCTCTTTTTTCTTCCTTCAGGTTGGTCTTCTGGCATGTGGCCTGGTTGCTCTCTTTTATCAGTCAGATTCCCTTACTGAATTTAACTCTATTTTGTTGATCTTTTCCCCAAACTTTCAAACAGCTGAATTTCAGCCACCAGATGGACCCACCCCAACAAATCACTGTCCTCAGAAGTGGTCTGGTTTCAAGGTGGCCCTGATAGGACTCATGTTGCTAATCCACTGTCAGGTGTGCCCCTCTCTTCTGTTCCCCCATAGGCGAATAGGGAAAGTTGTTGTTACTGAGATCAAGGAATTGCCACAGAAAATTGGATTCACTATGCAAGCGGGAAGGTACAATTTTCTGCAGAGTTGCTGCACGCTACTTCATGCTCTGTTTAATGGCAAATGAGTAACAGATATGTATTTATTTTGTGTATAGAATAGCACCACCTTGTTCTTTTAAACTTGGATATCTTGTCAAAGCACATGAGCTTGACTGTAGAGAATATTGAAGCGAAACAAACTCATAGTCTCTAGCGTGGTACGGAGCTGTCCCCACTGCATGAAGTTTTTCACAACAAAAATATTTTCTTTCCAGGAAAAAGTAAAGGAATGTCTAAACAATGTCCTCATATAGTAAGATTTTATCACTTCAGGCAAAATATACTAGTTCAGATTTATCTTTACATATGAAAAATCAAAACTAACTTCTTATAAAAAATAAAGTAGGACAGTTTTGAACATGATGCATTAGCTGTTACCTTATTAACTTATGATGTGATCTTGTTCTCTCTTTTAACTGAGTAGAAAAACCTCTTACAGATGCTGGTGATTGTAACATAGTAGTTCATCTGGTAATGAACAAAATGTAATCTTACAGTATTCCACACCACTCAGAAATAGCAAAGCTCTAACGTAGTATTCATTCTATCACCTTCCATAGTAGGTGAAGATGTGTTTTGGCACAAGGTGCCTCTAGTCACTAAATACCTGGCCCTTAGCCCAGAGAAGTAAAATTTCTGGCCCAGCATTTTATACACTGTTGTCTGTGGCTCAATAATGAGAATAATTGCTTGAAATTGCTTCTGCCTGTGCTCAGGAAGCTTGGAACTACATGACAAAGCTTAATCATAGCTGGGGATCCCAAATGCTGGACCACTGGCAGAAACATTGAAAATATTCCCTTTTGCTTCACTGGGCTTTGGATCTTTTATTGGTTTACCACAGTGAAGTCTCACAGCACATCTTTTTGTCTCAGAAAGGGGAGAACATGCCAGGAGTGCTACCGAGGCACGTGGTTGCTCAGTGTCCCCAGCAGCCAGACAGTGAGTGCGCCCTCAGCAAACCTGCACCAGAGCTTGGCTGAGGGGCCGATGGACACGGCCCCTCGGCCCAGGCACCTCAGTAAAGTTGGCTGCACCAGCAAAGCCCCTGTGAGGGTCAGCACAGAGGAATAACCTGCTGCTCAGCTGTAGTTCTAGCTCAATGACAGATCCAGGAGGTGGATGCCAGGTTGAGCATAAGCCATGGCTGCACTCTCATTGGAACAGAGCAAACTTCATACTGGGATACATGAGGAGGATCTTGGTCAGCAGATCATGTCCTCTGTCCTCTTCTGCTGTGTGGGTAGAGCAGAGGTGGAACAGGTTCCCAGGGAGGTTGTGAAATCTCTTCTAGGAGGGTTTTGATGCTGTGTTAGGCAAAGCTACAGCTGACCTCATCTGCTTGGTGATACTCCTGCTGCGAGTGGAAAGTCAGACCATGAACTTCAGACATCTCTTCCAAACAACACTTCTATGATTATATGATTACTACAGATATCATAGCACTGGATAATACAGCATTGGATAATAAGACCAAACTAAAAACATATTAAATCCCAGAAATAATCAGACCAAATACGCAGCAGTACAGAAATAAATAAATCTAACACTAGAATTTCATTCATACTGTAAACAAATATACCCTCTGGCTGCTGATGAGAAATCTTGAGAAATCCAGATAAAATGAGATAAAACACAAGGCAGAGGAAGAAGTTACATGAAACAGGGGGAAGGATTTCAATAAATCAGTTAATTAAGAACATCAGTATCGTTGCAGGAAGCATTTCTCTCATGAAGGTCCACATGTTAGCTTGAACGGCAGCCCTGGAACTGAAAGTTTGAACACCTCCATTCATTTTCATGCCTTTGAGTATAAAACTCAGTGTGTTAATTTGTCATTTAATGCGTTTGTCTTCACATAAATCTGCATAACAGAGTGGAAGACTTACTGCTTTTGAGGCTTCATGTCTCAACCTCACATCTGTCTGAAACAGGCAGGAGACTGCACTGATGGCAAAGATGCCTGTAGGGGATCTTTCACGGTAAGATAATGGTGTCAGAAAGCAGAGGTTTCTTACTGAAGTCAGCCTGGTATGGCAATCTTTATGAACTTTAAGTCACTTAGGTGGACAGCTGCACCTTTTTGCTGGTACACCATGATTGGGAATTGGTCTGTAGAATGAAAAGTTGCATGGATAACATGTTCAAAAATGCCCCTTAGTCAGATCCTGAAAGAATCTGAGTGAAAATACAAAGCCAAAAGTCCAAATGACTGCCTAGTCAGGTTTCCAAAAACAAATAAGGAGATTAAGCTCCATTTCCCAGTTCTAAACTGCAGCTGCGAAGACAGAAACATCATTTTCAAAATGCACTAATGCACTGGAATGGAGGCCTAGATCCATGAAAGGACATAGACTTTGGAGCACCCAGATCTCAGGCACTTCTTACCCTGCTAAAGTCAGAGTACTCTCTTATAGCTGCACAGAATTAATTTTATGGAAAACCATTAAGTATATATTGCGACAGAGAAAGAGCAGAAATGGGACAAGTGGTCCAGTACCTTGTGGCTGTCAGGCATAATGGCAGGGAGCTGTGGCAGTGTCTTGGCAGGAAAGGCTGAGGTCAGCCAGTGGGAGATGCTCTGATGCTGGGCCATTACTTGAAAAGCTTGTGAGTTATCCAGGGTTAAGGATTCACATTGCACCACTGAGTCAGACGTAGACTACGTGACCGGGGTGGCTGCTCAGCTCTGAGAGCATCACGTATTACAGAAGCTATTATGCTGTGCTGGGTGGTGCTGACACTATGGGGATTTCTTTGCAGAGTAGGAGAAACTACAGTTCCTTTAGTTTGCTGATAAATCTTCCCGTGTCTTAGCTGAGTGACCTGGCTGCTGGGGTCAAGCGGAAGAAGGGATGTAGAACCTTCCTACCTCTCTGTGTTGCCTGGCAGTGTGAACCTGGAAAATGCAGTGCTGTGCTGCTAGACATGGGAGAGAAGCTTAGACCAGAAATTCTGACAGAATTCAGACATGAATTCAGTGCCTGGCTTCTCAGCACTGTCAAGAATTAAGCAATTCTGGGTGTGACTGGCAATAGACAGTTTAGTATCTGGGGAATTTTACTGGGAGAAGCATCTGAACTTTCAGGCAATTCCAGAACTGGGGAGCTGTTGAGGAAGTAAAGTGGGAGGCTGAGGATCTAAATGTTGCACAACTGTGTCTTAAATAATAGAACACAGAGATATTGTGAATACACCTCTTCAGAGACTTGAAAAGTCCCGAGGAGATCATGAGCTCTTCAGTTAGAAAATGTTCCTCTCCTGTGGTCAGATGTGTCCTGCCGAAAGACCATGAAGCTGTCCCAAGGAGGAACCAGGGAGTGGAAGGTGGCTAGGGACAGTGTGGGGACAAGGCAGGGGTGGGGTTCGACAATGACCAGACTCCAGGCAAGAAAGGAGAGGAAGGACCAATCGAGAGCAAGAGGCAGGCAGGTGAGGAAGTGTTCGAGGAGCTTTCCTTTGAGCTGAACCCAGCAGTGCAACTCCCTGGAGAGGGCAGAGAGCTCCAGACCACTACCATGATTTTCAGCAACTGGTTCAGCAATGTGGTTGACTTCAGCAATTAGTTTTTCACAAGCTTGTCTTCCTCGCAGTTGACCACACCATGAAGACGGCACAGTTGAGGCTCTGAGTCCACTAGCTGGTGTTCTTTGTAGGTTTTGAACTTAAAAAAAAAAATTCAATTATGTTTTGTAAATGCTGAATGATTTGGACACATATGGTTATATCTTTTTTTCCCCTAAATGAATGTTTTCAAATGTGCTTTTTCTGGCAGCTTTTCTATATGTAGAACCATTGTGCACAAATGATAGTCTTTTGCTAAGAAGTGGATTAGTATTCCAGCCAGCATTATACACAGAGAATTAAACTTATATATTTTCGCTGTCAGCTTGCTGTACCTGATTCTGTTATTTTTTAAAAAGGAAGTTTGATTAAAGTCCATTTGTTCACCACAAATCATCTAAAACTGCCAGCCTTAAATAGGTGGTAACTGAGAAATATCACCAAAACAAATTACATCACCTCCTCTGAGTTGTTAACTGAGCTTTGAAATTCTTCCTTTCTCCAAGTGGGGTTCAAGGAAAGTGCATGCCAGTCCATGTTCATTCTGAAGCAAACTTTGTGTGCTGGATATTCCCTGCCCCGATCCTGTAGGGATACAATTTGTGTGCATATCTATACGGAAAAAAATTTCAGCCTATTCTAGATCCTTCAGCATTGAAGGGACTGATTGCTTGGTGAACCAGTAAAGAAAAGGTTCGTAGTCTGGAAAATGTCTCCAATCTTGCAGAAATTAAGCACAACAGATTATACCAAATTCTCCAATTGGCTCTGAACCTGCAGGTCTCAGAAATTCTTTCTTTATCAATGGACTAAATTGAAGTTGCCAGGGAGACAAAGATCAGCTTCATCTGTCATGGATAGAAGGTGCTTATGGTTTGCTCATGTCATCTGTTTCTTAGAATGAGAAAAACGTGCAAATAGACAAATTTCAAGATAATCTCTGTTGCTTTGTGACAGGCAGGGACTGTTTGTAGTGTTACAGCCATGGTTTTTCGAGCTTCTCAGTAGGAGAAATTCTGAACCTATCTGATCACCAAATTAATGTGACAATATTTTACACACTGCACTTACCTGTGTGCAATTTGGCAGTGGATATCCACTGAAATGTGTTTATATGAAAATAGTCTCAGGATAATATAATTCTCCAAGTGGATAAGCATAATCTGGCTGGAATATTAGGCTATATGGGTAAAGTTATGTTCTGTTACATATGAGGACAATATATGACTTTTGTTTTGTTTTCTTAAAGGTAAAATTCCTTACTATTTTTTTTTACTCTATTACTCCTGAAGAACAGTTATAATTAAATCTTTAATAGAAAATTACATTCATAATAACATAACACCTGTTAAGCATTTAATATAACAAAAAGCAGTCAAAAGTAATTTACTGAAAGTGAAAGGAAGAACAACTATGTAAAGTAAGCCAACTAAGAAACATCAGGTACAGCATAATGGAATTAAATAACAGCTATTATTTAGCAATTTAAACTGATGGTCTGGCTTTTAGGCGACTTCTATGTCTCAGTTGTACTCATTCTCTGTGAATTCCAAGACGTTCTTGTCTCAAGCAGTGTGGCAGGTCTTTCCACTAATTTTCAGTTTTATGTTTATACAAACACTTTAGGAATTGGGTTTGGATAGTCAAACCCAAAGCAAAGTGTTAAAAGATGCAGAATAATCTTACAATTTAAAGTGACTACAAGCAGAGGGAATGTCAAAACAAAGTAAGCCACATTTAGAGAAATATCACTGACGTTCAAACATGAGATCATCAAATATTACTTGGCAAAGAAGTTGAAAACAATTGTTGATCATTTTTTGAAAGCATAAGCAATTATAAAGGCAAATAGACTTCAAAAGCATTTAAGAATGAATGGCAAAAAAACCCTGAAATTGTTTTGCAAGTCTATAATTTGGGATTCAGAGAATGGTTGTAATTATTCTGTCCCCAGGAAAGACATAGATGTTGAAGAGGTACTAAGAAAAGTAGCAACAGACATACTGAGACAGAGACTGTTTTCCAAACTGGGACAATTGAAATAGGAAGAAGATGAAATCTTCAGCTTAGAAAAGTGATAATGGGTGTGGTTTCCACAGAAGTCTTTAAAAATTTTGAATTTTAGGGAGAAACTGAGAAAGGCAGAATAGTCACTGCTTTTGTAGTAGAATAACTTATTCACTAACTTGGTGTTGAACACTTTACAGGTTTGTCATTGAAGCCATCACAATCTTTATTACATGAGGAAAAGAAGGGAAAAACGTATACAATTAGTTAAAATGGTTTAGAATTGCACCTCTCTTCAATATCTGGAAAAATGATTCCAGGTAAATAAAAGGAAGATGACACTAAAATTATATATAAAGCACATAAGAAACAAAAAAAGCTTAGGTTTGAAAAAGCTGTAGAAGAAGTAAGACCTTCTGGGAGCTTGGAGGATTCACCCTAGAATCAGGTGTAGGACAGCTAGAGAGGATCAAATGAGTCTTGAAATTGATCTCCTGGAGTGCAAACACATAGTGAAAAACAATAGTTACTCCCTCTGCGTGTCTGCTGAAAAGTGGGAAGCCAGCATCAGAGCAAGTGCTGATGATTCAATTGATGTACCTGCATAATCTCTGGACAGATGAAACTGAACAATGTAAAAAATCCCAGAATTTGGTGGAGAAAAAAGTGTGAAAAGTTGAGATCAACACTGTAGAATGCACCCAGGTGAAATAGTAATACAGATCTGAGTAAAATGCTCTTTGTTATCTTCCTTAAGAGATCCAAAAGCCAGATTGTGTTTCTATTTGTGGAGCAAGCCGATTTGTGGAAAGACAAAGATGCTGCAGAAGATACTCTGCAGCTGTGACCAAGTCTCAGAAGTTGGGAAAAACTTTTACACTTTGTTTTCAGCTTCTGAGAAGGATTAATTTCCTACTGAAACATTTGATGTTTTATTGTAGAAAGCTGAAACTCCGATGCAAATATTTTAAATATAGATTTTATTTTTACTGATAAAATTTGTTATCTCAGATTGTTAGATATCAGTAGGAATTTCCTTATTAAGACAAGCATTAAACAAGAACTCTACACATCTAAATATCCATATCCACTTTTCCTGGAGTGCACTTTTCACTTTTTTTGAATACTCTGAAGTCCCTTATCTCCTGAGTGCTTGAGAGTTCCTTCACTTCCTTCTCTGGAGCTGACCTTGCAAGTCCTCCTTCAAGATCAAGATCTCTGCCAGTGTTTACCACCCTCTGTTGTCTAATCGGTCAAGTAGGATGTCCTTCACTGAAGTGTTCCCAGGAAGGATGTCTCTGCCAGACGCATTCCTTGTGCTGCACAGCAAACAGGAAAGCTCTCATGTATACATGGAAGCACACCCACAGGCCACAGCGTTAGGAGGGGTGACACAAATTCCACTGATGTCCCTTTTTGTGTTGGAGACCTGATTGATGCATATTGATGGTAAAAGAACCCACTGTAGCGAGGTGTTCAACCATATCTCGATGGGCTCGAGATCCATCCGGCTGCCTGTCTGCTTCTTCTTGCAAGCCTGTCCTGTGATGAGGGAAAAAAGCCCAAAGAAGTGAGACACAAAGCAGTCCCCCAACAGCACAGTTAAGAGTTCCCATTCCCTGCCATGCTGCAGTAGCTTTACCAACAGCACTGGAGCAGTGGTGGTCCCAGGGTCACGTGAGTGTAGGGCTGACTGACCGGGCTCACTGCTGTGCCCCGCAGCTTCTGTGTCAGAGCTCACACTCACCTACTGGGTGCAAAGACAGCGCAAATTGCCATGTGGATATATCCTAAACCTGCCCAATAGAAGCATCACACTGCCTTACACAAGTCAGACAACAGAATGAAAACCAGGATGAAGTCTGCTTTCATGCAGTTATTGCCCTCTGGCAGAGCACACCTTGGCAGAAGCCTCTGCAGCTCTACTGTGTAGCTGTGAAGCTACAAGTGCAGACCCTGCCCATGGGCAGGTATCTGTTTTGCTCCTCAGGATCCCTTGCCCCAGAGTGTTGCTGGCTGGTGCAGCCTGGGCTGCATGGGGAGTGCAGGCAGGAACGTCCTGAATCCACTGCCTTCTGCAGAAGTGCCAGAGCTGGTTTGGGCCGTGCCTTGTGAATTTCTTAGTGCTGCGCTTTCAAAGGTATCCAGCATGGCTTTGTTTCTGCTCTGTTCCCAGCAGGAGGTATTGCTGGGTATTTGTAACTATCTATGGCATTTTCATTAGCACTTAATCGACTGCTGGCAGATTTCTTTCCATTTGGCATCCATCCTGCTGTACCACTTTGGGATGAACAACGTAAGTTTATTATAGTTGGGACTGGGCAAAAGGGAAATCAATGATGTTGAAGATAGCAGGCCTAATTCTATAATCTTTGATGAGGGAGGACTTTTTGTTCCAACTGACTTATTTTTCCTAAAATAATTTAATACAATTTGAGGGGACAGACCTTATAGTCCTGCAAACTATGAAAACTCCATTCAAGTCAATCCCAGCTTGTGCTGTATCTCAATGAGCTCTTCTGCCTGAAATTCAGGACGAAGGTTGTTTGCCTGAACACATGAATGTTGTATTACTTATCCAAAAAGATTTTGTTTAAATAAATACAAGACTTGAATTTAGAATGGACCACTCCTACACTCACTGGCAAATGTCAGAGTTGAAATATTATTTCTTTTCAAGCTCTAAACTCTTCTTGTTTGTGTGTGGTTACATGTGGTTTATTTTTTTAAATCAAAGAACAATTACATCGTGTATTCTTTTCTGATTTAGGTTATTATCAAGTCAAATCTCAATTTCCATCATGTTCCTTTAGCATCTATATCAGGAAAATTCATTTTAAAGACTGTCTTAATCTCCTTCTATTTGAATTTAAAAAAAATGTTAACTTTTATCTATTTAACTGATATTTTTAACTAATAGCAACCCTTGTTTGACAAGCATGACTTATCAGCCCTGTCAAGTTGCTTTGGAGGAGACACTGCTCTGAGCTTAAAGATGTTCCCAAAAGGAGCACATGAGACTGGCCACATAGGATGTTGACTGTTGTTTCTTCTCTTTACTTTTCTCCTTTCTTTTATCAATACTCCCAGTAACAAGCATGGAGAACTGGAACTAGTGGACTTCTGGCTGTCACATCCAGTCCACTGTCTGCCATACAAACACTGTGAGAGAAACATGTTGTGAATCACAGGTGAGAGATGAAATTTGAAACAGCACTTTTTACTGGCAACTGGCCTGGTTCTGGCTTGTCCTGGTATTATAATTCAGTAATAATCTCACAGAGTCAGGTGGCTTTACTCCAGTATGGCACCAGTTAAGTGAGAAAAGCAAATTCTGAAATGGGTGTTTTCTTCTCTCTTCCTCCACAGACTTAAATGTTTTTATCATTAATGTTGATGACACAAAAGAGAAAAGTCCCTCCATCACAATCAGCGAGCACTCCAAATTGAAGCAAACCTCTCAGAGCCAGATACCGTGAAACAAGACAGCCACAAGTTCAGCAGGACACTTCCCTTGTGCTCCCAAAACCTTTCTCCACCTCAGCTGCTCCCTACGCTCAGCCACGCTCAGTACCTTTAGTGGTTATTCAAGTCAGTTGTATTTTCACTTTTCCACAAACTCCCTAAAAAAGGGGCTGCATGGGGAGTCTGGTGAGCAGGAGGTGAGCACTCCTGCTGCTCCAAGTACCCGCCAGAGGATACCCCAAGGTGATGGATATGATGTCTAGTGAGTGCCTTCCATGTGTGTTCTCATCTTTGCTGATTCCTATAATGCCTGTGTATAAATAGTAGCTCTCCCTTTTTATATCCTTCTCCTGCGTGATTCAGTCGATGATGCAGTGTCAGTGACGTTTGACTCACTGCCATGGCGATGTTTCATAAACATTGGATTGTGACATCTGAGTGAATCAGGCTGGAGGAGGAGGAAGGGCAAGCCCTGTGAGAGAGCTGCACCTTAGCCAGCCTTGGCCGCTGTCCACAGATGAAGAAAATGAACACAGGGATGTTCTGACTTTCAAAAGGAGCAAGAAAAGAGCAAACCCGTCAGGAATAATAGGATAGCACTATGTGCGCGGGGCAAGCCTGCTAGGAAAAACTTTGGTATTGGGGGTGTGAATCAAAGACAGCATTGGGAAGTCCGCTAATAAACACTGAGAGAACGCTCTGAACATGATTTTACTTTCTCTTGTGGAGAAAAAAAGGAAATGGAAGCTGCAGCAGAACTGAGAGCCAGGTTAAGCATAAGCAAAAGTTTATTTCAAGACACAAACAGAGAAAACCAGAGATGTCAAAAAGAAAAGGAGAATGTCTGACCTCCAGGCTGAAACCATTTTTTTGTTGTGTTGTGAACATGCTTCTGAGTCTGATTACACCGATTTTTAACCATCTAGTTGTAACAGGAAAATCTGAAACTATGTCTGGAGGCAGTGCATGTGTGGGGGCCTCTGAGTGTGACCCACAGAACTTGGTGCAGCCTGTACTAAAACCTGCTGGTTACAGGAAGACAAAGGACAAGGACAAGGATTCACTTCCTCCTTCTTGCTGGATTTGGAGCACTCTGAATAGCTCATGCCTCTCCCTAGCTGTACATCCCAGCCCACGGCTTTTTGTTCAAAACTACTTATGGATAGATGGGGAGACCTCACTTTTTATAAAGGATGAAAAGATGTGTGGTGATAGCATGGTGACATTCAATGGTTGGGATATTCAGCTGTGACAAGGGAGATCTTTCTTCAGTGACACTGACTGCTATTCACAAAATCACAGAATCAGCTCGGTTGGAAAAGACCTTTGAGGTCATCGAGTCCAACCTATGACCCAGCACCATCTTGTCAACTAGACCATGGCACTAAGTGCCACATCCAGTCTTTTCTTAAACTCCTCCAGGGACAGTGATTCCACCACCTCCCTGGGCAGCCCATTCCAATGCTCAATCACTCTTTCTGTGAAGTACTTCCTAATGTCCAACCTAAACCTCCCCTGGTGCAGCTTAGGACTGCGTCCTCTTGTTCTGTCGCTGGTTGCCTGGGAGAAGAGACCAACGCTCACCTGGCTACAACCTCCCATCAGGGAGTTTTAGAGCGATAAGGTCTCCCCTGAGTCTCCTTTTCTCCAGGCTAAACAACCCCAGTTCCCTCAGCCACTCCTCACAGGACTTGTGTTCCAGACCCTTCACCAACCACTTGTTGCCCTTCTCTGGACATGCTCCAGATCTCAACATCCTTCCTGAACTGAGATGCCCAGAACTGGACACAGTACTCAAGGTGCCCCACCTCTTGTCAAGGCTGAGCTGCAACTATTGTTGGGAATATGGATCTTATCTTAAAACAAAAAAATCCTGCTCTTTTTCCCCTCTGACCACGAGATCAGAGTCCAGCTCTCTGCATGTGATAGCTTCCTGTAAAGAAGACTTGGGCTATGGTCAAAACCCAAGATCTGAATTTCTCTGTTATTTATGAATGTTTGAATTTTGCAAAGGGTCCCCTGACTCATAAAAATAAAATATGAATATGCACCACTTGTCTACCACCCCAAAGTTATTCAATCAATTCATTATCATTTATAAGGTATAGTTGGTCAAAACAGAAATCCATGCTAGAACAATCCTCAAAATAAAATCTGTTAGAGTAAACACAGCAGTCAGTGAGGAGATTGCCACAGACTAAAGAAGGCTTTCATTCAGATCCTCAGGATTTTCAAATAAAGAAGTCCTGTTTCTTATATTCTATGTTCCATAATTTCATCTGTTTCCATATGAAGAATATTTTTCATGTAAATGAATAAATAGTTTTTGAAAATATCATCTATGTATGTTTACCTTATTAATGTTTGTTTCATTGTGCAAGAAATTGTTGAACTGTTAATATAATTGCCATTTGCTTTTGATTTTTGCTAGGATAAGCGTAGCAAGAATATAATGTGTTTTTTCTCCTTTGGAGCTTGTGTTCCATGGCCTGTAGGATCCCATGCAGTTCACCCACTGCACTGCAGCGCACTTGAAGTCGTAGCCATCCTATTGTAGGGTATGGGAAAGCATTTGGCATTATGCACCATGCTCTAATAGCAATCACAAAATACCAGCCAAGATACTCACCTTCTCCTGCTGAACTGTAAGGGGAGTTTTTTCCCGGTCTTCCATTATGTTAGGTCTACTGAATGTCAGGCTAGTTTCCTAAAAATATTGCAGCTTTTCCTTCAAGACAGTGGTTTTTTTAGTGTAGCCTATGGAAAGTGTCTCAGAAACTCACCACTTTAAGGGATAATGTCTGTCCTTTGCTGATCAAAAACTATGACTTTATTTTTCTGAACATTGGGAGTCACTACAACTAGTGCTGGGAATTCCCAATCAATCTCTTATAGTCTCCCATGAACATGTATTAATTTTTTCCTTTATTTTAAACAAAGCTAAGCATCGTGGCCACCATATGCTCTCCTTCCACATAAGATTAAAGAGTTTTATCATCACTGACATTGCATGAAGTTTCTGACACTTTTTTTACTGGATTAAGGTTGATACAGTCCATAGACATTTATATATTTGCTTCCCTACAGGAACCGTTGGGATTAATTCATTATTAGTAAGGTTATTTGGGCACAAAGTTGGGAAATGTGTAAATAGACAAATCGGAAACTCAGTTCTCAACGAGAAGTGCTTCACATTATATCGTGTCACCATGGCGAATGATAACAGAAGTAAACACTTGCAAGAATGGAAGTAAGGAGAGTAAAAAAATGCTTTATCAACTAGAGATTTTTTCTCTGAAAAATACTTATGGTCACTGTTTTTCTTGTTGCTAAGTGATAAATTAATTTTGAATGAGTTTTGGTGTATATGTGTAGCCTGATATTTGGTGTTATTGGTCTTGTGTAGAGTGTCCCAACACGGGCTGGGACACTGACCCAGAGAGATCAGGACATCCAGACATAATTCAGCTCTTGAGAGGTCACCTCCTGTCTCTGCCCTGTGACATTACGTGTGGAAAGAGAACTGTGTCATCTTGTAGTCTCTCTGAATGTGATGAAGGCAGCAGAAAATGATCCTCAAACACTGCATAACAGGAAAAAGCTGACTTGAAGTGCTTAAGATAGTCTAGCAGAAGTCACGCAACTTTTTTTGAAAGACTTAAGAGCATTCTTCCTGGTAAAGCAGAGATTACTCAAGAACACTAATAAGTGTCTTGCTTTCATAGAATCATCAAAGTTTGAAGAGACTTTTAAGATCATCAAGTGCAACCATCAGCCCAGCACTACCACTGTAACTCCTAAACTACTAAACCATATCACCCAGCACTAGATCCAGATGCCTCAAACACCTGCAGGGATGGTGACTCTACCACCTCCCTGGGCAAGCTGTTCCAGTGCCTGACCACCCTAAAAGGGAAAATTTTTTTTCTACTATCTAATCTGCATCTCTCCTGTCTTCCTTAAGGCCATCTCCTCTTGTCCTCTCACTGCAGGCACAGCAAAAGAGACCACCTCACTACACCCTCCTTTCAAGCAGTTGTAGAGAGCGATGAGGCCCCTTCTGAGTCTTCTCTTCTTGAGACTAAACAATACTAGCTCCCTCAGCCATTCCTCATAAGACATATTCTCTAGACCCTTCACGAGCCTTGTTGCCCTTTGCTGGACATGCCTCAGCACCCCAATGACCTTTTTGAAGTGAGGGGCCCAGAATTGAATGCAGCACTTGAGATGCAGCCTCACCAGTTCTGAGTACAGGATGCTGATCACTGCCCTATTCTTGCTGGCTACTCTATTCTTGATACAAGTCAAGATGCCATTGGCCTTCTTGGCACCTGGGCACACACTGGCTCATGTTCAGCCACTGTCAAACAGCACCCCCAAGTCCCTTTCTGCTGAACAGCTTTCCAGCCCCTCTTCCCCCAGTCTGTAGGACTGCATGGGATTGTTGTACCCACAGGGCAGGACCCGGCCCTTTTCTTTGTTGAATCTCATACCATTCGCCTCGGCCCATTGATCCAGCCTGTCCAGATCCCTCTGCAGAGCTCTCCTACCCTCCCTCTATGAGTATGGAGCAGATCCATACTCGTGCCCAGCTTGGTGTTGTCTGCAAATTTACTGAGGGTGCCCTCAATCCCCACTTTGCTGTGCTGATCTGAGTTCAAACGGAAGTTTGTAGAAAGATCTAGGATCTTTCATCACCACATTGGATATAACTCAAAAAATATTTTTTTTTCTCTATGTGGGCCCTTCTTCAGATATAAAATACAAGCCAGATAGAGTATATTTCATCTTCTGGATTTGTCTGATCATGCAGAAGGGTAATGTGAGCCTTATCAATTAGAGCTATGAGCTCAGAGTTGGTTTTAACTCATAAAAAATTTTTCTGGAAGAAAATACTCTGCTTTCCTGAGATAAGTAGGCAGAGCTATGTATGTGCAGCTATTGTTTGAGACTGGAAGATTCAATTTTTGTATTCAACAAGAGAGAAGGGGAAAAAAAGCAACTTTTGAACAGGCAATTATTTTAAAGGCCGTTGCGTAGGATAGTATGCAGCAATTTGGTTTGGAAGCATTTCACAAATGTGAAGAAGGCTTCCCTGCATCTTGTAGACTGGCTTTTATAATAGTATTTTTGATAAATTTGTTATGTGGTACAGCTTGATTCCAGTGCCTACAGAAGGCTGGTTGTCCTCGGAAAAAATATGGTGATCAGTTTTTCAAATTGCCTCTGATTTCTTGTAAGGGAGGTGAAGACCTACCCGAGTACTTGGTGCTGTGGCACCATGCTGTTTCCGATCACCCCCACACCTGGTACTAACCCCCATCTCTCTGGCTCACCATCTGAACACCAGCATAATTAATAAACTCCTGCCAGGTTTGTCACCCCTTTGGGAACTGCCCTTCCCGCAGCTGGAGGCTTGTGCCCTTGTTTGAGCACATCTGGGTTACAGCAACTCGATAATAACCAGGAAGATTCAGTCTCCAGATTATTTCTGGGTGCCAGCCAAAACTTCTAAAGATATAGGTATTTGGCCAGATTCTCACTTGCATTCACGTCCTTTTATTCCGCTGTTATTTCACTTTATACTGTTGGGTGATGCAAACGGGAATCAGGCCCTTGGCCATTATAAATCTACAGAGTACATCAAAACATGGGGAATGGTAACCGGAGGCCTTGGCAATTAGCGTTGTGAGCCTGTAATCTGTTTCTTTGTTCATACATCACAGTCTGTGATTCTTCAGATCCTGTCCAAACAACACCTCAGACAAGCATTTCACTTGACACAAGTTTGTATTTGTGATCTAAAATTTATAAGGAGCCTGCTGAGTTTCAATGTGTCTCTTCTGCAGATACTCTTTAATCTCAATTCTATTCTTTCTACTTCCAAAAAATCTAAATCTGGAGTATATCCACATAAGGGATTGCATTTATACATATATATATATATATATATATATAGTGCTTAATTCCCCATTCCTCTCTCTCAAAGCCCTGAATACACAGGTGTGACTTAACACCTGACATGATTTAAAATTCTTGCTTTAATTAGCCCAGCCTTGTGAACTTTCAATGTGGCATCTTTGCACTCATTTTTTAATATGTCTGTCTTTTCAATAATTTCAAAGACACTAAAGCCCATGCAGTAGTACCAGAAGTCCTCTTACCACAGTTGGAAAAAGCAGTGTTTTTCCAAGTTAGAGAAACATTTGTCTTTGGGACACAATGATATAAAATCCAAAGGGATTAAAATACAGACTCACAGAATGGGTATGGTTGGAAGAGACCTTAAAGATCATCTAGTTCCAACCCCTCTGCCATGGGCAGGGACACTTTGCACTAGACCAGGTTGCTCAGAGCCCCATCCAACCTGGCCTTGAACACTTCCAGTGATGGAACATCCACAACCTCTCTGGGCAGCCTGTTCCAGTGCCTCACCACACTCACAATAAAGAATTTCTTCCTGATATCTAATTAAACTCACCCTTTTTCAGTTTAAACCCATCCCCCTTGTCCTATCACTACACACCCTTGTAAAAAGTCTCTTTTCATTGTTCTCTTAAGCTCCCTTCAGGTGCTGGAAGTCTGCAATTAAGTCATACCAATCCCTTCTTTTTTCCAGACGGAATCCCAATTCTCTCAGCCTTTCCTCACAGGAGAGGTGCTCCATTCCCCTGATCAACTTGGTGGCCTCCTCTGGACTTGCTCCAACAGGTCCATGTCCTTCTTGTGCTGGGGACCCAAGAGCTGGATGCATCTTTTAAAGATGGGTACAATGCTTCCCCTTTTCCAGTCACCTGGGACTTCACCTGACTGCCATGAATTTTCAAGGACTGTATTTCAGTGCAGTATCGCCTTGACTTTGTGCTTGTTCATATCTTACATAGTATTAAGTTGCGCTGAAAATTAAAAGCCATATTATTTCCCATCTTTAACCCCTCTCTGAGGTCAGAAAAGGAGATTACTGGTTGTTTTTCTAGTGATATTTGTGCCTAAATACAATTGATAGTAGCTGGCAGGCTATTCCAGCTATTCTCATATGGTCCCTGGCAGAGCCATGGATGGTCTCCTGATGCCTTCAGGATTCTAAAATGCCACCTTGCCATGCTCTTTACGACTGAAATGAGCATAAGACAATTAATGAAAAACAATGTAAGGATGAGCTAAAACTATTTTATATTTATTATAGTGTTTTTACAATGAGGAGTATAATCCTTGTATTTTTCTACATCTTGGAAAGGGCAAGAGATCTTCAAAAGCAGGAAGATTTTGGCTCTTCAGACTCAAGACCACAGGTACCCAGGTACACAGCCATCTGCAAGCCCTTCTGTGAGGTGTCCCAGTGCTGCAGTGCTCGGGTCACCTGGATGTACCGGCTTTGCTCTTCCTTCTGCAACTGGTATTTTTTGAGTCATAAACTATGTATTCCTCCCTCTCCAAAGGGAGGACTGCACAGTGATGATCATGACCTGGACACTGTGCCCTCTGATGCTGAAATTGAGAGCGGTTTCACCTCATGCCCATTCCTGCTGTGAATAGAATGCTGCTCTTGAGCAGGTCAAAGCACCATCCAGATGATATGATGATGTCTTTCTCTCACAGACCCTAAAATCACGAGCCAGACACAGCTAGGGTGACAAAAAGGGGTTACCTTTATAAGAATCCTTAGGTGCACAATTCATCAGGTGGAAATGCCGAAAATGCACACCCATGTGATGTGTATACAATTTTTATAGATTTTGCAAATTAGCATATCTGACAAGAATCACCAATTAGAATTGTAATTTGTGAGGTAATTTCCTCCTCATTCTTACTTCCCCCCCTCAGATGAGAACTAACTTTGTTTATAAAAATATGTCTCGAAGAGCTGGTCTCAAGACCAGAGAACCAAGACAGGATAGGAGCCTTGGAATGTGGTTTGTCTTTCCGCCTGTCAGGGCAGGGAAAAGTATTGGGAAAACTAGCTAGAGTTGCAAAGCTACAACTATATGTGTAAAAATTACAGGAATATATAAGAGAAAAAAGATAAAAACTTAATTCAGCATCAGTGAGATAACATATATCCTTCCATGGACCATGGACCCCTCCAACCACACGTTTCCTAGCATGCAGATCTCTCCACATCGGTGGAAGTTTAAGTCTTGGAAGGCTTCGTACCCAGTGCTGGGAATATCTCTGATTACAACCCAAACTGCTACAGCTCCTGAAGGCAGCGTCCTGCTCCCAGGAGGCAGGAACACATCACAGATAGGAGAGAGCAATATAAGAAATTCACATTTACAGCATTCACAGTGCATGTGAATGGAGCCCTTGTTGGGGTTTGGGTAGGAACTCCAAGCACAAGATTAGCAGAGTTCAACAGCATTAGGATCCTGAACTAAATCCCATTGGAATAAATGGCAAACTTTGCTGTATTTTGGTTTTTTTTAAGCATTTGGATCACTTCTCTGTGTCAACACTTATCCAGAAGCAACCTTCCAATCTCCTCACAGAGGGAAGTATTTCTTTTTTGCTGCTTCTCGTTGTTGCCAGATGAATACAAATTGTATTTATGCCTCTCAATAAAGGCCGCAGAGAAGCCAAGTCATTTGAAAGGGAAAAGCAAAATAACTTGCACAAAAAAATGTTTTTAATTAAAAAACCATTTTGAAGTATTGCATAAAGAATCATTAATTTCTGCCTCAGCAATTACGTGATATTATATCCGTATGGAGGTTATTTGCTGTAATTTCAAATCTATGGTAGGCTATTTGCTCTGGGCTCTTTCTTTTTGTTCTCTCTCTTTTTTCAGAGGTAAATTAAACTACCTCAAGAAGAGGAATTTTTCTATTTCCTGTTAATTTTCTTCTTCCTTTTTTTCTCTCCTTTTTTTTTCTTTTAGGACAGAGAATTCTAATGATCACGTTTGACCCCATACATCCTCCCACCTGCTCCCTCACAAAGCTCCTGCCAAAAAACCTGTTTTATAACCCGAAGTAGTAACTCAGCATGAATTAAGTCAGAGCAGAAGCTGTGGTGGCTCTGCCTCCCCTGATTTGGACTGTATTTTTCCATGTGTAACACTTTTTCTCCCAGAGGACACAGCAGAAGCTGACACTGCCCGAGGGAGAGGGGGCTGCTCCCAGCTGCAGCTGCAAGGAAGTGCAAAATGGTGAGACATGGCAAAATTATGAGACATGGCAAGATCTTACTGATTCTTCCTCTGTCCAGACACAGATAAATGTCATCTCATCGATATTCCCTGCTTGTGTCAGGAGCAAAATTCCTAAGGTAATTTAGACTCTATGATGCTCTATACTGTATGTGCAGGGCTAATGGCATGGGGGTTTTATCCCAGCCGGCCAAGAAAAGCAACTTTCAAAGGTGAGAATCACAGGGGCAACATCATCTAATGGAAGAAGTAGACGAGTTTGCTAGAATGACCTTTAATTTTTGAAGTGTCCTCTAAATCACTCACCTTTGTTTTTGACCTACAGATGTATTCACATAGCTATAAAGCAACACAAGACACTTGAGAAAAGTGTCCAGTTGCATTCAAACACTTCTGAAATTGAAAATTGACTGAATGGCCCCAAAGCATTTAAGAAATCAGCCAACTGGATGCCTTTCTATTTCTTTCTTCACCTGGCTCCATGCAAGTGGTACTGGTTTAATTTTCATGGGGAACTTTTAATCCCTGTAAGACATATATTCTCACTTTACCACTATCGTATTGTTTCAGGATTTATCATATTATTGTTGCCTAGAGTTGAGGGGCAAAGGGAACGAGCTTCTGAAGCAACTTGCTCAAATATGTAACATTGACACAGGTAAAATTTATGTAGTTCAACATAAAGATCCTGAATGGACTAAAGGATGACCCATCCTTTTCCTTTTTTCATAATGTATCAATCTCTATAGTACTAACAGAGTTGATACTGAGTTGTGATTTTGGGTGAAAAACATAACTAAAATGTGTCATTGTAGGACTATGCACAGGATAGTCCTGTCCTACTGTCCTATGCACAGTGGGACTGCACAGGATAGTCAAGGGGCATAAAATGATGGAGGTCTCCAACTACTAATTTGTGTTTGTGCCTGTCTAAAGGGCAGAATAACTCCCAAGGGTTCTGCGTGGGCTCAGAGTGAAGATGCCTAATGTGTCCCTGGCAGTGCCCTTTCAATGGTGGCAACCTTGTGAGACCACTTCCCCTTTTGATCTGTCACAAAGCAAGTACTCCAGAGAAGAAGGAAGAATTTTTTTTTTGTTAGTTCTATCCAGTTCAAATCTTCCTGCACTTCTGCACTGAAGCTCTCTGGGTTCTAATTTACTGGGAAATTTGTCATCAGTTTTATTCATTGGCTAGGACGAAAATTTATCTCAAGTGCAAAGGTGATTCTTGTTCCCAACAACCTTCCTTGGCTCAAAGAGTTGAGCCATTGTCAAGGTGAAGGTGAATGTAAAGCTAAACTAGAGTGTTTTCAGCACTGGTCAATAGTGCAAATCATTCTGAGTACCATGTACACATCTGTTGCAAGCTGTCTGAAACACAGTGCTTATCTGAAAGAAGAAGGGAAGGGATACTTTCTTTCCATATGGATTTGTCAAACTGTTCCACATGAATTAAGATTGGTTTGATATCAGGCTTTATGGAAAAAAACAAGCAATGAATATTAAGCATCTTGCTTTCTCAAGACAGCTCTCCTGTGTTATATACTGCCAAGCCAGCTGCAGAAACTTGGTCTGGGCAAAACCATAGTATGTCTTTAGATAAAAATCTGTGCTCAGAAAATTATTGACAACAGCTTGCTGTCAATGTGCATCAGCGAGGCTCCAAATTTTTGTCTGTTGTGGATCTGGGACTATTCAGCATTTTCACAGACTATTGTACTCTGTTTGGAAGTCATCTACTGAATTTGTAGTTCATTAATAACAACAACCATATTTTTGCACAGACAGCTGTTAACCAGCAAGCAGCTGCATTGCTGGCTGGGAGGCAATTCTGCTGTGGGGGATTCTGCGGTGTCCCCGCATGTGCTGGCATGAGCTCTGAGGAATCTCTGAGGTACAAACTCTCTCCAGGAGAGTGTGGCAGCACCAAACTTCATGAAAATGGGTTACAAATTCAATGATAAAGGAACATTCTCAATCCTAAATGCTTCTACTGCTCCCATTTTATTATTCTCTTCCAAGGATGCTTTATGCAGTTGGCAGGAATGACAGTGATTGCCCAGCACTCCAGTGCCTTTCAACTTTGCATCCTGGAAACTTCTGCCCTCCCAAAGACACCCTCCTCTCTCCCTTTGCTCCCATCATGTATTATTCTCTCCTGTCAAAATATGAGTTTTCTTCTACTTTGCCACTCCTTGTCTTAAATAATATCTAAATTACATAGTTATTTTGGCTTGGCTTTTCTTTTTTTCTTTTTTTCCTTTTTTTCTTTTTTCTTTTTTTATTTTTTCTTTTTTTTCCCGTTTTTCTTTTTTTTCTTTTTTTCTTTTTTCTTTTTCATTTTTGATTTTATGTGTTGCTTTTTGTTCAGGCTTCTGAAATAGTTGACAAAAATTGTTGATTTCTCCCTGTACGCTTTTCATGCTGGCATAAGGCCAAAAAATCCAGGGAGTACCAGTCTGCCTTATAAGAGGTGCAGTTTTGTGTCTTCATTATTTGGTAGCAGAAGTTTCAAACAGATAGGGCCAAACACTAAAGAGGATTTAGGCATTGCAATTCAATAGCATTTAATTTTAGGTACCCCGTTACGTTTAATGCGAGTAATACGCAGCAAAGGCAGTTCCAGGGATTTCTACATATGCGTGGGAAAACTTCCAAGACCGAAACTGAGAGTAAAGAAACCTAATTGATTCTGGGAGGATGTTAGAATGGCTAACATGTAACAGGTTGAGCTGATTGGTATAATTTAACCTTGCTTGCACTCCACCGCCTTCTCAGTCCAGTGCTGGGGCCTCTTACTTACAGGGAATACAACATGAGCAGCCAAGTCCTGCCATAAACCATCAGCTCAAATAATCCTTTCTTCCAAGAGGCAAAACACTGATATCCATCATATCTGGAAGCAGACTACCTGACTCACTAAGGTAATCTCCATTTCTGTAAGCATGCAGACAACTGGGAAGAGGATCAGTTTTCTTAAATAATCATTAGATGTAGAAATGTCTCTTTCCCTCTTCTTTTGTCCAATGAACTAATTTTAGGAAATTTTCTCCTATCTTTCTGAAATACTCCACAAATATGAGATTACAGACACCCATATAATCCTGGTAAAGTTGTTCCAACCTTGCATGAATTGCTTAGCTATTTTGGGAACCAGAAAGTGAGGTTTTGTGATTTTGTATTTTTCCTAACAAATTCTGCTTAATTTTTTCCAGAGTCACCAGGGAGGGGTCAGAGGCCCTGTTCATGCACAAATCTTACAGTATTTTACCAAGGGGGTCACTGGAGCAGGGACTAAACTATTTCCACAGCACCTGATAAGTGGGCCAAATGCAACACTACGTGCATTTACTTACTCTCAGACGAATATTTAGTCCTCAGCAAATGAACAGTCAAGTGGAATAGCCTGGGCAGAGCAAAGTCCTGCCTTAAGTTCCTACAGCCATTTACATCAAGGCATGTCACTTTTTTTTTTTGCCAGAGGACATTTTTTTGCTTTCCTGACTCCCATATTCTGAATAAGGGCATGAACTGCTGAATATACAGATCATGTATCTGATTTAGCTCCACTCTGAGGCTGGTGAAAGAATTCTTCTTTTGAAGTTATTTGGGATTACATGCAAGATAAATGCCAAGGAGGTTTGTTGGAGGTGTCTGAAAAGCATAACGTCACGCATCTCTGGTAAGTCACCAAGCACTGAGAGAATATAGACCTCAACAGGGCTCTGCTGGGATGTCTCAAATACAAGTAACCTCCAGGGTCAGACAGCCACCTATGAGCCTTCCATGTGTAATTCACGCTGTATAATAAATAAATAAATAAATTTTAAAAAATCTGATTCTGACATCATTAATGCTTCTTTCCCCTTATTTTGCCCAAATTAATTCCTTGGGCTATATTGAACTTAGGGGAAATGAGACATTTGGCACACTTAAATGAAAGACAAATAAGGAAAGAAGACTGAAAACAGTACAAAATTTGTGATGGTGGGGGTGAGTGGTGTTACTGGCCATTAGTATACTTCAGGCAGATCTGGTTTTCTTTCCTGTTCCAAGAGAAGTGTGTAATGTGTTCATCAAAGAATTCTACTGGCTGCCTTGGGAGAAGAAGGAGGTGGAAAAGAGGCTTTTTCCGTCATTAGTTTCTATGATGACAAATATTTTACAATAAAACTTCACTTCTCAAAGCCAACCATTCTAAGTGATGCACTCTCAAAGGGGTGATCTCTCTGTCCTATCCTTGATTGCTTTATGTTAGAGTTCAACCAATGTTTCACAGCTATAAGATGAAAGCTGAATGTGTTGCCCAGGGATGTTTGCTTTCCACGCTGGGAAATGAGGCATAAGCCAAGACTGACAACTCACCCCATTTCTCTATCTGAATGCCTTTTTCTTCCTCCTTGTAACCCAAGGAACAGGGGCTGTGCTTGACTCTTCGACTTCTTGCTATATTTTACTCCTCTGAGCCCAGATTTGCAGCTTTCCTCACTGTGTTCAATTGCAGGAAAAGGGGAATCTAAGTAGTGGTAAAGCTCATCATAAATTCGATATAGATTTCATTGTTTTGTTCAATGTAGTCTTCAGTTCAACCTGGAGGAACTTGGATATCTTTGAAACATCTCCCTTTCTATTAAATTCATTTTAAATTGACAATGGGTTCAAAATTGAGGAGACAGATAAGGAGTGTGGTGATGCAGTCCCCCAAGTAAAGAAGGTTATCTACTCTTTTGCATAAACCAGAAAGAACTCTCCCTTTTCCATGGCCTTGCAGACGCATTGATGCCAGGCTGATATGAGAGTGAACGACTGCTGTAAAGAGAGATTATGCTGGTATTTTTATGGCTCATAGACACCATACTTTACAAGGTATAAAAGATTCACTCTAACACACACAAGTTGGAAAAAATCCTCTATACACCTCAAAATGTGAGAGGATTTGGACCCCTCAAGCTGGGATGCTGGCTTTGAATAATTCTTCTCTTCTGGAAGTTGAGTGAAAGAAGCCTCAGCCCACCATACCATTCAGGTTGGGTAAGTCATATGAGCTTCTAGTCTTTACTATTGCTTGACTGGTCATTGTATTAATCTATATTGTGCACTGTATAACTCACTAGTGAGACCTCTTGTTACCCGGTGTAGTTAGCAAGTGGCATATTTGAGCCTATTCCTGACGGTGGCACAGTGTTTGTTACCCGGTGTAGTTAGCAATTGGTATATTCAAACCTATTACTGACGGTGGCACAGTGTTTATTAATATCCTTTTTGTTTTATGCCTGTGTAGTAATAGTCTGTTTTAAGTCTTATGTCTGTTTTGTGTCTGTTAATAAATAATTCATTCTATAATAGACCGAATCAGTCATCATTAAAGAACCTATGAATGAGAGGGTGTCTTGGGGTGCTGGCCACCCTCGATAACGTGACTGCCTGCTGCCAGAGGCCTGGGCAAAAGGCAGGAACTGATTTAACCCACATATTCCATTCGTAACAAGGAGTGTTATAGTATCAGCCTTTTTCTCTTAGGAAACTGCACTTAGAAAAACATAGTCAATGGAAATAGAAAGAAGTAATCTAATTTGTTTTTTGCTAGTACTTGTTCTGTTGCAGACAGATGGCAATTGTTGCATATTGTTTGAAAAGTCTCTTATTTTAGAAACTACATATAATTGATATGGTGAACAAAATTATGTGCTAACATACTGGTGTGACATTTTCTGATTCCTTTTTTAAAATCATAAAAAATAACATGTATTTAAAATTCTTCAATTAAAAACATGAGAGTACAGATTAAAAAAACCCACAGAAACCTTAAAGAATTTTAAAAATAATTTTTATATGATTTTCTAATAACTAGGAAGACAGGAAATTACTTGAGATAGAGCTTTTTCCTTCTGCGCCTGACTCCTCCCAGGATTTGAATCCCTCATAACATCTCTGGAGCACACCCATATGAGAAACAGCTGCAGTTTAACTGTCCAAATTCTGCACTCCCTCTAGCTGGGAAGTGTGTTTGGGTTAACTGCTTGGGGAAAAGGAAAGACAAAATTCACCATTTTAACTATTGTTATTAAAAGGCAGTACGGGGAAATATAGCAGAATAGTTTAACTCATGAAAATACCAGGAAGTATGTCAAATTTCATATTATACTGAACATGGACACAGCACACTCTAACAGTTTTTTTAAATGTTGAATATACAGACTATTAATGGGCAAGTATAAGCAGTCTGTGTGTTGATTAAGACACTTAGGAATGCAGAAGATGGCAATGAAAACTCACAAATTCTATGGTTCCACAGCTTGCCTTGTAAGTAACACTTAAATAAAGTAAGAGGCACTCTAAAAATGTTTGTCCAGAAAAGTTTTTCTTATCCAGGAAAGACAGTTCTACAACACTGCTGGTAATAATGCTGGTAGCAATTTTAGCAACACAAATTTAGGGGTTTTAAGGGCTAGGTGCTTAGATAGGATTAGCAGAGCTCCCTCAACAGTTTTAAAAGCATTTCCCTATAATAATTCATCTTAAGGAAGTTGAATGAAGCATATTACTGAAATGCTGAAAGATTCCCCCGAAGGGGGGACCAATCAATGAATAACTGCTATCAGTGAGCTCGTGTGCAATGACTACACAAATGATATGTTTTGTGAGACAGTGCTGAAATAGGCAGCAGAAGACTGTGGGAATTGGTCCACTATTTAAAAGCTGTGGAAGCAAAGAAAAGAAGGCTGGACATCTTATGTGCTTGGTGCCCTTTCTAGGGACATAAGGGTGGAATCCACCCTTGAATTTTTCTGGAGTCCAAATGAAATGTACTGTCAATTTCACTGTTTTTATCATAAATACAAAAATGTTCAAATTGATGTACTTATTTCTATACTTACAGTTTTAGTAAAACCTATTTATAATTTACAGCTAGAAATACACCTACAGATTCATTCTGTATCTTGAAACCAGCTTTTCAATGGGGCAAAGAGCACTAGGTACTTAACTGCTTGATAAAAAAAGAAACGATTGAAATGTTTTCTCAAGAAATGAAAGGAGAGATGGGAAAGGGGAAATCAACAGACTGACAGTTCCCTAATTAACCCTTGCACAAATACATACATATATATGGAAAAGGATACATTAAAAGATAATAACTAGCTGGATCTGGCATAATCAGGGCTCAGGAGGAGTGGCTGAATTTATAAGAGAAACTGGATTAGACAAGAAAGTTTAATAGAAGCAAGAGACTGTTAATCTTATCCCATTATTGACAGTAATCCCCCAAGTGAAAGACACAAACAAATCATCCCAAATTGAAGGGAGGATCAAAAGCATCTTATGTGACCAGTTTGGCTAAATCATGAGTGCTTTGTTGACCTCAGTTACAAAACAGAATCATATAAAACCTAAAAACTTTATCAGGCAAAAGATACAAAATAAAAAATAAAAGGGAAGGGAGGGACAAAACCAGAAAGGCACAAAACTGAGACAGAACTAGCAAGGGCCCTAAGGAATCATTCTGTATGCCCATTGGGAGCAGAAGAAAGACAAAGCAAGGGTAATTCCACTCTCTTACAGAGGGAGGTATAGACATGGTCACCACTGAGAGGTCAGCTGAAAGGGAGAACAGCAAATAATAGCAAATGTTGGAGCCTATAGAAAAGCAGGAGAAGAAGAGAAAGTTCTAGGCCTGGAGATGACTGGAAATGGTGTCACAGTTGTTAGGAAAACCCAGAAAAAAATCCCAAACCCAAACCATGTAGCCAAGTATAGAGCTTATCTTTAAAACAGAAAAGAAAGAAGACCAAGAAATTGTGGACCAGTCAACTGAAGTTCATGTCCTAGAAAAATTCTGGGAAAAAATGATCCAGTCATTTGTAAAAAGTTAGAAATCTGAAGTAAGAATGATTGACAATGACACAAATTCATTGGGAACTAGAGATTTTAAGCACAGTATTATACTTTTATTTCCTCAACAAACAGGCCTGGTTGACTTCAGTGAAGTTTTTACTATTTCAAAACATATAAATGTGTTCTTTCTGAAACAGTTACAGAGTGGATGGCAAACTGGTTATAAAATTGCACCATAGAAAATACTGCAAATTGTTCACTCTTAGCATGCAAGGCTGCTATTAAATGGTAGCTGCAGGAGTCTGTTCTGCATCTATTTCTATTTGATATTTTCATTAATGACACAACTGACAAAACAACTTAATAAATCTGCAGAGGACATGATGCTTCAGCAATCCAAAAAACTCCAAATAATCAAAAACTAATAATCAAAAGCTTCCACATGGTATATTTCCATTGAAATGGTCTCTCGCATATAAAAAGCTGATGGGAACAACTCATTAGCTGGTGGCTCTTAGGAAATGGATCTGGAGCTATAGAAGGTCACATATCTTCTACAATCATAAAATTTCATGCTATTGCAAAACACATTAAACACTACACTGGGCTATACAAACAACATGAACAGCCTGTAGGCTCATGATGTAACCCTTCTACTGTACTCAGCACTGGTAAGACCTCGGCTGGAACATTATGCTCAGTTTGAAGCTCCTCTAATAATTTGAGCAGTTCAGAGACATTAAAGCTCTAAAAACCATAATTTATGAGAGAAATTGGAAAAAATACTGTTAAGCATGAGGAAGAAAGGATTGAGGAGGAGCATAGAAACATTTTCAAGAACGCAAGCAAAGGAAAGTTCCAACTACTGAGATGAAGGTAAGCACTGGGATTACTTGCCTAAAGAGATAGTGGAGTTTTCATCATGCAGGGATTTTAAGTATGCTTAGACAGATGTGTTAGGAAAGCCAAGGAGATAACCAATGCAGTTATTCCAGTGAGGAATGAACTAGATGGCCTGTCATGATCCCTTCCACAGACAAATTGTAGGTAAACTTGGAAATTTGCCAATGGTATCCTTTTGTTTTATAGATCTAGAAACTGGCTGAGCATTGAAGACATGGAAAAAAAATCATGACTAATTTAGTCATGAGCAGAAAGTATTCTGATTTTTTTTGGATGTGTTCATGGCTCACAATTGCCTGTCGTATCAAATGAAACTTGTTCAGTAAGTTGGAAAGTCACCATTCTGCATTCGTGACTGCCAGCAAATCAGAAGTGAGCTGGTGGAGGAGCTAATGTTAGGGTTTGTTACTCTAAATATTTCAGTTTTTATTGTTCTCCAATTCTTTGGGATTTTGATTTTTCTTTTCCACAATTTTTGAGCATGTCTTTTTAAAAATTTTGAACGGATGACTTTGGGTTGAAAAAGTTACGCAGCTGGGTAACTTTTATTGCTGGAGCAGTAACTCCTTTATGTCTTTTCACTCACATAAAAATATAATTTAGAATATGAATACAGAAAAATCACAGTTATGTTGGCCAAATTATCCCACTTCTATTCCCTCCCTTGTGAAACTTCCTGGCCAGGTCACTCTCATGTGGGAGCCTGGAAACACGGCAGATGCAAAGCTCCAATCCTGCACAGGTCAGTAATCACGGTCCCTTGCCCCAGTGCCCTCCACATTTCTGCAAGGATACAGTGTGGGGTCTCTGCAGTCTCGTCCAGCCTTTCTGTCTCTTAGACAACACAAACACAGGAAATTTGTGATCTTATTTCTAGGCTTCCCAGTTGTTTTAATTTATGAAAAGGCCATGCTTTGGGTGAATCCAGAGCTAGTTGCTTCTCAAGTCAGTGAAGCAAAATTCTGGCTTTATTGAAAGACAAGGCAATTTTTGTCTTGACAGCAAAGGAAATAGAATAAAATAATTCCTTTTCTTTTATAATTTAAATGCCCTTTTAAATATTGTTTCTACAGAGGTAATCATCCTTTTTATTTAATTCAGTGGGATTATTCATTTTACGTGACTATAACATAGCCCAGGGTTTTCAGTCACAGTGTGGAAGATGGCTTCTCTCCCAAAGGCTTTTCAGTCAAAAGTGTCAGAAATACACAAGTGGGAAAACAAAGGTGTGCAGGACAAAAAGAGTCACTCACAAGTAAAAGAACCAGAGCAGAGATGGGTGAATATCTAGCTGACTGTATCCTGATAATTACTAATTATTATTATAGCAATTAATTTTTAATTAATTCTATAATTGCATTTAACATTGCAAATATTCTTGTTTCATTTTGCCTAATTGACTGCTAAAATGAGATTCATTGAATTTGCCGATTTAATTTCAGAAATCCTAATTTGCCCTTAGATTTTATCAGACCCACCTTGCCATTTCTATTTCATAAGTTTTGCCCCTTTCTTTTTAATAGCTTTTGTTCCTTACCTACTGCCTAAGGGGATTTTTTTCTGACTAGCTGTGAGGAATTTCCATTATCTCAACTTCCCTATTACCATAAAAGCACCCTTAACCCAGAGCAACTTGCAGTAAAGTAAAATAGGGAAAATATTCACAAATTGAAACGACATTGTTGTAAATGTCTTGGGAGGAGTGAAAGTGAATGAAGAGAAAACTATGTACCCTACACACCCTAACACTTCGAGTACCTTAATAGTCTCTTTGCAGCTGAGAAGTGATTAAGGTATTGTTTTGCTTTTTATTTGTGGAGCTACCTCTCAAAAACTCCTTCATCTTTGCTTTCTTAGAAGATCATGTCACCTTGGAATAATATTTCCTTTAAGCATCATGTTTGGGGATCTCTTCAGAATCAGAATTGATTCAGCATTTCTTTATTACCAGTTCATATTAACAATGCCCTGAAGCACTGCATCTCTCACCTTCAGCGTTGGAAATGCAATGTCCTTTTGGCTAAGGATTGCTTCTTTGGCTACAACCTAAATTCTTGGCTATTTGTTGTGAGGTCAGCCTCTCTCTTAGGTGGGGCAATTTGAAAATCCCAAGGTAGTATTTTTTTCAGTCAGAGCAAACTGTAGATTGCATATAAAAGCAGAGCTTGCTAATCATGTTTTGTGAAATGATATAATTGTGATGACAGCATGCAGAGCTTTAGTGCCTCTTGTTTCAGACCAGTCTTCATGTCAAGAAGACCAGTGTGAATCAATGATAATTTTGGCATAACCGCGCTTTAGCCCTGCCTGTGAAAACTTTGTTCTCTGTCCTATTTCTTTAACTACTACTCTTGATGGCAGAACCTCCCCAAAGAATCCTTCCCCCTCCCTTTTCTACACACTGTTCCACAAATAAATGCTCATGGCCCCAAGACACATGGTTTCCTCTGTGCCTGGCACAGCTTTACAGGCTGCCTACAAGATCACATCCATTAGGAAGTCCCTTAGGCAGATGGGAAGACATCAAAGATGAATCGACAGTAATGGAGCTGTCCAGTCAAAACACCTCTTCTGAGAAGATCCACAACCATCAGTGTGTGTCATGTGGAGTTTTTCTAAAGTATTTGCACTAAGCATTGTGAGCACAGAGAAGATGCTGGAAACTAATTGTAATCTCCATAATTCACCCCAATACTCACTGTTGTTACTCCAAAGCCTGTTGAATAATATTTAATGTCTGTGGCTTTTTCAGGCTTTATCAGGCAGATATAACCTTAATCTCCCATCTATCAGTGAAGTGCATTTTGTTAAACAATTGATTAAAAAAGAATTTTAGTCCTGGTCAAAGGAACCATTCTCTTCTTTGGACAGGCACAGCTTCAAGGGAAGGGATGGGATTCACTTTTCTCCAGGCTTACCTTCAGCCCAGGGGTTAGTGCACCTTTTCCTTTGGCTGTGATAATATCCCGAGGTGCCCCATGATAACTCAGCATGCTGCAACCATTTGGTGTGTGTTCATTACTTACTTTCCTGCTCAATTTTCCAGACAAAAGTTATTTTAATAAGGTAGAAGCAGGGAATTTAATGTGTTTGGTTCGAAGTATTGAGAAGAAAATATTTTAGCTGTTATGGCTAACCGTAATTATGACTAGTACTAAATTGCATGTAATGAATTGGCCCGTGACTAATCATTTCAGAAGGAAAATCTAATAACATGTTTAAGCTGCTGTATATACTTTCATTTCTATTACACTTTATTCTTCCATTATTTGGGAGCTGACTGGTTGACAAAAGTAAATTTCTCAGAAACTGCACAAATTTTAACATTTTCTTACATATGAGTTTAACATATGAGTTTAACCTCACAGGCTCCATGCTTTTAAGACAGCTCTTTAACACAACAGCACAGCAGTGAGCATCCAAATTACCTGAGCCAAACTGATCTTAGAAATATGGCTCCAAACCCACCAAAGGTGCTCAGGGGAGCTACATGTTACAAGCAGGGAAGTTCAGTGCTGCAGTTCTACCATCAGCCATTTGCAGTGTTACTAATGATCTCTATTGAAAAGTATTTAACCTTCAGAAAGAAAAGTAATAACAAGCAGGAAGAGAGTCCCTAAACTGGAAACTACATGATTTTAAGCACATATATCTATGTAATGTATTGAATGTTATTGTTATTTATTAGCCCTGGAACCAGGACACAGACATGTCCTATCATGGTACACGACAAAAGCTGATTTTTTTTAAGACATAGCATTAAAACAGTTACCCTAGTTTAACAAACAGATGCTTCCTAAAGATGCATCATAATATTATGAGTTCTCTAATAGGGTATTACTGATGCCTTTCAAGGTCATCTGCTTCACGGGGAGAAACAACATGGCAAGTTATATTCAGCTGCCTGTTTCTAAGAGTATAAGCTAAGCATAAATCCCTAGAAAACCAGAAATAAGAATAGAACGATTTATAAACAGCAGAATATATAATTGTTTGCAAAGTGGCCAATACTGCATAATTTTCTGTATGTGTTGCAAAATAATGGGAAAAAATTCCTTACTATTATTTTTTCTTCAGCTCAGATATGTATAAATAGCTACTAAGTATCTTCTGCTTGATGGAGAGAACTACGTTTTGATTGAAAAAAGATATCCAAGTTTGTAAGGTTGGTTTAAAATTGCTTTTTAACGGATTTATTTGTTTTGCATTTAATAGTGGAAGAACAAGCACCAGGAACAACAACAACAAAAAAGGTAAAAGTGGTTGTTCCCAAAACTCTGCTTAAGTGAGGAGTTTTTACACCTTTTTCTCATTGACAGAAGAAAAATCAAGGAAAGACGAGAAAAGTGATCTTTGGTCATGATTAAAGGTTGTGTTCTTGGTGCTCCTCCAGGACTGCTTGGTCCTGACTGAGATAGAGAGAGTGATGCTCTCAAAGCTCCAGTACAGAGTCCTGATTCTGTGGCTGCACATTCATGATTTATGTCTGGTGACTCTTTTGTGAAATTGCCTCGGGGGAATCAGCTTGGGATAAGAAAGAAACATAAGTGACCACTGTTGTTTGCATCCCTTTTTCAAATGAGTCTTTATTGTGCGTTCTTTTCAGGAAAGCATTTGAAAGGGTAAATTTGGGTTGAAAACACTGGAGTGCAATTATCACTGGCATGTTTCATAGTACAGTGCAATTCACTGCTTCACTTTATGTCAAGACTGGCTAATTGCACAGGATTCCAGAAAAAAAAGCAAATTCAAAAGAATCTGCAGTTAGACCCCAAATACAGGAAAAATATCTATCAATGAATACTCAATAAACCCCCCTGCTCCCATGAGATCTGAGAGACAATAGGTGATCATTTAGAAAGTTTTCTGTTTTCTAGTTTATCTTTAACTATGAATAAGAGATTTCACACCTTTTATTGTAGTAAGTATGTCATGGGCCACTGATTCTACAGGAAATCTTTATTAGTGTTAATGGGCTTTTCCAAAGCGATTTCATGCTGATAGAAATAACAATCGCTGAGCTGTTTAGTCAAATACAGAGCTGAACACCAGTGTTAGAAATGTTAGGTTATTTCTGCACCAGCACTCCTGCTGGGACAGAAACTCTCCCAAGAGAAAATGTAGAGGTCAAACCCCAAAAGCATAGAATGTTCAACAGACAAGAGGTGGGGAAAAGGATGGTGATAGTCAACACAGGCAGGAGCTGGAAAGAATACCTACAGCTTTTACATTTGAAAGCAGAGGCAGGCAGGGATTTAAGTGAGTCCACATCAAGTGTGAAGGAGCCCAGAGGATGGGAAATCTGAGTAGGTTGTGGGGGAAAAAAGTATAAAGGGCAAAGGAAATTCCCTTTTTTATACTTGGATCTTTCTGAAGCTTGATTTGTGCATGTGGTCCAATTAGGATCTCAGCTGTAGCTGGGGCATGTGAGACCCCCTGTGCACAAATGAATCCTGTAGTAATGAACTTCATTATTATGACCCACTAAAACTCTACTTGGGAAATGAGGACAAACATATCCTTATGGCCCTATTCAAATACTAGCCAAAAATAGCTCTCAGCACAACTTTATTTCCTCATTAGCAATTTTATTCAAAATTGTCCCCTGCATATGATACAATGAACATTAAGAAGAACAAGGAAAATTCTGGAGTTTAAAATACCATTTGTAAAATGCTATGCATATATATTCTATTATGTGAATCTTTTACTACAGTCATGTTTCATTATTGCATATTAAAATAATTATAAAAATGTGCCCTCTGTGAAAGAGATACTCCCATGTGGTAACTTAGGCATACTTCACTTTCCATTATAAATTGATAATTGTAGTTTAAAATTATATGTGGTAACCTCTGAATTGATCTAATGTAGTAAATGACTATTTTTACTTAATTATGATCCACTTATGATTTTCTTCTTTGGATAATGAAACATTTTGGTCATTAACACCATATTGGCTGAAGGAGTTGCCCTTTCCGTGAGGACTAGAGCATATTTGCATAGAGTAAGGTAAAATCTCAGATTTCTCTACCTTTTACTGAGGAATATCCTATTTTATAATGTATGGACAAATTTTAGACACATAAATCCAGACTCATAAAAGGATTTGAAGATAATAACCTTAGCACTGCTACATCACTGTTGCTTTGGTATTGGACTTTACAATCTTGCACCAAAGGCGTAAGTTCTCTGGAAAAGTGTTTTTTTTTTCCAGTTTTTGAAAGTGTTACCCTCTTTTGGCTCATGTGTCTTCATAAAATTTCCCCCACATCTGCATGTTTAAATTAAAAAACAGCTCAGGTCAAGTGTAATTACTGGAAGGCCTTGGTTCCTCCAGGGTAACAGAGGGCAAAATTCAGCTACAATGATTAATTCTTGAAGTAAATTTTGATGACACCCCCAGCCCCAGCTGAGCTGCTGCTGGCAGTTAAAGCTAATCAGCCATTCCTTGGAAGTATGAACACTTGCAGACAATAAAGACTGTTGCTTTTTACACTCTTATGCTGAAAGAACTGCTGCTGGCTCATGAGGATAGGAACACATCCACATGGCAATGTGGTGAAACATTGTGTAGGACTTCCTGACACCTCTTGTGTGCAAAGATGAGGTCCTTGGTGGGCAGGATGCAGAGTCTGAGAAATGCAGGGATTTGGGAGTCTGATGAGTTTGTGTAACCTCTTCACCATGATAATGGCATCTCTGGGAATGTGCTACAGTATAACTTTTAGCACCATAAAGCTTTCCAGGGAAGGTTTAAGGTCCCAGCAGTTGGGCAGGAATTCTGTGAGATGGTCCTCGCAGTTTAGTTGTGCCTCAGCTCCACCGTGGGCAGCAAAGCACCTTGGATATTGTACAGATTAGCTGAGCTTAGGGTATGGAAGAAACTGATGTTCAAGTGTTAAGCATGCTGTTTGCCTGAGCAATTTTTTTTCTCATTGCTTAAAGCATCAGCTTCAGTAGAGCAGTGCCGGCTCTGCTTACAATCTGTTATCATGTCCTCAAACATGGGCGAGGAACCACTGCTGCTGAAAGGAAAATCTGTCTTTGCTCTCTCTTTCGTCATTTGTGGTCACTTGTCCATCCAAGGAGAGGTTTCTAAGGGAATCACCAGCAGTTCTTCTTGCCAGAGATTCCAGGCATTCAGGTGATGATTCAAATGACATTTTTGTGATCACACTGAAGAGAGCCAAATCTGTATGGTAAGTGACAACTTTCGGTGCTGGAAGGGAGAATCATACAGCAGGATGAGTAAGCCAATCCATGGGGATGTGCTCCATGCAGTGACTGAGGATTTTGCACTTTGGAAATATTGCACTACCCACATACGCTACATTGCACTAAATGTAGCTGTGGAAGGATGAAAACATTTATCCTGTCTACATTAAAATATTTTGTCATTTAAAGGATACCACTGACATTTTTTCCACAGTAAAATATCTCTATACCATTTGAGATCTATTTGGAGCTATCTTGTGATCACTTAGTGCCAGCTGAGCTTATAATCAGGATGCTAGAGTATGAATACATCGGATTATCCAAGAAATGGTTCAGTGCTAGACCTGTTAATGTGGGAGACCATCAGTCATCTCAGAGATCCTACAAAGCATCAAGCTTTGTGAGTACATATTAAAAATCTGTTTGTTGGTGTGGCAGTTTTCTTGCTTTTTAAAGTTTTTTTTTTCTTTTTTTTTTAATTAAGAAAAAAAGGAAAAAGTGAAACACGTTTTAAAAGCAATACCCTAATGACTGAGGTGTAGGAAAAGCCAGTTTGTTATACAGGGTTATACAGGGTAGTTAGAGGTGCTAGGACCGCCCTAGGTCATTAAAAGTGATACAACACAGGTAAGCCGGGCATGTGCATTGATTGCATGGAATTATTGACATCTTCCATAGGGTCTTATATTTGACAATAATTTCCATGAGCTACATGCGTGAGACTAGTTCATGAATTCTCAGTGATGTCTGCTAAAATGTTCAAATTATACAATCCTGAAATTTCAAATCTTGCAAGGGTTGGAAACCACACTGCACAAGAGAGATTTATCAGCAGAGATTTACCATTTTGCCTATCTTCCAGCAAAGAAAAATGGCAGGTACTCTAGAAACACTTGTGCTGTGTGAGACAGATGGTTTGTTTATCTCTCTTTCACCTGCATTATCTACTTGTCTCTTGTAAAGCTGCCATATTTGCTTAAGGCTCCAAAGATTACTTTCCTTCCTCATCCCTCTTTTCATCCTGTCCCCTTGAGGGGAAGATTTATTTTCTCCTTAAAACAGCAAGTCTAAGCCTTATATCACCTAAATAAGCAAGAGATAAAGTCCTTTGTGCCCCATATTTTACAGAGTAGTGTAAGGATGGTTGATTTTACATTGGTTATACCAATAAAATATGAACATTTTTTCAGTTTTTACAACTGTACATAATAATCTCTTACACAACACTTCTTTTTCTCTAACAGGTCACAAAAATGGAGTATCATTATGAGTATCATTATGTTTGTTTTCTAGCCTGGAAACATGGAACTCCAGAGAAATGAGGTGGCTTTCCCAAAGTTCCAGCGTACATGGAGTGACACAAAGGGTCCCTGTGTCATGCCATACCTGCTAGTGTAGACCTGATGCTATTATCTTTCTATCCTTTTTCTTACTCTAGGGGACAATGAGCTTTTCACTGAATGAGGCACCTTGTGACTAAACCACAAAGTTTAAAAACAGCACAGAGAAATGACAGCACTACATGAAATCACAGCTGTGGTAACCCAAGTGTAATGAAAAGGCAGTAGCACTAATAGAATTGAGAGGTTTTCAAGAAACCAGGTTTGAAGAAATTGGCTGGAAACATTGATTCTGAGACTAAAATCAGTCTTTGTAAAGACAGTGATTCTTTTCATGTAATAAAATGACTGACTAGAGGGCTAAGCTATGCAAAGGGATGGGGAAGACTTCTGACAAATATCTACAAAATTGCACATGCAGTACAGAGCACATGAAACCATGACCCATGCAAACTCTCCATCACTGTTAGAGCTGCAATCAGTCCTTGGAGAGTCTGTTTATTCCTCGAGGCAGGAGAGAGCAGAACCATTGCCCTTTCTCAGAATTTTTTCCACCATAGTTTTTATTTTTTCCTGTTCTTTCTTTTTTTTTTTTTTTTCCGCCTGTAATGTCACAATACCCACGATGTACAATACTTTTTTTGGGATAAGAGGGATCAGAATAATCTCAGAACTCTTGTAACACTGTACACAGCTTAGTGCGCATATAAAAGAAGCTCTCTAAATTTACAGTTTCGGTTATGTGTTACCCTAGAAAACAGAACTCCAGTTACTACAAAAAACTGATCTTAATTGAAATAATTACAATCCAAACTCTAAGTATAACTATATCACTCTTTTGAATAGAATTGACACTTAGAATCTGCCAGAAGTGTTTGTCAAGAGATGAGGGATAAAATATTTTTTTGTGATTCTATATCAAACATACCTCAAATTTCAGTTTTCAGAGCCTGAAAAAAAAAGGCATTGTTCAGTGAGCCTTAAAATCAAACATTCACATAAAATGAACTAATTAATGTGCTGATACTGATTCTCTGAAGTTGGTGGAGGTGTCTGACACCAATAATTCCCACTCCAAGTGTTATGAAAGGATGCATGAAGGCCCCAAACTGCTTATTTTGGGAGTGTCTTTGAAGAAAAAAACTGCAGTCTTGGGAAAGAAGAATTTATTCCTAAAGAAAAGATGGGTTTTAAAAGTAGAAGAAACCTTCAAGGCTTCAGAACCTGAAGCTTTGAAAAAGTCGTCCCTCTTCACCCCCCAAAAAAAAGCTTTTTGGAGGAGATAGATCACCTGGGACAGATTGAAGATGTTGAATGGGTGAGAGATTCTTCAGGGAAATCTGAGCTTATTCTGCGAGTTGCTGAGGGGAAAAAAAAGACCTCAGCCAGGATACAGGAGTCTAGGAGGAAGGGCTGAGAAGCTCCTTCTCTTTGGTGAGGGGCTTAAAGGGTGGAGGAGTTGCAGTAGGAAATGTTCAGCCAAAATAGGAAGACTATGAAGATCTCAAGGTGGAAAAACTGGAATGGTAATTGTATAGCTTGAGGAAAGGGCTATAAATATCCTGAAAGGAAGCCAATGTTAATTTAGGAGTTGGATATTTTGAAGAAAAAATGATAGTGGAACTTTTCCTGGAAGACAAAAGAAGCTGTGGCAGGAAGCTGAAAGATAGTCTGGGGTGGGATCCCCTGGGTTCTCTTCTTTAGTCGCTGTCATCCTCAATTCCATTTGACAAATGCAATGAATTCTATCTTAAAATTAGATAATATATATAGCATTTCATTTTTATTTTTACTATGACTTATTTAATAGCTTACTAGAAATTCCCTTTTCTAACAGTTGGGAATTTTTATTTCTTCTGATTGCTAATTTCTGGCTGCCAGTTCTCTACTAGTCCTATGTTCTTGTTCTTAAAATGACACTGCTTTTAATACAACTAGGTCTTTTCACTCTGTGTGTGTGTGTGTGTGTGGTGTGTGGTGTGTGTTTAGCCCAGTTTAATTGGGCTTTTCATTTACAAGAGCAAACTTCTCAAGCTCTTTAGCTGCCATTTGACATCCAAGCTGTATATTCTCTATATGCCTAAAGTTCCTGCTTCCACTTTTGTTTTTCACTAAATCTCTCTCTAAATAGGTGGAGAGTAGTTTAGGATATTGAGGTGCTGGAGCATGTCCAACTAGGGGCAACAATGCTTGTGAAAGGTTTAGAAAACCTGTCTTATGGCTGAGGGAGCTGGCTTTGTTTAGTCTCGAGAAGAGGAGGCTCAGGGGGGACCTCATCACTATCTACAACCATGTGGAAGAAGACTGTAGTGAGGTGGGGGCCAGTCTCTTCTGCCGTGCCTGCAGTGAGAGGACAAGAGGAAATGGCCTTAAGCTGAGACCGGGGGATTCAGATCAGATATTAGAAAAAAAAAGAAATTTCACTGTTAGGGCGGTCAGGCACTGCAATAGATTGCCCAAGGAGGTGGTAGGGTGATCATCCCTGGAGGTGTTTAAGAGGTGTCTGGATCTGATGCTGGGTGATGTGGTTTAGTGGTTTAGGGGTTAGAGTGGTGGTGCTGGGCTGATGGTTGGACTGGATGATCTTGTAGGTCTCTTCCAACCTTTATTCTATACCGCTAGTATCCTAAAGGTAATGTTTTCAGCAGTTTAGTTTTGTTAATACTCCCCTATGTGTGATTGAAATAGTTCCTCCATTTGTCCTAGGGTTGCATCTCCTTTCCACAGCAGTGACCCACCACCTCACTGTCATCCGCTGATAAAAAAACTGCACATATTTCCTCATCTTCAACTCTCTCTAGATTATGCATTTTGTGCTACTTGATTTGATTTCAGTCCATATCTGTGATTTTTATTTTCAACCAGCTTTTGGTGTCGTGTTTGTCCTGACTGTGTTTATACAAAATTTGAAGGTCTCACCAGCAGATTTTATCTAAAATCGGCATTTTTTAAAATATTAATTCATTCTCCAATTAAGTAACCTTGTAGCTGAATTCAAAATATGCTCCTTTCAGATTAGATTTTCTGGCTTTCAAAACTGTTTCTTGCTCTTCCCCAGCTCTTTCCTCTACAATCCTCAGTTACTATTACCACTAGTAATTTCTCATTAAAAGCAGCTTACTGACATCCATGTAGATGAGATATGTCCAGTTTTGTGCCAGTATGTGCCTGCATCTTGATTGAAAAACTGTGAAATTTATCAATTTTTTTTCTGAATAGGACTGTTAAGCCATGTTTCTGAAAACATGCCTCATCAACACAACAGTTGAGTAGCTGCAAACGCAGCAGGACACACTGTCTTTCCAGGAGAGCTCCCACCCGAGACTGACATCAAGAGGGAGGATCAGGACTTCATGTACACAAAGAAAAGGTTAATAATGGAGCCAAGAGTTGAACTCTCTAATCCCTGCTGAGAGCTCTTTCTTCTCAAGTTTGTTGTGTATCAGGGGAAATATTAGTCACACCTGTACAGAGACAGTGAGACATCTGGCCCAAATGAGGCATCTCTGCTTCCAAGTTCTTTTAGCATTCTACCCCTAAATTGACTTCTTCAATAGGACTCAAGGTTTTTGACATTTGATCCTCCCTTCTTCTTTCTTTTGGCATTGCTTCAGTCACAGTCCCTTATAAATTAGTTCAGTGCTGGATTTACCAAGCTTTTAAGCTGTGCAGGGAAACATTCCCTATAGACTTCTTATTCTTCAACTATAGTCTTTCCCATAATTTTATATCTCTTCTTCCATCAAAATCTGCATGAAAACATTTTTTGTAAAGGGTCTTTGTTTTGTCTGCTAAATCCCATCATATAAATTTAAATCTACAATGCAACTAATTCAAAACCAACAGACATCTTGAGAAAGTACACAAAGAGAAAAAATCTAACACTGACTGCATTGAGCATTGTTGAGCCAAGAAGCATATGTTTCTTCTCCAATCAATAACATTTTATGTCTAAACTTGTTTCAAAAGAATTAGGACAATAAAACACGTTAACTTAAACTCATAAGCAGTCTCCTTTCCTGACTATATTTCAAGAAAAAAGTAGCATATATTTCTGTTGTTGTAAAAAAATTCTAATTAAAAAAAAATAGAAAGGAAAATGTGCACTGAACATCTGGCTTTCAGTGAGGTCTTGCTCTCTCCTATTTTTTCCAGCTGTGTTGGCTCTTTACTTTGATGGGTCCTCACTCAAGCATCCCTGAAGATCATTTTCCTACTGATCGGACGTCCCTTGGCTGTCTTCCCATTTTGGGAAGAGAAAGTAGGAGCAGATACCACACATGAACTTGGCTTAAATGGGACTAAACTGTCCCCTCCACTTTCAGGCACAGCTGGAATGAAGAAATTGAAAGTATAAATAAAACCCACAAAAAGCAAACAAGAAGTCCCAGTCAGACAGCTATGTCTACTTTCTCTGGAGAAGCAGAGCTGTCTGAGTACCCTCACCTATTCTTTAGAGCTCCGCACTCTCCTAACCAGGGCCAACCAGAAGGAAATGGAGCCAGGTTAAAGATTCATCAATAAGCAGATTAAGAAAAATGTGGTTTGCTGAGCAAGGGGATGGAAAGGAAGATGGTTCAGTTTGGTGTTTTTTAAACTGTTGAGTGTTATCTTACTTCCCTGGTTTATCCTTGTACAAATGACATCATGCTGTCCTCCCAATTTCTGCTCGGTTCACAGAGCACTTGCTTTTAGTCCCTCACCTATGGCTGACAGCACTTTCTGAAGTCTCAGGAAAGTTTCTACTGAAAGGATAGGACTGAATTAAGAAATGTCAGTTACCCTAAAGTGGAAATAGCTGTTATGATAAGTGTTCCCATAACTTTAGCTGGGATTTCCTATGCAGAAATATGCATTCTACAGCACATGTGCACATGTGCACACAGTGAAGATGACACATCTGGGAAGGGCTGTATGAAAAAGGTATTGCTGACCTGGGGCTGTGTAGTCAGACTTCAATGGGGCCTTTTGGGTTTATGCGACACGCTCAAGTTATCAGTCCTCTACATGTGCAGCAGGGTAGAAAAAGGGCCCAGATTCTTTCATTCCAAATAAGATTTTACTTAAATTACAGGTGGAAAATAGCACATATTTGGAAAATGTAAACATATGGCAATCATACTTAGTTTCCTTTAATCTGACTTCTGCAACAAAGATCAAGAAAATCAGTTTCCTGCATTATAATTTCAGTTTGACCTGCAATGTGTCTCCTAAGAACAGCAGCTTGTCTTGATATGAACAGATGGATGATGTACAACCAATATGTAAGCTGTTCCAACTATTAGTCTTGTTAGAAATATCCATATATTTCTAAAACTGTGTCTCTTGCATAAAATCTCATGGTAATTCTCTTTTGTTTCCGCTAGCTGAGCTTATTTTGAAGACCAAATGACAGAAAGTGCTTCCCGACCGTTTTAGAGGATGATGGCAGTGTTCTTAGCCCTAGCACTGGGAAGAGTATGTGTAGTACGATATACTCCTCATGAATTTAGGAGTTCTTGTAGGGATGCCCTTATGGTCTGCCCTTGGCCAAATAGCCTGGATAACAATGGCTGTTCAGGCAGGAGGGTTTGTGTATGTGACAGGTGAGTGGGACACCCACAACTGTCCAAAGCTGATGTGATGGATTGACCCTGGCTGGACGCCCAGTGCCCACCAAAGCTGCTCTATCTCCTCTCTCCTCAGCTGAACAGGTGAGAGAAAATATAACAAAGGGCTCACGAGTTGACATAAGGGCAGGGACAGATCACTCAGCAATTGCGGTCCTGGGCAAAACAGACTCGACTTGGGGAAAAGTTAACTGAATTTTTGCCAAGTAAATCAGAGTAGGGTAATGAGAAGTCAAACCTTAAAAACACCTTCTCCCCACCTCTCCCTTCTTCCCAGGCTCCACTTTGCTCATGATTTTCTCTACCTTCTTCTCTCCAGTGGTGCAGGGGGATGGGCAATGGGGAAAATGGTCAATTCGTCTCATGTTGTCTCTGCAGCTCCTTCCTCCTCGGTAGAAGGGCTTGTCATTTCTTTTCTTGTTCCACTGTGGAGTCTCCCCCATGGGAGACAGCTCTCCACAAACTTCTCCAGTGTGAGTCCTTCCCACAGGCTGCAGTTCTTCACAACCTGCTCCAGCACAGATCCCCCGTGGGGTCACAAGTCCTGCCAGCAAACCTGCTCCAACGTGACTCCTCTCTCCACAGCACCACAGCTCCTGCCAGGACCCTGATTCAGCACAGGCTTCCAATGGATCACAGCCTCCTTTGGGCATCCACCTGCAGTGGAGGTTCTCCGTGGGTTGCAGGAGGATCTCTGCTCCCCCATGACCTCCATGGGCTCAGGGGCACATCTGCCTCTCCATGTTCTGCACCACAGGCTGTAGGGGAATCTCTGCTCAGACTCCCAGAGCACCTCCTCCTGCTCCTTCCTCACGGACCTTGGTGTCTGCAGAGTTGTTCCTCTCACATATTCTCCACTCTTTGGCTGCAGTTGTGCAGGGGGTTTTTTTTCCCCTTTTTAAACACCTTACCCCAGAGGTGTTACCACTATTGCTGATAGGCTTGGCCTTGGCCAGTGGCAGATCCATCTAGGAGCCAGCTGGCATTTGCTCCGTGGGACAGGTGTGAAACCTCTACCAGCTCTTCACACAAGTCTCCCCTGTAGCCTTCTGTTACCAAAACCTTGCCTTGCAAACCCAATAGTGTTCAAGAGGAAGCTGATTGAACAGTATTGGGTGTATGAAATATCAACCAGGAAAATACAAAGAGGTTTTTTTGTTTTATATTTTGTTTTGTTTTTCAAACAAAGGAGAAGTCATCTCAGAAAGAAATGAGGATGAACATTTTTGATATGGAGAGATTCCTCAGTGAGGAAACAGAGGCAGCAATTGGTTTGACAATGCCATGGGGTGCCTCACCAGTGTCACGGTGCTGCTCTAGCCAAAGTCAGCATCCTCCTGTGAGACACTGCCAGGACTCTGTACCCAGCCAATGGGGTGGTGGGATGGGGCAGCACGTGAGGACCCACATGCATGACCTCCTGGGGCTCTCCTGCCAGGCTGTGGGGTCAGTGTGGGGACACAGAGCAGGAGCACTCACACCTCCTGCTGCTCCATGGCCAAAGGGTGTGTGTGCACAGCTGGATGTGTCTGTGCTGGTGTCAGTCACTGCTCATTAGATAAGTGGTTAGCAGTGTGCAGGTTGCTAGCAGGTGGTGTTAACCACGCAGTGTTGAGATTTCTCTCTTGATTCTTAATGCATATTTCTCTCAAATGATTGCTGCTTTCTGTCATTAATAAATCAATACTAGATTTTAGTTGGTATAGTATATTAGTATGGTATATTTGGAGCTGGTTTTAAAAGACTTCCTCCAAGTAACTACTGGTAGGACCAGAGGAAATTGCCTCAAGTTGCACCAGGGGAAGTTTGAGTTGGACATTAGGAAAAAATTCTCTGCTGAATGGGTGGTCAGGCATTAGAATAGCCTGCCCAGGGAAGTGGTGGAGTCAGCAGCCCTGATGGCATTTAAAAGATGTATAATGTGACACTTAGGGACATGGTTTAGTGGTGCGGTGCTGGGTTTATGGTTGGACTTGGTGATCTTAGAGGTATTTTCCAATCTAAATGATTCTATGAATAAAAAAATCAAGATTGAAAAGAGCTGACCTAATTGAACAAAAGGTGGATATCACATATGTGACAGACATCAGATGACTCTAAACTAAATTTGGAGACTCTGAAGTGTTCAGTGAAGTAATGCAAAGGTAATACACTAGTCTTTCCCTTCTACTCTCTGCAGTTTAATTTGAATAGAGCATGTAGGGAAGAAAGTATCCACCCAGCATTTTTGCCTTATTTTTCTGCAATTTTATATTTGAAACAAAATTCCTTGTAGCACTAGTTTAATAACTAGATTAAATGAATGAATGCGAAGAAAGAAATAGAATAAAGAAAAAAAGTAAGGTAAAGCAGAACTGTGGTCAAACAAGGACCCTTTCCCTTCTGTGACAGCCTGTACAAATAAAGTGCATACTCAGCGTGAGCAATACCAAGCTGTGGCTATCAGCTCAACCCACCCCCGACCTTCCCCTGCCACAGTCTGTGAATGCATCCTGTGGCACTGCTGGAGGGATATGGAATGTGTTTCTAAGCCTTGCAAGGGTTTCCTGGGGTGGTTGAGAAGCTGGAGTCCTGCAGAGGTAGCGGAAGCCAGGGCAGGTTCCTTGGCCAACAGGAACTCCCAACATTTCTTGCCCTTTTCTTATGGGAAAAGGCAAGATTGGAAAGGGCAAATTTGAAAGAGAGGAAGTACACACGTTTCAAAACTCATGCTCATGATTTCTAAAGCAGGCCAATGAATGCTGTTTTCCAGTAGATTGCTTTTGGAGGGCTGGTACACTTTTGCAGCCTGCTTAGAGAAGGTCTATTCAGAAATACGCTGTCAGAGAGCCTGCGATGGCTTTTACATACAGCAATATAGCTGAGAAATGAACTCTAACATGGTACTGGCCAATTAAAATAACGAACTAAGAAACCCAAATCAGCTGAGAACAGAGTTCAGCCTGGCTATGGACTAAGAACAAAGCAGAATTATTTCAAACCCAATGAAGCAAAAATGAGGAGTAAATGCTGTTTCTTCAATCCACATGAATCAGCTATGTATTTTATTTTCATGTTGCATGATGCAAATTAGTGATTGTAAAACTTCATCATATTTGACATTTACTGTGTCATAATCATCACAAAATTTGGATGCAATTTCACATCCCATTGTCTTGGCTTTGCACTGGATAACACTTTTCTGTTTTGCAATTTTGGCTTTAGCTGAGCTGAAAAAATTGTACAGAGGTGTCTTTGAAAATGTGGTCAAGGAAATCTGATTTCTTGTTCCTTACATGAAGAAACTGCTTTAAGTCAATATTTCTTCTTCCAAGAGAGCAATTTTCTTGGCAATTATCCTAACATTATTCTAGTATTACCTATTTGTCTTTAAAAAGCTACCAGTCTGTCAAAGGTGGCTGTTACAAAGTCACTTTTAAAATGTACAATTTAAACTATAGAAAACAACTCAGTAACTCAGCAAGCTTAGCTGTATCATTACCTCCTTTCCCTCCTCTCCAAAGATCCAAAGGAAGCAGTTATCAATTTTGCCTAAAACTTGCTTACTTTGTTTTTTTACCTCACTTGGCTTCATGACTTTATAGTAGCTCTGGAAGAGTATGTACCCTCTTAAAGTACCAGTTGCAAAAGGATTTGGATAAGAGTCTGGGAAGCGAAAAACGTGGACATATGGATATGCTGACATTACTTGGCTATGAGCAAATGTTGAAAGATGCCACAGGCTCCTTTTGAGGATATGGGCAAGAATCTCCTCTTCGCAGTTAAAAGGTGACAAAATAAAAGAACAGGCTGGCACATCCCTGCTTCATAGGCATTGCATGGTTGATGCACCACCTCATTCTGCTGTTACTGGTTTTGCTTTCCTGTCTGTAGGTAACAGTGTGCATCAAACTGTGTCCTGTTCTCTAACAGATGGTCAGGTCCCACAGAGGGATTTGGGCTTGTAACCAATAATGACATTTCAGTGCAGCAGCAGCAATGTGTGTGGTGTATTGTTAGATGCAGTGTAATATGGAGGAGTTGTTTATTATAAACTGAGGTCCCTGATGCCTTTTTTCAGTGGCTGTCCAGGAGGGAAGGTTAAAGATCTCATGTCTTCCCTGTCTACCCTGTTTCTCCACAGTGTAAGCAAAGATTCATCTAGTCAGTGCTGCTTTTCTCAAGAGAGGAGCCTTGTTGGCCAGTGTTGTCTATTGTTCTATGCAATGACCACTTTGTTTGAGGTTTTGTTTGTAAAGTACACAGTGCAAGCTGGTCAGCAAATACAACTCTTGATTTTTCCTTCCTGGAAATCCAAGTGAAAATTACCTAATCAGCTTTGTGTGGTATGTATTTAATTACACTCTTTCTTCACTTGGCTTGCAGATTTTTTGGGGAGACTTGGGTGAGGGAATATGCCTTGAGGAATCAAATCTGGCCAAGGGGTGGATGGCAGAGGTTTATAAACACATATTACACTCTAGTCCACCAGCCAGTGCCCTGGGATCAGTGAAAAGGCTTTGGATAATGCTCTGAGGTAGTGTATGCAGGGACTGGATATGACCTCGTATGTTTATGTGCTACCAGCTGGCTAGTGAGTTGTATATACAGTACACAGTCTCAATGTTTCCTTGCAGAGGATGCTCCACCCTCTGTCTTGCTCTGCTAGGACAAAAACTTGGTGAGAACATGGGAAAGTATTATGTACAATGAAGGGAAGGAAAAGAGAAGCCAGTGAAAAGGAAAATCACTAATTGGTATTTTGGCATGTAACGAAGATCTTCATAGATTTCACATCTGTACAAAAAAATAGCTTCATTAATCCCTCTGAACTGTGTTCTCTATTGTTCTCATCCGTAGTTAAAACCTTTGCCTTTAGGAATTAGTCCAAAAGATCATAAGATTATTGTTCCATTATGGACTACAGATTGTATGTGTAGATTTATATGCTAAGATTGCCAAATTAATTGATGTGTTATTATTTTTTAAATCTTAAATTGGGTGTTTGGTCTGTGGCTTGGGATAACATCGTGAGGTCTCTAAACACAAAAGGGAGTGCTTTGGAATGCAAAGTAACTGAACACTGACGTCAGGTCATAGAGTTTCAGGTTGCAAACCAATATATCTTTTTGAAGTGACCTGCATTTGAAAAAGATGTGTTCAAAACTTTAATTGGCTTTAAATAAGTAACTGTAACTGAAAGCAAATGGCAATTTCATGACCAAATTTTCACCAAGTCCATGCTGTTGGAACTCAAATGGTAAACTTCAGGAAAGATAAACTTTTTAATGCCTACGTAACAGCAACATTAGAGAGATTAATGTAGCGAAAGCAAACAATGACATTGTTATTTCTTATCATGTCTTTTTAGTGTACTTGGGAGAAAGACCTCAATCATTTTGCTCTTCTCCTTGTAAACATAGTGACTGCTTAGATAATAGTCCTAGTTCTGACATCCCTTAGCAACATAGTGTGAAAACACAAACATGCTGCTTTATTAATTGTCCCACCTTAACTGTGTTGTAAGTGCATTCGGAGGATGTGTTCTCGGATAACCATGGACATGTAAAGGGGATATGCAAAAGTCCACATCTGACCATTAGGCACATACAGCTGGAATCTGCCCTGTTGGCATCATAACTGCAAATTTTGGCAGAGTTTGGGCAGCAGGGGAGCTGCTCAACCAAAAGCGTGGGCTCATTGTGTGGCATGCAATCAGGAAATGATATTTTTGATGGAAAGGTGGGCAAAATTCAGTTTTAGTTTTACGAGTAACTCCGTTCCGTTTTCCACACGAGGCAGTCCTGATGTTGATGAAAAGTGGTTTTGTTGTAAGTTGAAGGGCAGTGACTGCCCTGTGAATGTAAGAAGCTAAAATTAAGGGATTAGAGACATGGTGCATGTTACACTTGATTCATTTATGGAGCAAATGTCAAGGAATGAAAAGTTTGCTGGGGTTCAGAGAGAAATCTTTACATTTTCCAGTGCTGGCCTACTTTCCTCTTATTCTTTTAAGGGATAAATGACACCCACTAAAGGCAATGTGTAACAGTTTTTTTCCTCTAGAAAAATAAAAGTCACATAATTCACACCAAGTGGGCATGCTCATAATTCTTTTTAGAATACAAACCTTAAGTAGTACACAGATAATGTTTAAAAGACATTAATTTAGACACAGTTTTCATTGTAAAAACAGGTCAGATATTTGGCATGTATTGAAATCTGGATTGTTTCAGCTACATTGCTAGCACCATTCATTGTTGTGGCATATTGGCAAAACCATCAATCATTAATCTACTTTTCTCAATCATGCTGACTTCTTTCAGCTTCTGATATTTAATGAGTATAAGACTACAATAATAAAAGCACTAAGATGCATTTCTTTGTTTCATTTATCTTTATTTGACATGTAGTACTAAGGTATTGTTTTGACTTTTAAAAAGTCAGCTTTTGTTATTTTTAAAAAATGGTTTCCTCTTATCTAGTGTCAGCATTGATTAGTCTTTGCTGTGTTCAAGAATACTGTTTCTTATTACCTCCTTCAGGTCTAAATGATGAATATGCAAAATTATAATCTTAAGTAGTGTCTGATGCATGAGGCTGGGAACCAAGACATTTCTCTCTCTCTTATTGGCAAATTCATGACTTTGGACTAGGGTTATTCTTCATGTAAGGCTGAAAGGCATAATTAGTGTTTGCAAAGTAACTCGTGACACTTTGATGAAAGGCACTATATACAACAAGTATGAAGTGTTTAAACTGAAGGAACATGAGCTGGCAAGTTCAGTGGGGCAGGACAAAATTGTGCAGCACCAAAATGCATCAGTAAAGTTATGACAATCTGATGGGGTTTTTAGCTCCTTTTAAATCCGAACTTTGTAGTGGAAGGGGACATCTCCATGAAGTACCAGTTGTAGTCTTCGCCCTCCACGAAAGGGCAAGTTGTCCCCCTTATGACTCCCCTATGCTATGGTCCCTTTCCTAGGGCAGGAGCAGCCACCTCTGAGCTCTCTTCCTTGAGATGATTTAATTTTGTCTGTGCTTAGGACAGCATTTCAATACCCAAGGGCCAACTTCTGTACACTGACATGCAAAAAATGGGCAGTGGAGAAGGTAGTTGTGGAAAGTCCTTTTCACTGCTAAGCTTACGGATGGTGTCCAATGGCCTCTGGCCTTTGGCCTCTCTGCCCTAAGAAAAGGATGTCACTGCCACAATTGCTGATTTTGCTCTTGAATCAGAACCCGTAAACAGCAAAAGATCTACTGCAAAATAAGTATATAAGTATTTATCTTATTTTGCAGTCTGAACCGTATCCACACAGTTTCTAATTCTGTCTCAGTCCTGCATGCTGGCCTTTACCGACACACCGGTCTGGTGCCACTGTGAATTACTGCACATGGATAATGGTAGGGAACAGGTAATGGCCATGCTGCCACATTTTGAGTCATCCTTTGGATCACTTCCTCGAGAAACCTTGAGCAGAGAACATGGCCAGGTTTGACAAAGGTTATTGTCCTTTTCTTTTTTTTGTGCACAAGAGATTAAGAACTCATTGTAGTGTTTCTAGAAAGAACCGACTGTATTAAACCCTTGATAAGTTAAAGAGTGTCTAGTAATACTTGCTGGATTTCTCAGGAAGACACAGACCAGGATTTTCTAGAAGCTATACTTGTCCAAAATTTTAACTTTACAGTCCTGTTAATGTTAATCTTGACTTGAGATGCACCATTTTACTTTCAGCAGTACAGGATTCATCTCACTTTATTTTGGCTACCTATAAAGTACCTTTCCACATCTGGCTTGTCTCTGGTGGGATCTGTGCAGTCCATGTAATGACAACACTCTCTTAGGAAACATTTCTTCTGACCTACTGTAGTGTCTGCTTTAGAATTATAGACTCAAAGAAGAGTTTGGATTGAAAAGAACCTTTAAAGTTCATCTAGTCCAACACTTTGCAATAAGCAGGGACATCTTCAACAAGGCCAGATTGCTCAGAGCCCTGTCCAGCCTGACCATGAATGTTTCCAGGGGGATCTACCATCTCTCTGGACAACCTGTTGCAGTGTTTCATCATTCTCATAGTAAAAAATGTCTTCCTTATATTTAGGCTTAATCTACTCTCTTTAAGTTTAAAACCATTACCCCTTAGGATGGGATATTATTGTTATTAAATAAAATCAATTTGGCAGAGTAACACAAATATAACCATCAATTTTTGATCAGACAAATCCCCTTGTTAATGTTTAACAATTGTCCTTTTACTTGATGGCAGTTGCTCATATTGCAGGGAAAGCTGCATAGCATGGAAATGTACTCATGCATCCAGCATCTATAAATGCACACTTTATGAGCATTTCCTGTACACACAAAAGATTGTAAATGTCAAAGGGAACATGAACATGTCAGAAAACTAATAAGAAAATTAATTGCTGTATACATATACTCAGATAAAGGACATGATATTCATCTAACCCAAGATCTGCAGAGGTTGTTTTAGCTGCTTGGTAGTGTTTCATTGTTTTCCACAGCATTTTCCTTGAGAAACTGGCTGGTCATGGCTTTCACTGGGTAAAAACCTGTCTGGATGGCCCAGCCTGGAGAGTGGTGGTGAATGGAGTTAAATCCAGTTGGCAACTGGTCACAAGTGGTATTCCCAAGGGTTCAGTATTGGGGCCAGTCTTATTTAATATCGTTATCAACAATCTGCATGAGGGGGTGAAGGGCACCCTCAGTGAATTTGCAGCCAGCACCAAGTTGGGTGGGAGTGTTGATCAGCTGGAGGGTAGGAAGGCTCTACAGAGGAATCTGGACAGTCTGGATTGATGGACTGAGGTTGATTGTATGGGACCAATGCCAGGTACTGCAATTGGGTCACAATAACCCCACAGAATCACAGAATGGTTTGGGTTGAAAGGAAAATGAAAGACCACCTATTTCCCACCCCCTCTGCCACAGGCAGGGATGCCATCCACCAGATCAGGTTTCTCAGGGCCCCATCCAACCTGGCCTTGAACACTTCCAGGGATGGGTCATTCACAACCTCCCTGGGGAACCTGTTTCAGTGCTTCATTACCCTTGTAGTAAAGAATTTCTTTCTTAACACCTAATTTAAACCTGCTCTCTTTCAATTTAAAACTATTGTCCCCTGTCCTGTCACTATCTGCCTGTATAAAAAGTCCCTCTTCCTCCTTTATAAAATTCCCCTTAAGGTACTGGAAGGCAGCAATGACATCTCCCTGAAGTCGTCTTTCCTCCTCTCCTCTCCTCTCCTCTCCTCTCCTCTCCCACTTGCCAAGTCATGTTCCAGCTTTGCCTTGGCTTTTCTAACCCCATCCATACACATTTGAATGGTATCCTTGTACTCTCCTCAGGTCACCTGCCCCTGCTTCCACTGGCTCTGCATTTCCTTCTTACTCTTCAGTTTGAGGAGCAGGGAAGTGATTATTCCTCTTGCTCAGCCATGTTGGTTTCTAGCCTGTCTGGCTCAATTTCCTACACATTGGGATAAAGAGCTCTTGCACTCTACATGCAGCATTCCAGGCTTAGGGAAGAGGGGATGGAAAGCTGCCTGGCAGAAAAGGACCTGAACATAAGCTGGCAGTGTGCCCAGGCTGCCAAGAAGGCCAGTGCCATCCCAGCTTGTATCAGCAATAGTGCGGCCAGCAGGACCAGGGCAGTGACCATCCCGCTGTACTTGGCACTGGTGAGGCCACACCTCAAATCCTGGGTTCAGTTCTGGGGCCCTCACTAAAAGAAAGACACTGAGGGGTTGGAGTGTGTCCAGAGAAGGGCAATGGAGCTGGTGAAGGGTGTGGAGCACAAGTTGGATGAAGAGCAGCTGAGGGAGCTGGGGTTGTTTAGCTGGGAGAAAACGAAGCTGTCCACAACTCCCTGAAAGGAGGCTGTAGCCAGGTGGGGGGCAGCTTCTCCTTCCAAGTAACAAGTGATAGGACAAGAGGAAATGGCTTCAAGATGTGCTAGGGATGGTTTAGGTTGGATATTAGGAAAAATGGCTTCACTGTTAGGGTGGTCAGGCACTGGAACAGGTTGCCCTAGGAAGTGGTGGAGTTACCATTTCTTCAAATGTTCAAAAGACATGTAGATGTGGCACTTAGGGACATGGTTTAGTGGTGGACTTGGCAATGATGGGTTAAAGATTGGACTGGATGATCTTACCGGTGTTTTCCAACATAAATAATTCTATTCTATGTACCCAGTGTCCTAGCCATGGTGACTGAGTTCACCATTCTTAGTGTAAAACTGTAAAAACACTTGCTTTAAGAAGTGCTGCAAAGTTATTTTTGCAAGGCTAGTCCTCATTTTAGTTTTAATGCAGATCTTTTTTTTCTTCTGTACAAAGGTACAGCTTGTACCTACTCGTAAGGCAGGAATAAAGAAAAAGCTGGACGTAACACAGCTCACAGTCTGAGTTTCCTGATCGTGTGTTTTTCTAACCCACTATGGAACCATGAACTTATTTACAAATCAGATATTTATTTCACACTTGTCCCAAATTTAACTGTGGTAGACAAGGACTGCCTCTATTTGATATACTTTTAATTGGTTTTGGTTTTCTTTTCCATAATAAAATATCTCCAAACTCCTGCAGTTCTAACATAACCTATGTAGACATGATTTCAACTTCATGCCTGCCAATTTGAAAACAGAAAACAGACTATTGGAATGTGAAAATTAATTTTGTTCCTTATAAGCAAGAAACTGTTTTTTCTCTATTCTAGGGAGATTGCTTTTTGTTGACTTGTTCATTTAGTAGGGCCTCTGAAGGGGAGAAACAGCTGATGTCGATGAACTATCTGCGATGTGTTAAGTAATGAATGTATAAAATCCACATTCTAGAAGGTGTGCCAAAAAAACCAACCACAGAGAGTATTTACATTTACAGGTCTAGTTATCTGTCCACATTTTTGAGGCTTCTGTTGTTGGTGTCCTTCACATGTCAAATGGGTCTCTATCTGCCTATTTTACGTACTCCTAATACCCTTTACTCATTACTGCATGGCCCATGAAGTCAGCTTTGGAACTAACTTTATGCTTTCTTTAGACTATTCTATATTTTTTTCTGAAGACATTTCAGACAATGTGTTAGCAAATGCCATCAGTACCATTTTCTAGCCAAGGTGCACGGTTTGCCTCAAGGATCAGGTTTGCCTCAAGGATCTGGACAGGGGACAGTGGTTTTGACCCACCTTGGTCAAAACGAACCTCGATGTTTCAGCAAGGTCTATAGTCTTCATTATCTAGTAGGCAGAAAACAGAAGCTGGAAGAGATTTTCCAGGGTTGTGGTTTGCCTGAAAACCTGTTTCTGTAGCCTGACCAAAGTTGCAGGATCCCCATAGATCCACTCATGATAGTCAGGAGCCAGAGACTTATGTGCAGCTACTGAATGATTATCTACATGGGGAAATAGGCAAATGCAGGATGGAACAAGCTACATCACTTACATAATTAATAAATCAAAGCACTCCCTGCATTCTCCATATCTTTTCCCAGGCAACTAACCTCTTCTCCCACGCAACTAGCAACAGAACAAGCGGTAATGGCCTCAAAGCTGTGACAGGAGATGTTCGGGTTGGACATCAGGAAGAATTTCTTCACTGAAAGGGTTATCAAGCATTCAAATGGGCTGCTCAGGGAGCTGGTGGAGTCACCATTCCTGGAAGTGTTCAAGAAATGACTGAACATGGCACTTAGTGCTCTGGTTTAGTTGGCATGGTGGTGTTCAAAGGTTGGACTTGATGGTCTTGAAGGTCTTTTCCAAATACGATGATTCTATGATTCTATGATGAAAACCTTAGAATAAAAGTTATGTGCCGTGATTTGTATCTCCCTTGCCAAAGACTGGAGTTTTGCTTTTTCCCACAAAATTGGAAAATTACAGAAGAGATATTTCATCACATATGTGCTGCTTTTCTACCTTTATTATCTGATTTTATCCTTCGCTTTTCACAAACAGGAAAGACGAATTAGCAGAAAAGCAGTTGTAGACTGCCCCAAGAGAAATGTCTCCAAATAAATTATTGCTTCAGAAACTACAGGAAAAGCACTTCTTTCCAGTCACTGATGTGTATCTGTAAATATGGAATGTTGTCTTGGCTTATTTAGTGACTACATATTTATAAGATATAAATTTCAACAGTTTCTAAGCATTTTGAGTATTACCTGCAGACATTTTAACAAATCCTTCAATAATTGCTCAAACCAGTGACTGTATTATGTACATACATTCCTGTGTTTAACTCCATGTTTACTCTAAGCAAAGAATCATCAAAACAGTTCTTGAAACTCTTCAATATCAGCTCATTGAGAGCACAGGTAAGAGGAATAGTTTCAATTATTCAGATGGCATTCCTAATCTATCCTAAAAAAAGGATTATAATACATTTCTGATATTTTTAATAATTTCTGTCTAAGAATTCAATTTTGTAAAGAATTATTTTGACCATCAATTTCACAAAAACCTGGGGAAAAGCAGAATTTTTTTTTTATTCTGCATTTGGATAGCTTGTTAAAATTGACCTTGAGCATAAAAGTTTCAAAGCCTAACAAATACAAAATGAATAAAGCAATATCAACCCAACTACCTTATTTGGGAATAAAAGAATGTTCAGTATTTTTAATTCCCAATAAAAGTAAATGTTACCTCTAATCTGAGATTTGTGACTATAAATGATATTGTGAAGAATATGTCCTAAGCCCCATAAACTGAGCTGATAACGTTCATTCTCAGCAAACAACGTAAAAAATAATAATGTTTTCCTTTTCTCAAAATTCATGTTGGGCTTATCTTCATACCCGTTCACAGTGAGATCTGGGAAAGACTTTAACTACTATGAAGGACATTTATGCGCAGCAGATGAATTTGCTCTTGTATCTTTGTTCCACTGATCAGAGAAACCAATTTAAAAAGGGAAAAGGAGGCAGATACATAACATATGTGATTTGTGTCAACATAAAAGTATTCAACAAGGAGAGAGAGGTCTGAGCTCGAATGCTCAAGTGTGACTCCAGAACGGCTGTATGGTTTGGAGAGGGTTCAGATCCCATACAGGCTTTCCTATAAGGAAATGGAAATTTCATGCGAGTTTAAAGTTTTGATGACTGTATGTTCTCTCTGAATGAAATGTCTCTCTGAATGAATGAAAGTCCTTGGCTTCTGCATAACAGAGTGGTTACAGAGGTCTCAGATAAATCATGGATAGACGAGATCGCAGTAAACTGACTTTGGGTGAGTACAGGGGGTTTCTCATATGCTTCCCTGACTTCAACACAGTTTTGGGGGAAAGCTGAGATTATGTCCTGGGGCAATAACAGACCTTTTTGCTGCTTTGACTTGCCAGCTGGTTAAGATGAGACCTGCATTTCCATTTTGAATGTTATGCATTTGTTGGGTTTATTGACAAGTAAAGAAAGCATTGTGCAAGTTCAGCTGCCTCAGCATGTTTGAAGAGGTTTTTTTACAGATACTCTTAGCCATTCAATACCAACACTTGTGTAAAAAAAGCAAGACTTATCATGTTCTGCTATATTGTTATGTCAATTGCATACTTTCTGTGGAAAGCAGCTACCTTCTCTGCAATTTTCAAAACCATGCTGGTTTTGTTTTTTGTTTTAATATGGTTCAAAATTAAGACTTGTATTGCTTCTATGAACTGAGGACCCAGGAGAGGACAAAGCACTGAACCAATCCACTGAAAGCAGAGTAAAACATTTTATGTCTAATGTAGTTTACTAGCTGACCCTGTGGAAAAAAGGACTGAATAGTGGGAGGGATGACCAAAGCTGAAAAAAAAACTGGAGCAGAGAAGTTGCATCTCGCTTGAAAAAGAAAATATGTAGTGGTGACTATTATTGGAGTGCTCAAAACCTCAGCCAAGCAGTGATAAGGGTTTCCCTGAGCTGCAGGACAGATCCCACAGCGCAGGTAGGTGAAGGTACTTCTCTTCTGAGTGCTCAAAGGTGGGAAAGTGTTGGGCCTTGTAATGTCTCCATAAATTACAGCTACAAAGAGCAATAGCCAGCGCCTACAGAGCAGCTTACTGGTGCTTAAGTTAGGCAGTGTCCATTTCCTCAAGTCCAGCACCAATTTTGCACAAATTCATGCAGAAGGTTTGCTGTGAATCATGAAATAAAGACTTACCTTTACTTTGGTCCTCGTTCAAAATCCATTTCCAAGTCTTTTTGTGGCTTTATCTACATGGCACAATGCAAATTGTAATGCAGGAACACCTGACATCAAGCTGCACAACCTCGGCTGCATTAGCTATGCCTGCTAGAGAAGACTGTGGTTCTTTAAACAGTTATAGCTAACCAAGGTTTTAATACTTGTACCTGGTATCTCTGAAGGTCCCCTGCACTGCACTTTCTCCACACACCTTGTTTGGATTGTCAAGCTTTCCTCTTCAGTGACCTGAGGAGCTCCCCACTGCTTCCAGTTTGTCATCTCCATCATCTCCACTTCTTTACAGTGGTGTTCTGAGATCTTCTTAGCACCTAAAACAGGTAGGAATAAATCCTAATAGCTAAGGGGGATGAATACACACTTTAATTACTCCAAACTATGGAGTTATAATAGGCAGCTTGGAAGGAGAGAGGGCAAAAGTCAACTGAGAGACATTGCCTATAGTAGAGAAATTTTTCTAGCAATATTTAAGATGGGTAGCTTATTAGTTATTTTAAGGTGATGTAGAGGTTCCACATTATATTAAACAAATATCACATTCATCTGGTCTGACAAAATGTGTCATTTTCTTTCCACATGGCATCAGCCACAGGTTGCAACACTACAGCTTGGAACCTGGAATAGCATATGTATGAAAGGAAAAGTTTCACTCCTAAGGTGCTCAGGGTGTGACCCTTAGAATGCACGGGCAGTCCTCTCTGTGGATTGTTAGTTCTGTAAAACCCCAAATCACTGGGTTTTCTACTCATGCAGGAAACTGATGAGGGTTTACACCATGGTATAAAATTGAAACAAAATTCGAATTTTAACACAGAGAAGTGCAACAGAAGCAGAACAACACAAAAGATTTCTCTCCTGAAAACTCCTACCAGGTGAGACACTTCCTTTGCAAAAATATCTTCTTAGGCTCTAGCCAGGTAGACCTCACAGATGGATTAAAAATCAAAAAAAAAAATCCGTTCATATAATTGTTCTGCTGTGCTGCAGTTTATTGCCTTTTTGAGAACAGAGACATGGGGAACTTCCTTGACTCTTTGTTCTCTGACCATAAAATCAGATATTAGCAAGCACAAACTATAAGTGTGTTTCTATTTTCACACCACAAAGATTTGAGGGTGATTCATAGTTAATATTAGATGACTGGTTTTCCAAGTGGTAAATTGACAGTAACCAGGCTAACCGTGAGTCTGATAAAGTGCCTGTTACTTTGGCCACGGCAGGTAGGTTTTTATTAAAGGATTTCTCAAACCTATACTAATTTTGCGAAGTACTACAGAAGAAGCACCGAAAACCAATAATTTCCTTAGCTTTTCATTGAATATCACTAAAATGCAGAGGATGAATAACCCCCTGCCTTCAGGCTAAAGAGTCTGGATTTTTTGTCTGCCTGCATTTTCTTTAAATCTGAAAGCAATTCGTCTACTTGAATTTCTATTTGATGAGTTATAGGGTTGAGGGTTGGGGGGGGTTTGTTGTCATTGATTCTGTTTTAGTAAACTGCTGTAGAATTATTTAAGTGTGCTTGAGAGAGTCTTGGGACCAAATTCAGACTCTGTGTAAGTGAACGCTTTGCTCTGGGCCTGACCCTTGACTGGGCAGCCCCACAAATCTCTGTCAGGCACTGAAATATGTTCATGTTGTACACAACTATTTGGAGATGTTTATTCTCAAACTGTCTAGGGCACTCAGATGCAGAGACCAACGTCCCCAGTGCATTGGCATTATTGACTAGAACTTCAATTCAGATATTAAATATTTCCTGTGAATAGTTCTTAATATTTAGGATTTTGGTAATTGCTATAGTATTTAAATTCTTAATAATACTATATTCTTAATATTTAGAATCTCAGAATTTGTTGTAAGTGTCCTCCTGACTGGAGGGAGAAGAAGTCGTTCTGGAGGCAGAAAGGTCTGTGTTGGTGAAGACTGCTCGTAACAGCACTTCCTGAGAACATGCCTGGTTCCTGCTCATCTTGTTCAGGCATGAGCTTCTTAAGGTGTAAATGCTGATAGGAATCTTACTTGTTTTGGCTGGAAATACCATCACCTAGGATCATAAATGTAGTGAGTAATTTTATAATTTGAAAATATCGTGTTGAATTAGTAACTTGTTCTAACAGAGAGTTAGAATAGAGAGCTGTTAATACAGCATGGTTTAGACACACCTCACAAAGATAATTTCTAGGGTAAGGGTCGAGAATTAAAATATGTGTATTATGCTGCTGTGGTTCCTGGGCCATGTCACACACACTGTATTCTTGGAAATATTCAGGTGATTGCTCTAAAATTATATACATTTAAAAAGGGAGCATCAGCTTGGTGACACTTTCAGAAAGTAGCTCTTTGTTCTGCAGTTTCCCACATGGGGAACGAAGATTGCATTTTTCCACCTCTCTGTATGTAGAACTACTTTAGGAGTGGTTCTGTGAGCACCACTGTGGTAGAAATGGTGGGATTACAAAAATTGTTATTTCAGAAGACATCCTGGTTTATCAATTGCATACACGCACAAATTCACCCAGATAGATTATTCTGGCTTCTGATGTGCCTGCAAATAGTGTCATGGTAAATCCTGAATGTCTTTTGCTACTCTGTCTTAAGTTACAGAGAAAAAAAATTTTAAATATAAATTGCTTCTTATAGTTTATGCTACTCATTTCATTTTACATTCTACTTAAAAGAATCTGGAGAAAAAAGCTGGTCAAACTTCAGTGACAAAACCTACTCTATCAGGAGGGCTTTACAGACTTGGCAGTATACTCTGTCTTTCTATGGATACTGTAACATGATCAGGCATTGGAATAGGTTGTCCAGAGAGGTGGTTGAGGGACCATCCCTGGAGGTGTTTAACAGGTGTCTGGATCTGGTGCAGGGTGATGGTTTAGTGGTTTCGAGGTTACAGCTGGGTGAACAGTTGGACTGTTCTTGAAGGTCTCTTCCAACTTTGATGAATCTATAATCATAGATGATGATTAACTTATTTTGACAGGGCAATTGAACATGAATGTTCATCAATGTGAAAAGTTTTATGTGCAGCTTTGATTTTCTATTTTCTTCAGTTTTGCTTTCCTTTTTTTTTTTAAATAACATAGTGTGGCCTATAAGGAAATTAGATGTCTCTTTAAACTGATCAAGGATTCAGATCCTAATCTGGCAAAGATGACAAATTTCTCTATTGAATATAGAGCAAAACCCAGGCAAATATCCTTTTTAATGTCTTCCAAAGCTTAGTTTAAGTGTAACAGGACTATGTAGAAATTGACAAGAAGCATGAGTTGCCTGGGGGTGGTGGCCTGGGTGCTGCCTCCTGTGTTCTGGTAAGATCTGGTTTTCTGATACCGAGCAGAGAAGCATCATCTTCCTATTTTGGCAGGAAACACATCTGCAGTGCTTGGATTATTAACATGTGTTATAATCACAGAAATTTTAAATCAGCTTGAAACAGAGATAAGCCAGACACTAACACTGCCAGAAACTGACTCTGTGATGAAGAGCTTTTACTTCTTCTGTAACCTCAGAATTTAACCACATCCACTCCTGGGTTCCCATGAACAACATCCTTGGCATCTTTGTATGGTCCAAAACCATTAACAGAGCTCAGAGTGTAGTTTGAAAAAATACAGAGAGTACTAATGAAATTATTTGATCTTGACCAGTAAGTACTACTATTTTTTATTCCAATGATACTGTCCAACTACTGTGAAAAAATAAAGGTTTTTTTACAAGGTTATCATTTCAAATTACCCTAGAAATTAATAACAGCTCAAAATTTATTGCAAATCTCTCATTTACTCATTATTTCTTCTTAATATATGGGAAATAAATATTTTACCAAAAAACTTAAGCCATGAAATAGAAAATGGCTTTACTTCAGGACACATTTTCTTAGTTTACCTTGGACAACATCTTTTCATTCTGAGTTAGAAAAAATATTTTATTGAATAAGGCCATTGTTTCATCTAGCTCAAAATCCCGTCTTCAGCACTGACACTTACCAAGTAATCAGTAGTGGTATTTGTAAATGAAGAAACATTATCTTGTGGTAAAGCTGCTCTCCAGCCCAGCAATAATTTAGTTTGGAGAGGAGAAAAGTCTTTGCCAGGCTTGGAGCTTAAACAACTCTATCCAAAGCTACTGGAAATATTTTCAATGAATTAAAAGATGGTTTTACTGAGCCACTTAATTTATGCCCTAAAGCAGAAGGTTTGTTAAGCCTTGTAATGATTATTATAGTTATCAAAACCGTAGGTACTGGTCTCAAGAAATAAACACTTTATCTTTGCCTGGATCTCAACAAATAATCTCTCATACCAAAAATGTGTCAGAACATTTGTAGATTTTCACTAGCCTGGGGGAAAAAAAAAAGAAGCCTTCCCAAGGAAGTTCATGTGTAGATATTCTCCTGGTTCTTCTAAAGCAAATATAAAAGCTTAACAAATAAACACATGCCTAGTACTTGCCATGCTCCCAGGGCTTGTACATGTAACGCAATTTGTCTGTGAAAAGGGCTATTTAAAATAATTAAACTCATCTAAGAGGACCCCTATGATACTCACAAGTGACTGGGTAAAGAGAACCACTTTTTGAATGTTAACTGTTACATGATAGTCCAACCACTCCAATATGTAGTTTGCTTACTTTTTTATGCATATGCACCACTGAATGCTCCTCTGAATCTGTGATAACAGAAATTGTGTCAGCACTTCTCTGATAACAAGCTGTGCATGGAAACTGCATTTGGAAAGGGGAAATTGCACAACATTACTGTTTAGTCAAAGCAAGTAAACGTGTCCAAGAATATTTCAAATCCTAATGAAAGTCTCTTTAGGTACAAAGGCCAGGCTTGGCTGCCCCTCTGGCTGCAGCTTCCAGTGCATAGAGGTGTCTCCCATTCGATTGCTGGCACAGGACTTACTAAAAATGGCTGGAGACTTTTGTATTTGGAAGATGAATACTATCTCAACAGCAGAGTCTCAGCTGATGAGACCCAGAACTTTATGGACAGTGCTTTTAATGAACACACTTGTAAAGGATTTGAAGTGCTTTGCCTGCTCAATGCACTACATTGCAGATGAGAATATCTCCACTTTTCCTGGCCAAATGCAGAGGACTGTTTGATTTCAGAAATGCATACTTACTGCTTTTTCTGCCTCTCTGCAGTCTTCACCTGGAGATGGACTGAGGCTGTGCGATGGTTAGTTTGGAGGAACCGGATTTTTAGCTGCTTTTCCCTCTGGTTCCCCAAGCCTGGGGGAGGCCCACAGAGATGACTCACTTGGGGGCTTGGGACAGTGATGTGGTGCAGAGCAGCACAGACCTGATGCTCTCAGATCAGCCAAAGGCAGTAGCCAACACAGCATCAACTGAGAAGGGAATTTCTAAACAGTTTTGGCTTTTTGCACCTGAAGTCTACCTAGCTTCTGCTTTAGACACCCAAGTCTCACTTCAGACTTTTCCTAAATTTCCTTTATGTTTAGCAGCAAAATGGAATGGCTAAGTAAGACCCACATTGCTGGGTCAGGTATCAATTTCTTAAAACATTTGGTTACATCGTGTCTGCCCCTAAAGAAATCTGATTTGTACTCTGATATTTTTCAGTCTGCCATAGACATTAGAAGTAAAAGGCAGCCTAAACCTCAGAATGTAACCTGGAACCTTTTAGAAAAGAAAATTTGGATTTATTCCACTGGATTCAGGACAAAACCAGATATTGAGATCAGTTGGACTGAAAAACCAGCCAAAGTTAGGGTGTGTTGAAAACAGTAGTTTGGGTTCAGACAAGTTTCTTATCATGAATTATTCATGGGACTGGACTATTGAGAAGATTCTGATTCTTTTCCATAAGAGATGCAACTTTAGGGATGAAGTTATAGAAACTTTCAATGCTTGCAGCAACTCAGCAAAACTCAGACAAGTTTTTTCCTTTTCTTTTAAAACTTAAGTTCATTAAGTTTTTTGAGTATCTGGTGGCTTTTAATGTTGTATAAATGGAAGCTGATGCTTTTGTTAATGGTCTTTTACAGCAAGGTAAAATGCACAGGAGATGAAGCAAAAAATGCGTAAGTTCTGATTTTAACTGTATCCTCAAAATGTATGAACTCTCTGGGCTAAAACCAAACTGGAAATCTAGGGTGAGATCTGGCCCTGATACATATATGATTTTAGGCACTAAAGTCTGGCATACATCCTCCCTCTGGACACTGGCAGGCCATTCCTCCTCTGCTGGCTATAAAGGGCACACAGGCACTAACTGCAGACCTAATTTTAGATATCTGAGAGAAGCAGATTTCTGGTTAATTTACAGCGAAAAACCTCGAAACATTTCAGGTACTGTCTTCATGACTTCCCAGTTACGTTTTGTTCTGCAAACAAAGCAAAGAATATGGAAATACACATGGAAGAAAACATGTTCTGTCTAAAGGCATGTTTCCTGTAACAGGCAACACCAACTCTACAAAAGAGCATTTGCAGATTAATGTGTCAATGGCAAAAACCTTGACTGGGGATTTCCATTCCTGGCCCCATAGGTAGGAAGCCTCATGTAATAGGTGATCAGGTAGTGGAAACTTCATTCTGAAGGAGGGGAAGAAGAGCAAAGATAATTGTGGTTTTGTTTTTGTTTAGGTTTTTGTTTGTTTGTTGGATTTTTATTGGTTTTTTTAAAGACAAATAAGGAAAAGAGGAACTGAGCATGCATAAAAGACTTCTGCAATGTCTTATATTGACTCTGAATACTTATAAAATTTTGTCCTGTATTTGAGAGAGAGACCTATGCTGAAGGTGGTGCCTGATCTTCATGCATGTATACTTCTACCTCCAGTCTTTTTCTAAGTGAATAGCCTGCTTTGTGAAAAGCGGTTCACCAGTGGTTAACTTTCTTATTTTCTTTGAAAAAGAGCAGATCTGCCAAATTAAACTGAGCCCTGCTGGGATAATCATGTTGAACTGGAGGGGGACTGTACCCTTAAAATGCCTCCTGGAGCTAAAGGAACAGCTCTTGAGAAGGCGGTGGCTGGCAACCAAAGTGGGGGAGCCCTTAGGAGACCAGGAGGGCCATTAACTATAGAGGAATTGCATTATGCCTAGATGTAACTTACTCCTTAAGCATGCAACACATGTGCACAATGTTCCCTCATAACCTGCTGTCCTGTGGGCTGCTCACACATGCACAATATCACATCATATTGTGGCTATCCGCAATCAATGGGCAGGTCCACTCGCTAATTTTCAGACTGCTCATCCACCCTGTTTTATCATGAAGCATTGTTTCTCTATTGCTTCCTGGGGGGAGTTTTCATTTCTTTCTATTTTAGACCTCCAGCTCTAGTAGCTTCATTTAAGGATCATTTCACCAGAAGATGGTGTATTAGGTTTCTGTGTAAGCTTTTAGGAATTGGCTTTATTTGAAGCTGTGAGAGGAATATGGAAAGTATGGCTTGTGGAAGCTGTCTGCAACGATTCCCTTGTGGTGTTGTAGGGGTGATAAGAACAGATAAAAGTGATCCAGAAACAATGAGCAATAAACTGGGAGGTGCCTTCGGAACTGGAGAGTAAACAGCCGCTCATTTGATTCACTGCACTCGTATTTTTGTATCCCTTCCCTGTGCGGAAGAAAAACAAGTTAACAGTGTAGGACTCCTGCAAACTAACAAAAGGATCTGGAATAGACCTTTCCATGTACTCCAGGTGAATCACCTTCTGCAGGGAATGATGTGGGGATAATATGGCCTCCTTTTCTCCTCCTGCAGTTGTGAAGGGTCAAGGAACAATTGTGGTAGCTGAAATATGCTCCCTCAGTGGACAGAAATAAGGCATGATATGTGAAAGAAGGAGACATCTTACCAAAACCAAAACTGACCAGAACGTGTGTGTATTTGCGTTCAGTTCTTCAGATGTTCCTCTGGAAAAATCATGCAAGACTCTTGCAAAACCAACAGGATTGATAGTTTAAATCAATATTGCCTCCATTCCTGACCTTTCATGAATGCCCAAGGGAGGCGGCGACCTGTGCTGGCCGCCTCTCTGGCACAGTCACGCGCTGCCTGGCAGGAGCTCTCCATCGACCTGGGCACTGCAGGACAGCCCGCACCACCTCACCTCCTGTGGTGCCCTCGGGGCATCCCCAGGGCAGCTGCTGCACAGAAACCACCAATGCACTCCATTCTTATCTCTATGAAAGGCACATTCTCTTGAAGGTTTGTGCTTGGCGGGATGTCCCTCGACACCACCGTTTCAGCACACGTGGACACTGTCTGCATTTGGATCTTTGCTGGCTTTCTGTACCTTCGCTTTTGATCATACTGATCATTATTTTGTACTTGTTGAGATTTTCAGGTTTTGTCACTAGTTGCAGTGGTATAATGATATAATTGTTTGCCAGATCTATTTTGTTTTAACTCAAATTTATATTCATTCAACCACAGCTTCTCTCAATTTCTTTTCAGCAAAATCCCTTTGTTTAGACTTGGGCCCAAACTATTTTTTTCTGGAAAGCTTTGAAAGAAATGGTCCTGGCTGCCTCCTTTTGACAAAAGTTAATTGGAAAATATAAAATTTCTCACTTTACTGAAAGGTACCCAACTTCTTGTAAGAACTCCTTTTGATTTTGATGAACAGTGAAGAGACAATTTTTGTGCAACTTCACTCATATCCAGGAATTGCTATTGTTCGCATGAGACACCTACTTGCTTGCAGAGCTCCAAAAGTCATTGTGAGTAAAAGCATTTTTGAAACATACTTACACATAATTCTTTTAGTTACAAGAAAATGTTTAAAAAATATTGGAATTTTCAATTTTTTCCTCCTTTTTTCTCTCCCAGTTTTTCCTTTGTGGGAAAAATAAAAGTATTTTTAATGTTCTCCTTTTTTTTCAGTTTTGCTATATTAGAAGAAAACTTGAGGAGGTTAGGAATTTTTACTTCATACAGAAAGATTTTTCCTTACAAGTCAAATTCTAATTTGACTTCAGCGCCTTTAGAAACCTTGACCAAATTCCCATATCAAGTGTTTGGATCAGATTTTAAAATTTCCCCCAAGAATATATCTTTAATACATCAGTACTTGGGTTTCAATAAACATCACTTTGCCTACCTTACTTCAAACCAGAAAATTGTATGCAGACACATGGAAAATATTATTTCCAAAATGACACAGAACTGGAAAAACTCATCAGTCTGTACTCAGAGAACTTCTTTTTTTGTCTTAAGTGGACGACAAATTTTGTTCCCGTTACCATAAATTTATTTCTGTATGAGGAAGGAACCTAAATGTTCTAAACCAAAACAGCAGAATAAAAGGGGAGATTTGAACAATGGCTAACAAGACAGCTGAAACCATATAAAACAAATCCGTTTTTTATCTCCTGTAATGCTTCTCTCTCATTCCTGCCATACACCATTGGCTGTGAGCATCCCTTACCATCCTGTGTCCTTTTTGGATTGTGAAGTATGCAGAACAGGGACTTGTCTTTAAACTTTTGCAGGCTGACATGGATATCAGTAATTCTGTATAAATATGGCCATCTGATTGTGGCTGGTTGTACGTTCACAGCTGTTATGGTGGTAGTCTCTGGCTTCTGGGTCTACCGTGTGACTTCAGAAACAGCACCCAAAGAACACCAACAGCCGAGGAAAACATTTCTCATTCACCTGTCAGGGCTGACCTTGCCAGCTGAACAAATCCAGTTCCACCCAGCAGAGATATTTGTACACCCAGAGCAGTTACGAAAACATTATACAATACAAAAATATCCTTATAAATCGTAATTCCTATGTATGTATAGTGGCAATTCCTTTGAGCGAAAATGCAAAATGGGGAATTTCAGGTCATGAACGAAAAAGGCAGTGGTGCTAAATACATGAAACTGAACTACGAGGCCTGGGAATGTGACCTAATAAACGAGTAATAAACCAGACAGACAGATAAGAAGGGCTTTTTTCTCAGAGCCCTGCAACTCACACAACTTAATCTTTGTAAGGGAGGGAAGTGTTGCAAATGCTGCCTAATATTTTTCTGAAGCTCATGTCCTCTGCAAAAAAACCTAGTAACCATGCTGAAATGATTAGAGTGATTGTACCATGAAATGGCTTGGATTTGCTCATCTGGCATTGAGTTCAGAGGAATGACCAACAAGCTGACTTATGTTCTTAACAGTGTAGACCCAGAAGGGTTCAAGCAGATGTTGCAGGCTTACTCCAGGCAAATACATGAAGTTTTGTGGTTTCTCTTAAGTGTTTGCTAATATCTACCACATTGCAAAGTCAAATGTCCTTTCTCAACAGAGCTGACTATTCATAATACAATACAGATGATTTAATCTGTGGTTAGGACTTTCCATTTCTACTAGAGCTGTGTAAAGTCTGAACTGCTCAAACCTACATTATAGTGACATACAAACCAAAAAAAAAAAAAAAGGTCAAAAATCCCAGGCAGTCCCAAACCCTGAAACCCTGCCAGTTCACATGTCTGCAGTTGGGTTATGTTGTGATGCTGTGACTCTGTATATGTCCATGTGCTACGGTGACATTGCTCCTTCAAGTCCATAACCGAATGAAATGGGAGATTTTTATGAAAGTTTTTGAAGCAATTAGGGGTAAGTACATTTTCAGAACTAGAGGCACCGGGATCTCAAATGTACTTGATTCTGTTGCTTGCATCAATGTTCATCCACGGTCCCCTCTTATTTGTGACTCACACAAAAAATAAGTGCTAAATTTTCATATTAAAAATATCATTTGCAATTCATTACCAGGTAAGTAATTTTAATATGACCATTCTTTCAAAGTCGATTTAAATTCTCTTGGCAGTCCTGACCATGTTGTAATCCTGAAGAGATTTGTGTTGTTTCATTTTATTTTGGTTTGTTCCCATAAAAGTGTTTATTCAAAAAAGGTGAAGTTCCTGAAGAACTCAAAGGAATCCCTTTTGAGATTGGTGAGTGGTTTTGGACAAAAGCATCGGGTGATAAAAAATTTAGAAAATCCTAAACAATTTGTTTTGACATCTTTAAACAAAGACATTTATTTTGTTTTGCTTGAAAAACTGTTTTTGATAATAAATGAAGACAGAAGACTGAGAGATTTGAGTCCCACAAACAATACACTTTGTGTCTGAAGAAATACCTCTGCTGACAAAAAATGTATTCTGAGTTACTGTTGGTTTAGCAAAATAAACAATGGGTTTTGGTCGAGTGAAGATTATTTTCTTTTTATTTTTTTTCAATTTGGGCAGAGCATCAAAAAAAAAAATTATTCATTTCATACATAGCACTGCTCCTGAGTAATTCCCAGAACGAGGCAGAACAAAATAAAGTCTATATCTCGGTTGAAACACTGGCCACTTTGAAATCAATGGCAGAATTCCCATTAATTTCATTGGGGTCAGGCTTTTACCTTCATCTTTAACTTGCAGCTCAGTTTTCCTTCATTATAGACTGCAGAAGTGAAGGAGACTTCTTTCAGTTCAAATCACTGCTTGTGAATCTGTCCCAAGAGAAACATGCAATACACACTCCTCATTTCTGTCCTAAAAGAGCACTGGAAAAAAGCACATTCCACCAACTTTTATAATGTATTATGGGCATTTTCGAATGTATCTTAATGTCTTTGTCTATAGTAAACCCTGTTTAAGATGTTAATAATTTTTGACAAGCACTTCCCTTGTGTCTGGACTTTGAAAGGAAAACCTAGAGCATAAAATGGCCTTGTTCTAGTCATGCAGTGGATTGAAACCAGCAGAAGCTGATAGCAAACAGCTTTTCTCAAATGGAAGTTTGGTTTTCTTTCCCATGGATTTCTACTTTGCCTTCTGCTGCAAGCTGGCAGCACTATTTAAAAAGACAGAACAAAAATCAAACTCAGAACTATCTCCTTTAAATACTAATTCTCTTTATAAGCTGTACTTTCTCTCTGACATTCAAAAGCATGGAGAAAAAATTTTTCTTTAAAAAAGCCTTTAGAAATCTTTCTTTAGAGCATGGAGCAAAACAGGGCCCCCAAAGTGGGAGTCTGCACCCTGGAGGGTCAGAGCAGCTATTTCCTGTTCCAGAGCAGCCCAGCATCATGCACATCCAGTTCCTTCTGTTTATTTAATGGCAAGTCATAGGGAAAATGCACTTCTCCCCCTGGATGGGAATAAAGCGGCATCAATTATATCAGCATTAATTAGATCGTAGTTTTATTTTTGTGCAGCTTTAAGGCTGTGGCCTATATGAAAGTTTTGGAAAATTCAGCTATTTTATGACAGAGTTGGGGTTGCAACGACTTATCCAGGTCTAGCATGTCATGATATACATCAAGCCATGGTAGCTGAGCATATGCTCTTTGTTACTGAAACTTGACCGCATACCTGAGACCTTGGATGCCTAAAAATAAGTGTTAGAGTTGTGTGTCTTCCTATCTTGCAAAATACAACACTGCGAGAAAGCAAAAGTTAATGTGGTCAAGGGGATACAGTGGGATTCATTTCATCCTGACCTTAACACCTACAGATGTCATGGCATCCCATCCTAGTCTGCAGTGACGTTGTTGATGAGGTCTTCATTGATAGTCATGAAAGCTGAGACTCCTGGCACTCATCTGGACAGCTACTTCTGGGTACCCTCTGAACTTGGGGAAGATTTTTTCAATTTCATTTTGTCTGCTGGCATTCTCAAAGTTAAAATTTAAATTAGGTGTAGACGTTTATTTAGTTTTGAACATGTTACCTATATAATTGTGGTTTTCACTGATTTTCTACTGCTGTTATAGGTATATTATTCAGGTCTTGCCTGTACTGAACTTGGTTTTCATTTGCTCATGGTAATATGTGTTTATGTTTTTAAGCAAAATCTCTTACTGCTTGCGATTGGAGATTCCCCAGGGAGGCAAAGCTGATAACAGCTTGCACCTTAAATCGAATTAGGAACATAAGTTTCTAACACAGTGTTAAAAAAAACAAGGAAGCAAATAAAAAAAATGTGAAGAGGAAGTGAAATTCTAACTTCACATGGAATGACAAAGATTCTGAATTTATTGATGAAAACACAAGGATTATGTTCAGGCATCAATCTATAAATGCTAAGGCAGGAAACATCCTGTGATGAGAGAGAAAACAGTTACAGGACTGAGTAGAACTTTATTTTAATGTGGCAAATTAAAGTAAGAATTTTAGCTTTGCAAGGAGTCATTTGTAAAAATAGAAATACATCCTTTACCACATGTTTTCTCCTCCCTTCCTGCTGGACCAGCCTATCCCTTCTTCCCATTTTCTGCTGTAACAGCAGCCAGGCTTTTCCTTTCACTTGCTCTGGCAGCTGCAGTCCCACCCTCATCCCAGCACCGAGCACACACAGTGATTACACACGTCTACTGCAAATGATCATTTTCCCTTCTGCCTCCCAGCTACAAATTCCCATCACGGTATACCCCTCTTTAAATCTCTTCTTTATTGAGTTTCATCAGCATAAGGCCATTGTTAATACATCTGTTTGAAATAAAAAATAATTTCCCTGTGTCTGCCACCCCCTCTCCACTACAGAGTCTCAGCCGATCCCAGGTTCCAGCCGTGATTAAGCGGCACACATGTGTTTCAAATAAAAGCTATCTTCTCTTCACACACCCCACTCCCTCTCCCAGCTGCACACTTCCCTACTGCGTTATCCTCATTTGTAACTTTTCTGCCTTGTTTTCAGCCATGCTCTTTCATCAACATTTTCCCTGTTATTTTGATTTTCTTATGGATGTGTTTAGCACCTTTCTTTGAAGAAGAGGCTCTAAAGAGGTTATATCACTACCACAGTCTTCACTTTAGACTGGGAAACTCAAGTCTGCAGAGCTGGAGAAATTTGCCGCTTGCTCCAGAGTGGGCTTGGGAATGGCATCAGGGATTCTCTACCGGTGTAAACCGGAGCTGGAAGTCCCGATCTTTGGGCTAATGGGTGTATGCCCTTGTGCTGGATTGCTCTCCTCCCCTTTTACTCTTTTTGGAGATAGGTGTCTTTGAGAAGCATTACCTGTGCTTTATAGATAAGATTTGTTGTGGGTCATGGAAGCAGTGGTTTTCAGACCTACAGGCACATCCTTTCAACTGTTATTCAACAGCCAGAGATAATCTTAAATTTGTGGAAGATCAGGGCACAGGCCCATCCTTGCTCCCATCTGCACTGCAGATGGCTTTTGCATGTCCCTAGTTTAACCCAGTGGAGCTCTGGGTTATTACCCTGGCTGCTCGTGCCTCCTATTGCAATTATTCACACCCAAACTATGTTTCAGTCTACTATGCAAAAACTCAGAACACTGAAATACTTTCCCCTTCCTTTGCCTATGCTGCTATGAACATAACCAGAACATGATGGTGTAGACAGTCCTTATACTTGTCATGTTTATATTGTATCCCAAAACTGGTATTTTCAGCCCCAGCTACTTAAAAATTATGAGTTTGTCCTCCAAAGCATTGCCAACACAAAAGAATAAATTAGCAAGCAGTTGTGCTTGTTTGTCGGGCTTCTTGCCTCGAGCCAAGATTTTCAGTTTCCTCTGTGACTGTAGTGTGTGGATATGTAAATATTTTTTTACTCTTTTTGTAAATGAGACCTAGAATTCCAGTTTAAGCTCCTGGTTTGGGAAGGTGGTGTTTTAGGAAGGAATCACAACCTTTGTTGTGGGTCTCACTAAATACTTAGAAATGTTGTGAACTTTGCAAGACTTACCTCCAAAGGAAAATGTATGTATATACCAGATGACATTCCACCAAAGCTAAAAGCTACTGGTCTTCTGTGTCCCCTGTTGTCACCTGTTAAATGTCACTACCTAAATGACGGCAAAAACAGTGAAGAAAACCATTCAGAGCATGGTGCAATTTTCTTTCTAAAACTTTATTTTGAATAAAAATGTCTACAGGATTGACAAGTTGTTCACATCTTAAACAATTTCTCTATTGTGAGATTAGTTTATTTAATTTTTAAATAATTTTCCACACAAGAAAAAGGACTGTGGAGAGGACAGTTAATTTGAAGTAGATAGCCAGAACCACAGTATCAGAAACAATGTTTCACACTGTATTGGTAGATATGTCTGTGGTTTTCCTGATTTTTATTTTATTTTGTTATGACTTTTGTGGCTGACAAACCCCCAAGAATTGAAATATTTCAACATCAAGGAGTTGAATCTGGACACAATTGATCTGATAACCCAAAAAAATCTCAGAGCAATTCAGAAAACCTGTCGAAAAAATCGCAATAGTACTTCTGCAAAATACTGTCTTGGTCCTTTGCAAAAATATTTTACAGTGATGAAATCATAGAACAAAACTGAGGGAATGTTTGAATGAAGATATATAATTTTCTGGTTAAGACTCCTAACCAAAAGGGCACCAAAGGAGTTACATTAAATGCTGAAGTCCGTGTATGTTTTCATAGACAGCTTCTGTATCTAACAGTTGATCTCTGTAAACATGATAAACCACAAAGTGAAAGAACATAGAGGGAGATTTTGGATACAACAAAATCCCTTAGTTGGAGTAGTTAAAACTAGATAATTAGGCCAGCCTTCATATGAAGCTGCAATCTCCAGCCTATGACAGTCCATTTGTTTCCTGTAAGACCATCTTGACACCGCTTGTTCACCAAAGGAGTAGAACAGTAAAGCAAGGCTGGCAGGGAGAGTAAGGTGAGGTGCATCTCAGCCCAGACCCCTCTAAGCCATTGGACTGAAAGCTTGAGTCAGCAGTGACGATGTCTGGCACCATCAGCACATGTGAACTGGTGTAGACTGCTGGCCTAGACAAACTGAAACACACACTGTGTTTGTGGCATGGACTTGCAAAACAGCAACAAGAAAAAAAAACCCAAACCAACCAAACAAAAACCAACAGAGCAGCAGTAGTCTCCCTCCCTCTTTAAAAGCAAAAAAAAAGAGAAAAAAGAAAAAACCAGAGAGAAGGTGCTGTTGGGAAAGTGGAATTTCACTTCCAGACATTATTATTATAAAAAAGGAGTATCTTAAATGTGGGACCTAACTTAAACATTCTTAGGCTGGATTTGTCCCTATGGCCTCAACAAAACTGGATACTGATAAACTGAATTTGTCTGAAGCAGCAGACCTTGACTTCCCTCTCTGTCTTCTTCCTGCTCTCCTGCTCAATTGACCTACAATGCCAAAGGTGTCTCTGAGGAGACATTCTGATGGAAGAAAGACCAAACTAAAACCCAATATTTTTATATTATTGTTGTTCTTACTTCTATTAAAACCTGTTAGACAAAAACAAATGATAGGTGATTTTTACATTGCTGAGGAGTTTACAACGGACAATACACTCCTGGATAATTTGTAATTTTCTGAGTGTTGGCCAAGATGGACAATTTAGTCTTAGGTGTAAAGTAAGAAATAAGGCCAAGTTAATAATGACTTTTCCCTCTGCTGCTGTAAAGTAGGAAAAACCATAATTTTCCTGTTCTGCCTTGCTTTCTGCAGATTCTTGAAGTTCTTTGTGGACACAATGGAGGGTGTGAATTTAAAGGAAAATGTGGCATGAAATGTTACACATCCATGAAAAATGTATATTCCTCTGCACGTGCATTTCCTCAGCTCTGCTTATGAAACCAGTACTCATGAGTGAACTCCTCAGAGCTCTCTTTATAACACTATAGAAAAGAAAATTGTGGGTTTGGCTCATTTGTTGTTCAAAGAATTGTTAAGTGAGTTGCAGATGCAAGGCCAAATACTTTTCTGTCTTGGGCCTCTGCAAGCACAGAAAGTTTCTTGGGATCAGATCAAAAGATAAGAAAGCAAAGCAAGACTTCCAGAACTTAGAATTTGTCTTGAACCATCTTTTATTTTTCACTGCTGGAAGTGGTACATCAGCAGGAACCAGGAATAATACAAGTATACACTCTGGATTTCAAACCCCAGAAGAATTTTCAGGCCTGATGGTAGAAATGCTTTATCTCAAGTAACCCCTCATATCATTCCCTTGTTGGTTCTGCACTAGAGTTATGAGAAGTAAATATGTGCACGCAAGCACGTGTGTGCATCATGTAGGTTGTGTGCTGCAGGCTCTGCATGATCAGAAAACATCTGGCAGCTATCAACCATAACAGCTTCCTCTTCACAAGTCCAATGACAGCCTTTTCTTTTGTACTCCAACCATAACTGTCAATGTTTTAAAGAGCTATCTATGCCTTCAAACTTCAAGGCATTAATATTTTCATACTGAGCCCTATATTTGATTCCTCTCCAGTTAATCCACATACATGCAATTGGTTTCATGGCTGGATTATTAAGTTCCTCCAGTGAAGCAGAAATATCTTACAGATTTTTTCTCACAGTTGAGCTGTTCATGTGTGTCCTTCAAAATGCGTGCTCTCTGTCTGGATCTAGCAACTAATGAGGGCTGAAATGTTGCTGAAGTCTTTCTGCACCTAGAATTACCCTACCAACCTGTGCATTTTCTTTGAACTGGTATTTTGCTGCCATGTTTTCTTAAAATTGACCAGTCATTCAGAAATTAGCTGTGGAGATAGACACGCACAGAGTATATCAGACAAGTCTTGTTCCTTTGGAAGACTGAATTAAAATGACATCTCAATATGCTACATGCTCATCCTTCTTCCTGCATGGCATCAGCTATCCTACACTCTGAGCCAGGACCATTCAAGATATGTGTTGCTTGAAATGCACACAGCCATTAGCAACACAAGCATGTGGAGGGAACATTTTATGTAATACAATATGGAATTTCCCAATACTGTTAGGTCTTGTTGCTATTTGTCTGTGCAATAGATTCATTCTACCAGTTTCAAGTCTCTGTGGTCAAAAGCTAGACAATTCTCACTCAGGCTTGTTACAAGATGTCTCCAGGCCGTTTCGCACCCAGGAGATTTAATGAGTCTTAGAAATCCCATCACGTTTTTCAATTTGTTTAAAAGTTAGGCTTCTAATCAAAGGTAATCACTGTCTAGTCTATAGTCAGTAAATAAATACTTCCAGGAGAGTCACTCATCCTAAGAGAAAGACGTAGTGCTAAGAGCAGGCCAAGTGCTAAGTACATTTTCAGGCCAGTCTCATCTGTGTCTCTCCAATGGCTGGGGAAAGATAGATAGGCGGATATATGTTGAGATGAAACTGGACCTGCTGACTTCACTGGCAATTGCTCACAGCCTCTGGAGGTGAAGATCTGTCTTCATGTAACGAAGCCCACATGTTGAACTGCTTGCTGGTTGTATAACGCAGATACATGACCACTAGTGGCTATATTATGGCCGTGACAAATTCCTTTCTGTTAGTCAGAAAAATAGGGGTTTAAAAGAGATAGAAACTGGATTTTTTTTTTCATGTGGTCTAGTCATTTTTCTTTTAGTTAGAAAATTGAGGGTTTACGGTATTGCCTTGTTGCTGCTTCATTGCTTCTCTCCAAACCACTACCAGAGGCAGGCCAACAACATCATCTCAAAAAGAGGAATTAGTGTGTCAAAACTGATCTTGTCTTACCTCTTCATATGTTACTATGCACTGAAGAGTGACAAACTGCACGGAAGACATGGTCTCAATGTTTTGTGAAAAGGACTGCTGAAATATTTGACAAGCTTCCGTCAAACCCAGCTGTTTTCTTCATCTTGAAGCCAACTTGCCAAACAATCTTTTGACACTTTGTAGTATTTTATGCAGGATTCTTCAGGGCAAGAAAGTGTAAAAAGGTCAGTGTTAAGTTATACCAATCCGCTCTGCCATGTTGCTGTAACAGTATGCAGTGTTGGAGTTCTCTGCTTTTCAGTGGCAGCGTCAGAGCGGCTTCTCTGTCACAGCTGTGTAGTGTCATAAAGATATCCCAGATATTAAATATGCTTGATACAAGGCAGTGCCAACACAGTGTATTTGGAATATATTTACCATGCACATTTTAATACCTCACCTCTGGTTCAATGGTTAATTTGTTCCAAATACTTTCAAACTCCTGTAATGGTTTAGATTTTGTTATTTTTCTGAAGAGTCTGTTGGTTTTCCCTCAAGATTCTACTGGATCTGTTACACACAGTTTTGTGATCTGATATCTGTCATGTTCTGAAACACTGTGAGAAATTACCAAACACTCCCAGAAGCACAAACTAAAGGTCACAGCTCCTGTCAGTGGGATGAACTATTACCATGTTCAGCTTATCATAATTAGGCTTCATGTCTCTCCCACCTTTTGTCACAAAATTTGCAGACTTCCAGGACCTCTGCTAACTCCTGTGCTCCCCATACCCTCCCATTTCCCTTCCCATCACTCCATACCTACCCTCTTTTGTTCCATGTGGTACCCCAGTAGCCCTCTATGCCACAACCCCAGAGGTCTCCTGGTGCCACTTGCCTGTCTTTTCCAAAGATTGCCATCCTTTTCCAGAGGACATAATTCATAACATTTTATATGGAACAGCTGTTCCTAGAGAGTAAACCAACTGTATAGCTAGACAGCTAGAATAAACATAGCATAAACCAATTGTCTAGAATAGACCAATGGTTTGTCCCTTTGCACATCACTTTCCTACCACCCAGGACTAGACAAAAAAGAGTCTGATCTTTCTAGCACATCACTACATGACTCCTCTGGTTTTCACAGGACCTTTCAACTTCTATCTATTCACTTTGTAAGTGAAAATAAACATCTTTGACTGCCCTCCTCTAAGGTTAGAATTTTCTCTCTCATAATTTTGCGCAGTGACGTTTCCATCAATTCTCTTGTTCTCCAAAATAAGGTGAAAAGAATTACTAGCAAAGCTGTTGAAGTTTCTAAAATTACTTCTTAATATTGCTCCTGCTTCCAAAAAACCCCCATGCTATGTTTTATTGGCTTGACTTTAGAAATAGAAGACAGCTTGCTCTCAGTCTCATCTCTTGGAAATCCGTCAGCCCTACTGCATCCAAACCAGCAAACTCCCTAAAGCTTGAATGTAGTTACACAGATGGGAGAATGTGGCCATGTCCCATTCAGCAGAGTGGTGTGAAGGTCTTGTTGTCTTTGCTATTTGCCTGTACCCAGATGTTCTTTCTTGCCCTTTATTCAGTCTTACTTTGGGAAGGGTAGTGGCGGCACTGGTTAAGGATTGTTCTTTTCCAACCATTTGTACAGCATCTGTCATTACTTGGCCCACAGCTGCAACTGAAGGGCAACTCCATTGTATGGCTTAACAGAAATTGGATTAGAAATGCAGAAATCCAAGTCACTTTGACCTCTTTTCGGTACAGTAAGTTCTCACCAAATAGTTATTTTTGCTTCTTTTTTGACATGAATTCAAGGGGGCACAACAAAGAGATGGGCGATGCTCAGACAAAGCCCATAACTGCCCAGCAATAGGAAAAAGAAGGACCTTCTTTTTGTGACCCTGGTTATTACAGCTACTTTTGGCTTCTTAGAGCCTAGTGGAGACTTCTAGTTTTCAAATAAGAAAAGTTAGATTGACCTTCATTGATATCAGAGGAAGTGTCCTCTAAAGCGTCCCAAAGATCTCTTGCTGCAGAAACAGGAATCTCACTTTTGTCCAGCCTTGGCCCAGCTGCTGCCATGTGCTAAAAACACCTTATTTCTGTTCTGTCAGACTTCCCAACAAACGCGAAGTGAATTTCTACGCCAGGTAGGATTTCCTGTTTTATCTGTTGACAAGATCTGTGCACTGTAATTTGTGGGGGAGCTGAAGGGCTTCTCTGGGCTGGCCATGTCTGTGTGGCCTGGATGCCAGCTAAACACAGTACAGTTTGAGAATTCACATGGTGATTCTTTATTGCAGCTTCTACTCTTGTGTCATCTCTTCCTGTACTCTTGGATTCTTACCCACCATAGATTTTGCTCATGCACGCTCAGAGCCTTCCCCTCCTCCTCTAGTGCCAAAGACTAACAGGAGAGAAACTGAAGCATGTAGATAAATGTTTATCTAATGCATGATACAGTAGCCACATGTCAAAGTTTCGAATAAATATCTTTGTTGGTTCACACAGGAATTAGAGAGGAGCTGCAAACACAGAAGGTAATCCTGACCTACACTGCCACCAATGTGAGCACTCCCTCCATCACCATTCATCACTCTGCTGGTAATTCATAAATGAATGGCCATAAAGTTCAGCTTTATATGTTATTTCAAAGCAATTTGACATAGGGGTCTCTAATGTGAGGATCAGAATTGGAGGAAGATAAGTTTTAGGAGACTTTAACTCCAAGAGCTTCAAAGATGATTAAAGACATTCTCCTATTTGTATAAGACTGACTTCTGTCAGAGTTTCCACAAATCTTGGGGGATGTATACATGACCGCCTGTCAGATCAGTCATGACTTCTTCCAATTAAGGAATAATCTGAGCTCTGTTCTATCTTTCCTTCAACTCTTTTTGTCACACAGACCACCTCCGGATAGCCCAGAACTCTCCTAAACCCTCTGCTTTAGTCTTTTTCATTGAACATTTGAACATCTGAGGAATGTCCACAAAAATCATGACTGTTTCCATTCAATCAAGTCCCTCACAACTTCTTCCAAAATTATTCCATGTGTAAGTGCATCATTCTTAGCAAATTCAACTTATTGTGCTTCATGACAGGATAAATAAGGTGTAAACAGTGAGCTTTTGGAGTAACTTTTGTTAACTCTGCTGATAAATTTCTGACATTTTGGTCTTTGGTTTTAAAAACGTGACCCTGAACTTGCAAGAATGACTATGAGGTTAAAGAAACAGGAGTTTTTCAGAAGTGTATACATATTTTTGATACCCAAGGAGAAAAGAAGCCCAGGTGGAATAAAACTATAGTGAATTTACTGCAATTTCCCTCCAATTTCCTAACCAGCTGTGGACTTTTATATCAACTTTGAGATTTTTCAAGAAACATCTTGCTTTTTCACACATCATTTGCAAAGAAATACAGACAGACAATTTTTTCATCTCTCTTCCATTCTACTATTGTGTCGAAGTTTGAGGAATAAGCAAAAAGAAAGAAAATAAAGAAGGAAAAACATGCCAGTGAGTTATTAATCTGTCTATTGCACGTCGCCAGCAAATGGGGAGTGTCATAATTTTTTCTAATTTGATCACCAGCACTTTCTTTTTGCAGAAAGCAGATCCAGAAAGGAAACCCCTGTGAACCTTGTCAACATCCTAGGGCATCCTAGGGCTCCTCCAGACTCTGGAGGAGGATCTGAAGGGCTCTGCTGCACTTCTGCCAAGCTGCTGAAGTGCAAAGGTCACTCTACCCTCCCTCGGGACTCATCTGTTTCCATCACATATACAGACAAGGCAGAGGAGTCTTTCAGCTTCAGACAAATGGGGGGAGGCCTAAGGAAAAAAAATGTCAAAAAGAGAAAGATCTTGAGGCCCTCTTCAGAAACGGCTGCTCTGGTCCGGAGGCACACAGACAGGCAGGCCACGTTATCAAAGTGCATCCAGCTGCATGTCTGGCAGGGTGTTTATAAGGGCCACAATGTTGGATGTGCTGTCTGGCTTATTTGTCTTGGTCTCTTTCTACTTTGTTCATTGAGGAAACATCTTTTCTCTGGGGAATTCTACCCTGAAATACTCCTGGCAGCCTGTTCTCACAGTGCCAGAGCCTGTGATTGGCAGCAGCATCTAAACAGGGGTAGGTTTAGCTCCAGTCATGGGCAGTGTAGTCTTGCATGGATCAGAAATGCCTTGTTTTGGTACTTTCTGACTGAATTGCAGAAGATTCTGAGGTTCTTCTCCCTTCTCCTGAACATGAGAGCCAAAAGACTTTTTGGACTACCTTGGTGTGTCTATCTGTCTTTTTTCCCCAATATAAGTTTTCACACAGTAGGTATGACAATTGTGGGGGTTTCCCTGTCCCAAACCTAAGACTTACTGACCATCTTCAAAATACAGTATCATAGAATTGTTTAGGTTGGAAAAGACCTTTTAAGATCATTCATTCCAACTACTAACCCAGCACTGCCAAGTTCCCCACACAAACCATGTCTGTAAGTGCCACATCTACATGTCTTTTAAACACCTCCAGGGATTGTGACTCTGCCACTGCCTTGGGCAGCCTGTTCCAATGCCTGACCATCATAACCATGAAAACATTATTTTTAATATCTAACCTTAACCTCCCCTGGCACAACTTGAGGTCATTTTCTCTTGCCCTGTCCCTTGTTACCTGGGAAAAGAGACCAACCCCCACCCGGCTACAGCCTCCTTTCAGGGAGTTATAGAGGGTGATAAGGTCTCCCCGAGCCTCCTTTTCTCCAGGCTAAAGACTGCCAGCTCCCTCAGCTACTCCTTGTAGGACTTGTGCTCCAGACCCTTCACCAGTGTTGTTGCCCTTCTCTGGAGTCACTCCAGCCCCTCAATGTCCTTCTTGTAGGGAGGGACCCAGAACCGGACATGTGATTCGAGGTGCGGCCTCACCAGTGTCGAGTACAGGGGGACAATCACTGCCCTGGTCCTGCATTGTTTTTTTTCTGAAATTGTATTGCTTTTTCCATCAATCTCTCTTTAAACTCTGGATCTAGATTTGATGTTTTATAAAATTCAAGAGTTTCCCCTCATCCCTGTCTAGAAGACCTAAACATATATCTGCAATGCCCTCACCAGGAATGGATATTCTCCTGGAAGGACATGCACAGCAAGTCAATAAGGTTGATGTGAGATGCCAGCATATGCATCAGATATGACTGCAGAAACAAAAATGTGATCATAAGTTGACAAAAATGTGTGTGGTCCTCAGGATGTCTACATTCATGTATGACCATATAAATCACAGAGCTACGAATGCCATGTGCTTTTTGTTCTCAATCCTTGGAAAAAGACATTGGATCAACTAATAAAACTTATTTTTAGCTTCAATAAACTTTATTCCCTTCTTTATCATGTCCTGCAGCAAAACTTCTTGCTGTTTGAAAAAGAACCCCAACTGATTTATTCAAAAGAAAGTCAAAGGCTTTTTATGCAATTTGAATCTCTTCTTATTGTTTAAATACAGACAAAATAAATGACTGCTGGCACTTCTGAGTTGTGCAAGACTTCTGGCTAATAAAAGGCTCTGGATCTATTCACAACTATCAAATATACCTCTATTAGATACCCTCTTGGAAAATAATAGTGGAAATACGCTGTTCCTCACAAGTTGCAAGAGGAAAATTCAAACTGGGCATAATGGGAAAATTTTTCAACAAAAGCCTTGTTCATCACCGGAGAAGGTGCCCTGAGAATCCCACCCTTGGGAGTCTGCAGAACTGTCCTGGATATCAGGTCCTGGATATCAGGTCCTGGAAAATGTGACAGACCTAGAGGTTAGCTCTGCTTCATAGAGGGTACTGGCCTAGATGATCTCCTGAGGTCTCTTCCAACTAAATTTTGCTAAGAATTTATAATAACAAAGTTGTAAGATTAGCTTAATTAGTAATTTGAAAATGACTAATGCTAAAAAGTTCTGAAAATTGTAAATCCTATTTTGAGGGGAGGTTTTTTCTTTATTTCACAGTCTTCTTCTAACTTCTCTATTAACTCCTAAGTTGTAGGAGCCACATATTATCCTTTATGATGCTACAATAAAATACCTGATGGGATGTAGACAGATAATGGGGGAGCAGCAGCCGTGCTCTGTTGTCTTGACTAAGTCCTGTGTTTGTGCTCAGACAGGTAGAAATTCCCTGGAGTTCATCAAATATTGAGGGCAAAGGCTGATGACAGAATTAACAGTCAGGCAACAGCTTTTTTTAATTTGGCCCACTGGAGTGTCTTTGTGTAAGACAATTTAACACTTAGACATTATGGAATGAGTTGCCTCCCCTTATAGTTTTTACCAATCCCTTTCCACCTATAGGGAGAAATTAGATACGAGTAGATATAAGCGAAATAATAACTGTTTACTAATAAGCAAAACAGCAACAGACAAAAATTACAGTAAATAATCACTAGGTACAAGATTATTAAATCTCACAGAAACCCCCCTGGGAAAAAAAGAAACCCTAGAGTGGTAAGCCTGTGGGAAACTCATGAAGTTTAACAAGGCCAAGTGCAAGGTACTGCCCCTGGGTCAGGGCAATCCCAAGTACAAATACAGGCTGGGCAGAGAACAGATTGAGAACAGCCCTGAGGAGAAGGACTTGGGAGTGCTGGTAGATGAAACTCAACATGACCTGGCAATGAGCTCTTGGCAGACCAGAAAGCCAACAGTGTCCTGGGCTGCATCAAACAAAAGCAGTGTGGCCAGCAGGTTGAGGGACGGGATTCTACCCCTCTACTCTGCTCTCGTGACACCCCACTGGGGTACTGCATCCAGCTCTGGACCCCTCAACATAAGAAATACAAGGTCCTGCTGGAGTGAGTCCAGAGGAAGACTACAAAGATGATGAGAGGGCTGGAACAAGGCACCAGGGAGATCACATAGCAGTGGTACCAAGTACCAAGGGCACGTGGTCATAGGACAAAGGGTAATGACTTTAAACCAAAAGAGGGTAGGTTTAGATTAGATAATACAAATAATTCTTGACTCATAGGGTGGTGAGACAGTGCAACAGGTTGCCACAGTTGTGGATGTCCCATCCCTGGGAGTGTTCATGGCCAGGCAGGACAGATGTGTAAGCAGCTTGGTCTAGTGGAAAGTGTCTTTGCCCTTGGCAGGGGAGTTGGAATTAGATGACCTTTGAAGATGCCTTCCAACCCAAACCATTCCATGATTCTGTGATTTGATGGGTCAAATACCCCCTTGCTCTCTGGCAGTGTTCGGAGCAAATTGCTTCCATCCCTTTGCCCAACGTGCATCCCCAGTACCCGGTGCAGGCGGTGTGCAGGGCCGCCCTGGGTGCGGGGGAGAGGAGGGAGCGGGGTGCGGGGCGCGGGATCGCTCTCAGTGCGGGGGAGTGCGGGGGGAGCAGACGGAGCAGAGTGCGGGGCGCATGGGGAGCAGAGGGAGCGGTGTGCGGGGTGCGGGG
>VZRJ01002838.1:0-41672 GCA_013397565.1 Ptilonorhynchus violaceus
TGTATTGCCAGCTCCTTGCCACTTGACACAAAATACAGGAGAAGCAAGAAAACAAGGGCTGCACAACTAGCACACCGATAGAATATAAATCCAGAAATGTGCTCGGACTCTACAGAGCAAGACAGCAAGGAGGGTGTGAAAAGTTTTCTTCAAGTATCACAGACACCTCAGGGTTTTGTCAAAAGCTTGGGAGAAACTTTGCCTTTCATCAAGGATTTTTTATTCTCTTCCACTTTTCCTGCTCAACAATCCTAGTGCCAGTAGAGAAGAGAGAGGAACGAGTATTAGTGGATATGGTATGTCCCCATCTAATGCTGTTCAGCAGTCTTGCTGGCAAAGCAGTCAAGAATTGAATCTGGTAAATAAAAGGTATCACCTTAGCCTTAAATATGGCCGTTTCCCATATTGGCTAAAGCACCAGAGTGGGATGCTGTGAGGGGTATGTGCTGTGTATTTCTGCACTGTATATTCATATCTGCCTTTTGCTTTATTGCTTATTGGGGACTGCTTTTTTTATTTGGGGTCTTGTTGCAGAGGTAGCTAGATAGACAGCCCACTGAAAAGAAGAACTACCAAAGAGTTTTGCTTTCATGCACCCAACTTTCCTTCATCTTTTGGCTTTGCTGGGAAGGTTTTTGTAGCTTAAGAAGCCACTCTTAAGGTCACATACAAAGGCCACTTGCACAGAAGGACAGAAACAACCACAAGCAGAGTTTAAAGCACTTTTCCTACTGAAGACATCAGGAGTTTTCTTGTCAGCTGGAACATCAGAAAGAGCTGGACTCCAGAAAAATCTACATTTGAGTGCCAGCAGCAGTAAGCCAATGTTCTTAGCAGAAAATACAGAGACTGTCAGATATAACAGAAACACAGAATCATAGAATCATTTAGGTTAGAAAGGACCTGTACTGCACTTATTGAAACCTCCATGTTTAGCACACAAACACCTTTTAAGAGTACTAAGGTGCCTCAAAACTTTTTTATAAGCCAGCAGAAAAACAGGGTTCTGTGTTCCCAACATTATGGATGGAAAAACCTCCCAGAACAAAGTCCCAGACCTTATCACAATTGCTTCCTGAAAGGAAGTGAGGCTAAACAGCGCCCAAGGCCAATTGAAGTCTGCTTGGAAACCTTGTCTCTTGTTGCTCTAGGTATCAAAATAGGAAATAAACAGCTTAGAAACAGTCCTGAGAATGGTTTGGAGGAAGTACAGCTTCCTCTCCCTGCACTTGCTAAGTTTGTTTATCTTCCATGCTCTCAGCATACCCCCTTCACTCACTGCAGCCAGAAAATGTGGCAGAGACCTTGCAGAAACAGCCTAGAAAAATAATGCTTATGCAAAAAAATCACCAGCTCACAACTCTGAGAAGCCTTGCAATGATCTGTCAAAGAACAAGAGCTTGAGGATATGCCTCACATCACTCAGACCTTGTCCATTCCGGCACCAAGATTTTCACCAAAGATACACCTCAGGTAGCAGACGGTCTTAGATCTTTGCTGAAGATGCAGCCTGGTTGTGATTTTCACCGTGTTCACAGACATATGACAGCAATGGCTAAAATACTTTGAAGTGTTTTATGGGCACCACTCAAAGGGAAAATACAGTGTTTCTGGGGTTTTCTTTGGATTTTCATTGGATTTGGGGGGAAAAACAATCCCCAATCTGCTTGATTTCTTAACTGGAGATATGATGTACAGAGACAAGCAGAGATACAATGATCTTTTCATCAAAGCTACAGGTCTTTATGAAAGACATGATGAAAGTAGACCTACTGATGAGAAAGAACAAGGGGCCATACAAGTCCCCAAGGCATCAACCGTGCATGCAGAGGTCAAACCAGAGCTGACAGAACAAGTCTCAGGGGTCTCACTGGTCTCAGGGGCCGAGTGACCCAACTTATTATTAGTGCATCAGAGTGTTTAGAGTTTTTGGTTAAGGTAAGGATTAAACACACGATTTTTAAATGCAATGATCTGGTGAAATCCACATTAGGTTGCGAGGTGGTTCAGCTGCAGAGCTGCTAACAAATTCTGGCGTGAAGAAAATGCCTCATGGACAGAAAGGTGTTCCCAAGAGGTGCAGATGGCAGAAATGCAGTATTTTAGCAGAGAGGGAAAAGCAAAAAGTAAAAAAGAAAAAAAAAGAACCCAGTCAGCTTCATTTCAGTTACTGAAAAATACAAAGACAAACAAACAACTGTCCCCAAGATAAGAAGGCAATAAATTACAGGCAACATGGAGTTATTGAGAACAAATCACATGAAACCACTCCAGTTTTCTTTGTGGCAAAAACAGATACTGTGGGCGGAGAGAAGCTGGAAATGTCATTTATATTGATTTATACAAATCCTCACTAGGCTTTCTCAGAAGTTAATCAAAGAAACGTTTTCCAGATGGATCAACAATTAAATGGGTGCTAAACAGGTAGAAACCAGACAAGGTACTTTTCAGTTTTTCAGTGCAAGGAAAGATCAAACAGGACTCCTAGTCAATTTGCCCTAAATGGGCACTGATTTGGCAATTTCAGGAGTGGCCATGGATACAAAACATTATTATTATTTGGCCAGCAGGATACAAAACATTATTATTATTATTATTATTATTAAATAGCTGCTGGCTGGGAGGAGGGGTGGCCCTAAGGAATTCCAATAGATAAGGGTAACAGCACACAAAGAAGGGAAGAAGAGTTTGCTTGTCCAGAAGAAAGGAAGACCAGCTGAAACATGGCAATTGCCTTCAAATAAGTGAAATGTAAATGCAAAGCAGGAGGGCAGAGCCTGTTCTCCCTAAATTTTAGCACAGGCAAAGCTGACTATGGCTTTAGGGGGTCTAGGTCAGAGGAGCCTCTGTGGACAATTGATGCTGCCTGGGGCTAGCACAACACTGACCTCCCTCTTAGCTCTGTATTTTCTGACTGTAGTTGCAATGGAATACTTCTGTACGCTATTAAAAAAAAAAGGTAAAATCTGAGGTAAGTATGTAGAAAATCTACAGGCATTTGGCTTGGACTATCACCATGTGGAGGCTGACTAGTAAAATGAGCAGGTAACATTTTAAGATTTAATTTCAAATTTTAATGCAAGATCAGGTTTTCACAATCATGCAACTTCAGATTGACTATTTCAATACAAAACTAACTATTTTTGGAAAAAAAAAAATATTCTGGATTGCAAGCTGGTCCAAATTTTACATGTGAGTAGTTTGTAAAGTTTCAATTTTTACCTTCAGAGTAAGATGATTTTTAATATTTCTAATCAAGATATTATGATAAAGTCAACGGGAAAAAACTTGTATTTTCATTTTTTCATTTTCTTTAAAAGCTCATGACTTCCGCCCTTTTGCTAAACAAACATTTTAATTCCATAATTTTATTAACTGGACAAAACACTCTACTAGACAAAAATCTACATCATTTTGCTACATCAAAACTCTGCTGGCTGCTGTTTCAAGACACAAACCATAGAATATGTGAAATTCTAGCCTTTTCAATATTTTAGAAAATCTGATCAAGATTTTGCAAACAGTTGTTTAGCTTTCATTCATTGGTGCACTCACAACTTTTAAGAGCAAATTGTACTCTGGGTACCATTTGAGAACTACAGATTGTTTTTATACCAATGAGTAAACATATAAAATCCTTCTAAGAAGAGAGAAATCTCAGGATCACATAATCATGAATACACTGAGTTGGAAGGGACCCACAAGGATCATCAAGTCCAACTCCTGCCCCTGCACAGGACACCCCAAGAGTCACACCATGTGCCTGAGAGCACTGTCCAAACACTTCTGCAACTCTGTCAGGCTGGTGCTGTGACCACTTCCCTGGGGAACCTGTTCCTGTGTCCAACCACACTTTGGGTGAAAAACATTTTCCTGATATCCAACCTAAAGCTCCTCCGACACAGCTTCAGGCCATTCCCTCAGGTCCTGTCACCAGTCACCACAGAGAAGACATCACGGAATCACAGAATCAATCAGGTTGGAAAAGACCTTTGAGGTCATCGAGTCCAACCTATGACCTAACACCATCGTGTCAACCAGACCATGGCCCTGAGTGCCACATCTGGTCTTTTTGTAAACATCTCCAGGCACACTGAGTCCACCACCTCCCTGGGCAGTCCATTCCAATGTATAATCACCCTTTCTGTGAAGAAATTCTTCCTAATGTCCAACTTGAAGCTCCCCTGACACAGCTTAAGGCTGCGTCCTCTTGTCCTGTCACTACTTGCCTGGGAGAAGAGACCAACCCCACCTGGCTATACCCTCCTGTCAGGGAGTTGTAGAGAGCAGTAAGGTCTCCCCTGAGCCTCCTTTTCTCCAGGCTAAACAACCCCAGCTCCCTCAGCCGCTCCTCAGTCTCTGTCCCTTTGTTTCTTCTTATGAGGAANCTTCTTATGAGGAAGTTGTGACTGCAGTGAGGTCTCCCCTCAGTATCCTCCAGGCTGAACAGACCAAGTGACCTCAGCCACTCCTCACATGACTTCCCCTCCTGACCCTTCACTATCCTTGTGGCACTCCTGCGGATGCTCTCTAATGGCTTAGTTTCTTTTTATATTGTGGCATCCAAAACTGTCCCCAGGACTCGAGGTGAGGCTGCCCCAGTGCAGAGCAGAGCAGGACAATCCCCTCCCTTTCCTGGCTGGCGATGCTGGGCCTGATGCCCCCCAGGATGGGGTTGGCCCTCCTGGCTGCCAGGGCACTGCTGACTCGTGTTCAGCTTGACATCGACCAGGACACCCAGGTCCCTTTCCACAGCACTGCTTTCCAGCAGCTCCTTCCCCAGTCTATACACACAAGCACGGTTGCCCCATTTCAGGTGCAGAATTCAGCACCTCTCTTTGTTGAACTTCATATGGTTGGTGATTGCCCAGACCTTTAATTAGTTGAGGTCTCTCTCCAGGGCCTCTCTGCCTTTGAGGGAGTCACCAACTCCTCCCAGTTTTGTATCATTTGTGAACTTAGTGAGTATTCCTTCAAGTCCTGCATCCAAGTCATTTGTGAAGATATTGAAGAGCACAGGGCCGAGGATGGAGCCCTCTGGAACCCCACCAGTGACAGGTCACCAGTCTCATGTCACCCCGTTCACTGTAACCCTTTGTGCCCAACCCATGAGCTGGTTGCTCATCCATCCCATGATGTGTTTATCCAGTTGTGAGCTGTCCAGAAGGAACCTGTGAGAAACATTCTCAAAAGCTTTGCCAAAATGCAAAAAGATAAAAATAATATCAACTAGCTTTCCTTGTCATGGGTTACCTTGTCAGGAAAGTAAATCAGGTTTGATAAGCAGGACTTTACCCTCATGAAGCTGTGCTGGCACTAACCAATGACTGCATTGTTCTCCAGGTGCTTTTCAATACCTCTCAGAAGAATCTTTTCTGTGCTTTTACCGGGTACTGCAGTGAGACTGACAGGCCTGCAGTTTCCAGGGTCCTCCTTCTTGCCCTTCTTGAACATCGGGACCTCTCCAGATTCCCAAGACTGCTCAAAAATCATCCAGAGAGGCTTTGCCATGACAGCAGCTAGCTCTCTGGGGATTCTCTGATGAATTCCGCAACAGATTTGTAGGAATCCAGCTGGAGCAGCAGATCCCACACATGTTCAGAGTGAATGGGGAGTTGATCATTCTCGCACTCATGATCCTGCAGCTGAGGCCACTGAGACCCTCTTGGTCCATCATCTGTGTGGAAGACGGAGGCAAAGACTGCAGTAAACACATCTGCCTCATCTGTGTCCCTTTGTGAGGTGCCCACCCTTGTCCTGTAACGGGCTCGTGTTATCTCTACACAGCCTTTTGCTTTTAATGTATTTGAAAAAGCTCTTTTTACTCTTCCTCAGAGTTCTGGCCCTGCCTCAACTCCAGTTGAGTGTTGGCCACGCAAATTTTCTCCCTACAGTGGCAGCAGCATCTCTGTATTCTTCCCGTGTCACCTGACCTTGCTTCCACTGGGTGTACACCTTCCTTTTTTACTGTATTTCCAAGAGAAGAGCTCTGTTCAGCCAAGCTGGCCTTCTGCCTCATCTGCTTGACTTACAACACTTAGGAATTGCCTGCTCCTTTGGTCTTAGGAACTGGGGACTACAACCACCATAATCTCTGGGCCTAAGAAGAATTATCATCTCTGTTCATTTTTTTAAGGAACAAAACTAAAATGAGTCAAATTATACAAATAATAATTTAGGGGGAAAAGAGATCATTTTCAGTGTATCAGGCTTGTGAGAAGGTCCTGACATATTGAACAGGCAGTTGAATACTAAATACTAAATTCAAATTATAAACATTACATATTTTTCCCATACTGACAGCATCTCTAAAGACCTGCAGGAAGCAGAATCTGGCTATTTGTAAGTGGGACGTGCTCACATATGTTTCCAGATTCAGTTAGGAACTGAGACAAGGTAAATACCCAAAGAACCCTCCCTGGAGCCTGGAAATTTCTGTCCAGCAGACATGAAGAGTGAGAAATTGATTTTTTCTTGGGGAAAATGGTGAAGCAAACCTCCATTTCCTCTTCTGAACATGTAGTTGCCCTTCTTGGGGCATGACTATGTCCAAAGGAGGAGAAAAAAGCATCAGGCAAGAGGCCTTGTAAGCAGCAGTATGGAACAAGTACAGAAAGGAGTGTTTTCCTCTCTCTTTTTCTCAAAAAAACTTCCAATGGTCTTGTTTTCATCCCACTGTAGAAAAGTAGTATGTTGAAATGTTTAAAAATAAAAGGGAACAGAAAAACAGTTTCCTTACAAGCTTCAATTTAGAGGCCATTAAGACAAGCCATTCTGACCTCACTGGTTAAATTTCTTATTTCCTTGGCCAGACTCTGGTCTTTTGAATGGGAATTACCCTGTGGAAGCAACAAACTGCAGAGCCTCCCCTCAGAAGTGGCAATGGCAGCATAATGTCAGGAACCGGGCTTTGAGCTGGGTCAGTACTCACTGCATACAATAAATTCTCCAAAAACACTCTTTTCTTGCAGTCTAACACTGTCTTCTTCTTTCTAGGCCCTGTGGTCATTCTGTTGGAGCTTACCTTATACATCTGTATTGGAAGTTCTTTTATATGCAAGGGAAGTTCTTAAAGAAAAGTAATTATTGCCATGGAAGTCACAAGTCCTGTGCTGGGAATACACACATCATTTCAGGATTTTGGCTATGTAACGGTTTTCACCACACTTTTCTGAATAATAAAATAACTCTTGCTACAGAATGGAAGTTGCCCTAAAGCAAAGTAAAATAAGTTATATTTGCATTATGTAAAGTGTTTTGTCAATGTGACTATATATATATACACTCTTATTAAAGGAGAGAAAGAACTCTTTTAGTTCACATTTGGAAGTTTGGATTAAGTGCCAAGCTTTGATTGAAGGGAAAGCTTAACTTGAGCACCTGAACCAACAACGGATATTTCAAAATCCATCCATACATATTGCACAGCTTTTATTTGAAAGTTCAGAAAATAATGGTTGTAAGAATGTAGGTACCATGTTAAATCTTCAGCCAGTCTTTCCACTCAATATATTTGTTAAGATAATGTGCTGAAGCAGCAGGAAATTATTATTGGACTTTTTCACACATGACACACCTTGGATTTTTCCATTCTAAATCTTTTAACAGATCCATAAAGTGGTAAAGGTCTTTATACAAAAAGCTTCATATATGATATATGTTCAAACAGCAAGATAATGAAGATATGAAATATCAACTTTTGACCTGTATCTTAATTACTTTTAGACTTCTGGTCTAATATTTTTAGGTGGTTTTCATATCAACAATTGTATAAAGGGAAATCTGCAACAGACATTGCACTACGGAGAAAAGTCAGTTATCATTAGCATATATTTGGAGTAAGTTTCTGGATTGAATTTTTTTAAATAGCTGGGTTTAAGTGTAACTTTTATAAATTCAAAACACTGGTATACTAAGGATTTGTCCCACATCATTGTGAGCTAACATCCCACTGTTGCTGTCTCAGATTTATTAACAGACTGAGTGGTGCCTGAGACACAGAAATCATCATTCCTGTGTCACAAGAAGTAACTAAAACCACCTATTTTGTCTGGATAGATGAAGCCAGATAATATCCTGCACACCTAATACCTTTAGCAGGGTATGCAGTGCCTTTGATTTCCAAAATGTATGTACGAAACACCAGAGCAAATGTCGAGGAATCAGACACTTACATTGCAAATACACAGGTATGGAGGGTGGTGCACCAGGCAGCATTGGCACAGCTTGCAGGTTTCACTATCACCACTGGCACAATGCAGCTGGCACAGGAGCTGCAGAGATGGGTTAGATCAGATTTCCTCTTTTCCCTGTTTGCTGCAGCACAGACATTGGCTTCTTGCTCATGGGCCCCTTGCCTGCCACCTTCTTTACAGAAGAGACAAATCTTTCCTGAGACCATACACATCAACTTTGACTTAAAAAAGGATAGCATTGTGTTACACTAAGAAACAGCTAAGCTGTCATGAAATTAAAAATTAAAAAATATGTTTTCTTGATTTTTCAGTGTAAGAATTCATTTTCTTAGCTTACTTATTTATAATCCTACCTTTCCTCCAGAAGCATCCTATCATTCATTCTTGGAAAAAAAACACTTATAAAACATATTTCTAACTCAGCACCTACAAAGATCAGCCTCCAGGCTCAAATCTGAAAAAGGCTGATCTCTGTGAAGCTTGTAAGATTCCAGTAGTAAGTCCTAGCTTTTAAGATATGTCTGATGGCTTTTTATTTCATCTCCTAAGTAAGGGGTATAAAGCAGCATGCAAGCTGCTCATAACGATGCTGAAACAGAAGTCATTGCACACTAAGATCAAACAGCTGTTGAATCAGTAAAGCCAGAATTAACCCACAGTCTTATGACCAGGTTTGCATTTTCTAGAGCCTCTCATATTGCACATTAGCTGGGCTGCGTGTGGCAAGCCATGGAATTTCACCAGATTTCCAACACAGCTTCTTGGGCAGTGAATGAGTTGCTGGCTAAAAACTGAGATAAATAAATTATACTTCTATAGTGTTTTGCATCATACTGAAAGAGTAAAATTTTTGTGGAAAGAATAGAATGAAACTTTTTATAAGGAAATAAGCTACACAGGCAGAAAAATATGTGAATTTCAGTAATTATGTCACTATTATAGCGTGCTTCTGGAAGTAAATCACATTTTTTCTCCCAGCAGGCTACATATTGCTCGATAGAATCCACTGCCTGTGTGTAAACTGGAAAGACTCCTCTCAGTTCAGGGCCCAGTTTGCTATTTCATTTAACTCACTATTTGGAAAAGAGAAACCAAGTATAAGAAATGCAGAACAATGTCTGCACTCAAGCAAGATTAACCTTGCTCAGTTTTGTGTTTGAACCTTGTCAGAAAATCTGTGCTTGAGCAATTAAAGCTTTGGTAAGGACTTGCAGCTCAAAGAGGTGTTTAGAAAATGGCTTGAACAACTTGAGTATTTTGCAATAAGAATAATTAGGCAGTGAGGTCAGCACATGTAAAAACAAAACAAAATTGTTGTTGCATTACTGCTGCTAAAAATCCCCAGCCTGTAAAGCTTGTGGAAAGTTTCATCAATCACATAAATTTAAGTAATCATTAGAAGTTCTGCACTGCCAAGATTTAGTAGCACTGAGAGAGCAGATTAAGCTTTTACAGGCTGCTAAGTGAAGAATTGTACTCTGATCAAAAATGGGCAGAAAGGATACTGTAGAATGCAGCCACATTCAAAATTAATGAAGATCTGAAGATGTGATCATTGTTGCTCTGGTTTAGCATCTCAGAAAAACATTTGAAGGACAATTGCAAGAGATCTTTGTTGTCTCTTTAGGTAACAATGGAGCAGAAAATTTTTGGCCGGAGAATGGTTCTGTCCACAACAGATACTGAAACTACACGTATGAAGAAATGGCACCTTTTTGCTGCATTTAGATTTAAATATCAAAGTGTTTCATCTGGAAACACTTCTTCTCATGGTGGAGAAGTAGTAGATCTGTGAATACATGCTTTACTGTCATTAAAACATGTCCGCTGCCCCAAGCATGGCACATAGGCTGCAAGTCAAATAGACTGTCTGCAAAGAACCTGGCAACTGAAAATGAACACTGAACACATGATCAGAATGTCTAGAAGAAAGCACAGCTACTTGATTATATCGTCTGGGCAGATTTAACCCCCTAAAATATGATTATTTCCTGGCAGAGCACACACAGTCAAAGAGGGTGATTTTTACAGCCAGGTTGTGCTAACTCCTGTCACAGGTCAGCTTTTAGCCACTGTGTGAAACACTTGGGAATTACCAATGTCTGCACTTACACTGTCCCCAGTGAAATGCTCCCCCTGTCTCAGAAGCCTCACAAATTTGACCTTTTTCTAAAATTGCTCCCAAGCTAGAAGCCCACATCCTAGTTTCAAGAAACATGACTTGCTGCTTAGGAATGTAAATCACTTTGCATCCTGGTCTTTGAGAAACGTAACTCAGCCCATGGAGTGGGAGAATGATCCTCCTTGTTCTGCCCCATCCTGGCGGTCATGGGGTGTGTGACCTCCATGCCCACGAGCAGAAAGCTCCCAGCCAGAGGAGCAGGCAGGAAACCAGGGCAGGTCATTTTGAGCTGAATGTGTTTCATTTACCACAGTGAGGGCCTGCCCTGCAGCGGGCTGCAGCAGGGAGAAGGTGGATAATGAGATGGCTGATAGAGCATTTCAGTGCCTTTCAGAAGAGGACATTTAAATGCTCTCCTCAGAGCTTTTTTTCCTCCTTTATTTCGTATACATAGGCACTATATCTGCAGAGGCGTGGCTTGCTGGAAACTCCTGGGGTAGGCAGCAACATTGCACAAGAGAGGGAAGCAGAGCTGCTCCTGAAATGTTTTTGAAAGGTTTTACCAAAGGTTTTAACCTACCACTACAAATAAATTATTACAGCTTTAAAACAAATAGCACATCACAGGGTGTTGTGGTTTGAATCTGACTGGATGCCAGGCACCCACAAAAGCCGCTTGCTCACTCTTCTGCTGCAGCTGGACAGAGGAGAGAAAATATAATGAAGGGTTCATTAGTTCAGATAAGGACCAGAAGAAATCACTCACTAAATACCATCAAGGGCAAAACAGGTTCAACCTAGACATATAAAGTAAATTTTTTGCTAATAAAATCAGACTAGGATAATGAAAAGTAATATAAGCCCTTTAAAACACCTTCCCCTCACCCCTCCCTCCTTCCCAGCTCTACCTCCTTCCCCAGCGGCGCAAGGAGACAGAGAATGGGGGTTGTGGTCAGTCCATCGTCTGTTACTTCTCCCATTGCTCAGGGAGAGGAGTCCTTTCCCTGCTGTATCATGGGGTCCCTCCCACAGGAGACAGCTCTCCATGAACTTCTCCAACATTGCTCCATCTCACAAGCCACAGCTCCTTGCGACCTTCTGCAATGTCAGTCCATCCCACGGGCAACAGTCCTCCCAAACTGCTGCGGCATGGGTCACTCTTCCACGGGGTGCAGTCCTTCAAGGACAGGCTGCTCCAGCCTGGGAGCAGGGACCTCTCTCCATGGGTCTCCCAGAGGCTCACAGCCTCCTGTAGGCATCCGCCTGCTCTGGTGTGGGCTTCTCTATGGGCTGCAGGTGGATCTCTGCATCCCCATGGACCTCCATGGGCTGCAGGGACACAGCTGCTTCACCATGGGCTGCACTACGAGCTGCAGAGGAATCTCAGCTCTGATGCCTGGAGCACCTCCTCCCCATCCTTCTCCACTGACCTTGGAGTCTGCAGAGTTGTTCTTCTCACATGTTCTCACCTCGTTCTTCTCTAGCTGGAATTAAAACTGTGCCACAATCTTTGTTTTAATTTCTTCTCAACTCTGTCATCACAGAGGCTTTATCACCATTTCTAATTGGCCCAGCCTTGGCCAGCAGCATGTCCATCTTGGGAGCTGCCAGGGATTGGCTCTGCCAGACATGGTGGAAGCGTCTGGCAGCTTCTCACAGAAGCCACCTCTGTGGCCCCCCAGCTACCAAAACCAGGCCCTGCAAAAGCAACACACAGGGTTAGGGTAGCAACCAGCATGGTGCACACCAGGAAAGGACGGCATAGCTCTGAATCCACAACAATACCAATCAGGCCCTGTGGATCAGCAAGTGCTGAAACATCCCAGGCAGTATTTCCTCATCTTCTCACCCAGGCACAGACTTGTCCCCTGTGGCTATGAGGTCTTTAAAATAAAACCTATACTGGGACAGCATATCTAGAAACAACAGAATATTTCACAGAGTTGTAGAGCATAACTTAATGTGATTCAAATTGCTAAATCAAAATTGGGAACTTCATAATCAGTGAAAATTATATTAAATTAAATAACAGTCACTGGACTGGTTGAAAGAAAACATAAGTAAACAATGGAGTTACCGATAGTTACTGCAAAACAAAATTCACATTCACACTTTGCCCTTTCATACATTTGAGGACTGCCAAAAGACTTATTTACTTTTAATTACACAGCTTACTGATTCTAGCAAAGCCAGTAAAACATATGTTGAGTTATGCAGATGAACAAAGGGTAACAATTGAATAATGAGTTGAAAAATAGTTGAATGTGTACAACTGTACTATTCATATTTTCGCAATAACTACCAGCCAGCAATATCAGAGTGTCTTCAACAATGACAGTAAATAGTAGTCAGTTGCTTAAAGCCCAAAATTTAAATCAGGTATTTATGAATGAACTGAAGTAGACGAATCATACAGTCAATTATCATGACTACTAATATGCTTAACTCCAGACATAAATGTGATTGTGAAATTTTGCCAAAGGACTGCAAGGAGTTTCAAGTAAAATTCTACTCCATTAAAGCAAAATAAGATGCAATTTCATATTCAGATCTCTTAGTCTAAAGAAAAATCTCAAATGCATAAATAGATACAATGGTAATTGTTTAAAATTTCAACATTACAGTTATTAAATAACTAAAAATAGCTTTTAGGGCTCCTTTAAGGAAATCCTGTCCTAAGGCTAGCACTAGGAATAGAAAGATAATGTCATGTAAAAATTACTGCTCAAGGCTATGGAGTACTCCTGTTTACCAGTGTAGCTGAATATTTTCTCACTGTAAAAGTTAGATTAATGTAATTGCATCCAAAAAAATCAGTACAACATTACAAAATGAGAGAGAGATAGTGTTCTTCACATTGGTTTTGCTGCATACACAGGTCCTAGTTTTGTTGGACAAAGGTTATAATTTAATTTTTTCTTTATTCTGAAAAGCTTATTTTTTTCCTATCAAGAACACATAAGTATTTCTTTTGAAACTCAGGGGATTCCTTGTGGAATCTGAAGCAAGAAGTGTTGATTTATCTGATTTCTCTGACACTGAGCCAGCTGGGTGGACTCCATTAACACACCATCCCCCTGAGTGGTCTGTGGGGGGCTGGTCAGAAGAAGAGTAGGGAAGCTCTTGGAGAAGGAGAGGTTCCTGCTCACTCTGATCTTCAGAAAAGCTAATACTTTCCAGAATTTCTGACAGTTTAAAGGACTCTTTGGAGAATCACAATCTTCAGCCAGGGAGTTCATTCCCTGCTCAACATCCTGCCTGAGAAGAAACTTTGGTGTGAGTAGAGGTTGAACTGCTCAAGCCAAGCTCAGGCTTTTATTGTTTCTCTGATTCCAGCTTTTTGTTTTTAAATCTGAAGGATATCAGAAGGGATCATGAGAGAGAACCTACTGCTGCAGCTGCTGCCGAGGAGCAGACGTCTTCTCCTTCAAACACAAGACGGCTGTATTCCTCTTTTGTTAAACAAGCCTCATGTTAATTTCAAAGTATCACAACCATAAATAGTATGCCCTAAATAGACTGCAAAATTCTGTTTGAAGGGTCTAACAGCCTAGAAAATTTTCAATATAGGTTGCAAATCAGTATGGTTTCTGATTAGTTGCACTTCCTGTGGTTACTTCTCTCCAGATAGAAAATAGATATTTTGATAATTTTTTTCGCATTATTCCCAAGCAGCAGAAATATCACATAGAGACAGTGAGTGCAAAAAAAAAAAACCAAAAAAACACAAAACAAACCAAAACCAAAAACCAAGCTATGCATTCATTTGGAGTTTCAAGCTTTCTGGGAAGAAATAACTGCAACTGGCACTGTTGTAGAGAAATTGTTCGGTCTTAGAAAGTTTCTGTTTCTGAATGAGAAGAATCTCTTAGCGTGTACTTGGCTGGTTAAATTCGGGTTATTTTTTAGGAACTCTCCTATATATTCATCTCCTTCACGTTCTCAGAAAACTTTGCAAACAATAAACATGGCACCAAACTTGCTGATTTCCAAGTAAGGAAAGATTCTCAAATGTTAAGCTTCAGTATTTCAGCAATAACAATAAATTCACAATTGCAGCCTTCCCAAGAGACTCATAAATATTTTTGTCAGTGTGCAGTTCTATCATTTGTAACATGATGCGATGTTCATGGTAGTATCAAAAGTCCAAATCATAATATCTTGCCAGGAACCTTTAAAGCAGCTCTTGGACTGCACTAAGCTATCTGTTTGGTGTCAAACAAACATAACATCAGTGTTTTCCCTGTTGACTATTATTTACTGACCTGATTTTCTGTATGGCACAACAGAAGATACAACTTACAGAACACACTAGTAGGAGAGAAAGCAGAAACAAATGGAAGTGCTGTTTATTTCTTAGTGCAAATTATTTTATGGCTACAGCAAGAAAGAACATTGCTGCACACAAAAGGAACAGATTGGTGGGGAGAGGATGCAGCCACAATGCTGAAACCCAGCAAGGACTTTACATAACATTAATTCCCTGTGTATGTCTGAAGGCTGTGACTAGAAAGCAGGATGTAGTCTTGGCAGAAACTCTTTGTAGGTTGAGTTTTTAATTTAAAGCTAAAGTAAAATGTGCTGAGAACATTTATGCATATGATGCTACAGTATATTATGCATGAGTTGGCTTCTACATGCGATATCAGGTTCCGCCATAAGCACAGAACCCTCTTCCTCAAATATAACCCCAAAATATTGAATGGTTGATATGTTTCACTGATTCCCATCAGTTGTTAATCTCTGTGTGAAATATGTCATGAACCTCACTGAGTCATAAGTACCACTCCTCCTTCTCAAATCAAAATTAGCCCCGAACTTGAGTTCCAGTGTTTGATTTCAGATTTGTTTTTATTGATTCTAGTTATTATTTTCTACTCAACGAATTTCACATTAATCAGTAAAGCACGTGAAAGGTGAGAAATGTACAATCAAGTGTGATAATTAATAATTAATAATAATTTTAATGAAAATCTTGCTTCTCCATCATATTTTTTTCTCAGAGGACAAACTGAAAGACATAAAATTAATCCTCTTTGCCAAAATTAAGCAATGAAACTTCCAAGGGGAATTTTCAGTGAAAGAATATCCAAGCAGAAAAGTCGAGTGTTTTTGTGGTTCTCTAACCATCTGTGAAGCTGTCACATAAAGTTTTATAGCCCTTTTTTGAGATGTTATAACAAGTCTCTCATAAGCGTATTGGCGATATTCTGAACTTTTGGAAGTGTTTTCTAGGTGCCATGAACATTAGTGCCCTCCTTGCTAGCATTTTTGTAGAAATACAGCAGATACTTTTGTCCTGTTTATACATAAAAAGACCTCTTTCTTCACATGCAAATGGGACCCTCTTGAGTACTGTGTATAAGTTTTTAAGCATCTTAATATGGGTTATATAGTCCCTTTGCGGAAAAACTGACGTCCATGTTGTGAAGGAAAAATGTAGGAGCTCTTGAAAGTTACAAAGCTGGATACTTAGTGAAGTTTCTCAACACTTGGTGGAACAAATAGAAATTTCTGCAGCTCTTAGAGCTCTCCTCTCTCAAGTTTTTTTCTTATCTTCTCCTAAATTCAGTCTTTGAAAAGACGTGAAACAGATTAAGATCATCCCTCTCAGTTTGTGATCGTTCAGAAGGTTAGAAGTTCACAAGTTCATTTCCTGTCAATGTTAAAAATATGCCAGGTTAAAAAAAAAAAAAAGGAAAGAAAGAAAGAGAATATGAAACTTTCTGATACTTTTCAGGTCAAAACAAACCAAACAAAAATAAAAACGAAGAGAGAAAAACATGTTCATTATGGAGATTGAGTCCTGTCAGTCTGACAAATCAGTGGCTATTTAAAGACCTTCTACACCTCATTTCTATGCCCCCAGGCCATGGCTAGATAGTGAAAAACCAGTCAAGGGCAAGGAAAAGACCCTTTAGTTAGCCATTGCCTCTGCAAACAGGGTCATCAAAGCCCTGAGCTTACTCAGCATCCACCAGTAAAATGTTTTGCTAAGAAGTCAAGCCATAACCACATTCCAGGCTCTCTCTAGCCCCAACACATCTCTCCCACAGAGACAGCAACCTCCAAGAGTGCTCTCCTAGCAGGGTCAACTCCAGGTCCCTGGGTCAGCCTTGGTATTGGGTGCAGGGAACAATAATAGACAAAGAGAGAAGTTTACACTGGCCATATCTGTACTAGGGAGAGAAGGAGCTGGGGCTGATGGCCTGACTTTTGTACCATTCACCCTTCTGGGTGTCTGTACAGGACTAGCTCTGGTCTGGCCCCAGGAACCAAATGCCCTCTTGTCCCTGCAGCTCTCTTGAGGCTCTTCCATCCTTTTGTCACCAAAAAGAGAGCCCAGTTTATACACCCCGGCACTGCTCCATGATGCAAACCAAACCCCAGGAAATGGGAACAAACAGGACATTGTCTTCAAAAGCACTCTGCTGATGCACACATCATGCTTAAAGATCAAAGTCAGCCTCTGCCAACAAGCGCACCCACTGTCCCTCTGGGGCAGCCGTCCCTGGAAGGCTCTCTTACCTTCTAATCTCTTTCCTAATCTGCACAAGTACCGGCAATGTAGCAAGGGACGCTGACTTGACCCCAAGGCACCTGATTAATTTTTTTCCTGTTCCTCATGGATTTTGCTTCTTTCTCACTCCCACTGGAAAAATCAAAGCCCAAGGTCTAGATAAGCAGAAAAAATATTTCCAATCCATTTTTCATTATGCACCAGGGAGAGGTGGGGATCAGGATTTGGCAGGCAGTTTATTTACTACACATTGGTGTATCTCTTCCATCCAGTGGAGAGTATTTTCTGTGTGAAGGAGAGGAAAGCAGCACTTCTCTTTGCTTTTGAAGCCAGCATCTTCCAACAAGCAGCAGATGATCTCAGGACATCTCTTTTGGGGCTCTCTCTGTAAAAAATAACATGCATGGCAATTATTTTGACACCACTTTCACATTTCTGCCTTTCACTTTAGTCATTGCATTAGGTATTGGTATTGCAAACTGTTGGTGACCACGGGCACAGTGGGATGAGAGCAAGACCCTGCAGTGCCATGGCAGGTCCAGAGGGGAGGGAAGGGTCACAAACTGCAGTATTACACAAATACATTTTTCTTATATCAACAGTGCCCAAGACACATCAACCTTTAAAAGAGACTGACTTTCTAGGGGGAGGATAAACAAAGGTATGGTCTTTAGAGGAGAACACTTCATTTCACAAACATTTTGAAGCCTTAAAAGAAGACTGCCCTACAGCCTTTGGGCAGCAGTCTGACTGACTACTGTAAGACAGCAAAACAGCCAGAATGTATTTCACTGAAAGTAAATAAAACCACAAACCTAAGCATTCAAAATAAATTTTGAGAGTATAAAATAAACTTTTGGCAACAATATCATGTCTATTTCAATGACATTCTTGGGCTGCTGTTATTTTAGAGAGAAAGTTTTCACAATGTACAGTGATATAATCCAAACACTGCAATAAGCTTTGCTTTAATTAGGAACTCTGAGACTCTCCCTCCTGAAGGGAAAGAAAAAGGTCACTTTAACAGAGGAGAGGAGCAGAGGAAGAGTTCCTGTCCCAGGGAATTTGCTCTTTGTTATCATGAAATATGCAGACTGTATAACCAACCCTCCTTTCTTCCTGAAATACTTCAGTGACTTGAATGGAAAAGCCCTTCCTTCCTTCATGGACAGTTCTGATACCGTTTCCTTATGCATGGTCTTTGATGTTTCTGTGTGATTCCTAGAAATCTCCCAGAAAGCTGCCTGCAATATGCTTCTCCTTGAGGAGTTTCTCATCTGCAGGTGCAGCACACCTGCCTTAACCACCCAGCTCGGAAATATTTAAGCTCTGTTTCTACACTCACGCCTCCTTTCCCTGTTTTCCTCCTCTTGCAGCCACAAGTGCACTGATGTACCCCAACAGACTGACCCTCTGCAGATGGCATGAAAGGGTTCCACTGTGAAAATGGAGGGCAACTTTAATTCTCTGAAAGCGGGAAATGTAAGGCTCTCCGTGATTCTGCTGTTCCTCTGGCATCAAATGTGGTTGTACTGATGCCTAAAATTGGGAGTACCTGAAACAGAGACTGAACAAAGTTAGTGAATAAAGGTATGAATTTATTGAAGGCCTTCGGGTGGTACACCTCTGGTACAGAGCCTTGCCGATGCTAGGCTAGACCAAGATGGACCCCGATCACGAGTTTTCCCCCCCAGATATAGGTTTGGTACATTTTCTTATCAGAAGTTAGCTGTCCAATTACAGTTTCAGGTAATGAGGTAATATTCCCCCATTCACCCCCTCCCAATTCACTTTTGTTTATACTTCGGCCTAGGATAGTGACCTTGTTTTCCAGGCCTAAGAGGAATGTTTTGTCTAACAAGAATGTGAAGCACATAATATGGAGTTCAGAATTACACCTTAGTGCAGTGCAGGGTTAGAAAAATCTAAAAGCTAATCCTTAAGGCATCAGTACAAACTGCTCTGGAGCAAATGACTGAAGTGTTGGCAAGAAGAGTCTCTGCACCCAGTGGGCATTTACTCATGAAGCTATAGACAATATTCTTTTGTATTCCCATTCCTTTCCCAACATGTTCAGCCCTAGCATTAGCCTGAGAAACGTTTACCTGTTCCTCTTCACTCCCAAGGATATTGAGTGCGGCGGTGATCAGCTCTACACAAACCTTCAGGTTCAAAATGAGGAAAAGTGCAACAGAAAAGCACATTCCATCATGGATTCCTGTGGAGCTTCAAACAATTGCTTAGTAATATTACTAAATGCCTTTGTTCAATCTGCATGTATGTTTGAAATACAAAAAAAAGCAGTGAACGCTCCACTTCCTTTCTCCATGGGTTCTTATTCACTATTTTTGGATCAGGCCAACATCTCTTCAGCAGGCTTACAAAATTCTGGTTGGTTTCAGTCCATCCACTTTCCCCCATCGCCCCACAGCAGGGTTTTCTTGCTTTTGTACAAAAAACTCTGAAATAGACATTTGTGCAATGTATGCAAAAACTAAAAAAACTAAAAAAAAACAACCGACAGGATGCCTCAGTTGTCAAACTGCAAGGTTTCACTGATGACTTTCCCACAAAAATATGCTGGCCAGTTATTCTGCATCTTGTCGTCCCATCCATGGGTGCTGAGACCTCCAAAGTCAGTTCTGGTATGTTCCAGCCATGCTTGAGTCTTTCTTCATTACAGCTCCCTTCTCTGTGGTGCTGGTCACCCCACCACCAGCAAACACACAGCTCCTACACCTTACAGGCTCCACAAGGAGCAGAGCAGATTCATAGCAATTTTTTCTCCATGCTCTTCCTTTTAGCACTTTGGCGAGAATTAAGGAGGTGGAGGGAAAGGTGAGCATATCGGTGAAGGGGATGGATTACTGCTTGGGTGAGGGGATTTTTTGTTTTGTTGAGTTTTTTTAAACATCACCACTGATGGCAACTGGAAAAGGACTGAAAGGCAAAATGTCTTTCGAGCAAACAATAAATGGCTTATCTAAAAAAAAAAAATAGCATTTCATGGAGCTGTCAGAATGGCACAGCAAAGTAGAATTGTAAGTTAAACATCCGTGGGTTCTTTCTCCAGCTGGTCACAGTTGAAGGCAATAAACAAGGTTTAGTCAATACCCAAAAACAATTTCACAAAGTTTTGTTCCCATATTTTCAAAATGGGGTAATTTCTGTACAGGCTGGTTGGACAAAGAGAGACCTTGCCTTTTTTCCAATTCAGTACAAAAAAAAGAATAAAATCATAATGAGGGGCAAAGATTTACAACTAATAAAGTATACATGCACGTTTACCCCTTTTCTTCTCTGAGGGACGTCATAGTGATTTTATGATGCTGCTAAGGAGAACCTTTGTCTTGGATTGGTTTGGAAACACAAATTCTTTGCATATCATAGTCATTAACTAGCCTAGTTAAGTATTACTCAATGTTAACCCCAACCTACATGGACTGGAAACAATTATCCCTTAATACTGAAAGCCTTTTCATTCAATAACCAAAAAAACCTATTTTTCATCATGGACCACACTTTAGAAAAAAAACCAACACCAACATGTTTTCCAAACCAGCCTAAATGCAAAAATGAACATTTACACTAAAAGCAATTTGTCTAAACTGACACAACATCACTTCTTATATTATATTTGGATCTATTTCAACAATTGTTGGAGGAAAACAGTGAGCCTTGCAGCTCGGAGCGCTTAAGGGCTGCTGTGGCAAGTTTGCACCATCCTATTGCTGCGCTTGGAGAGTGTTGTGTCATTGGTGTGAGGCGCAGCTGCAACATTGGAGGGCTGAGCATGCAGATATGGGTTTGGCTGCAGTCCTTGCTGCCCCCAGCACGGCACAGATGTGCACCCTTTTCCCCCTGTAGTAACTGCTTGAGCCACTGCCAGCAGCAGGAAGTTCCCCTCTCCGAGGGGAATTGTTCCCTGTCTCTCTGGCTCAGTTAAAGGAGTGACCAAGGAGCCCAGGGAAGTACCTCTGTAAGAGATTATCACTACAAGAGATTGGTTTGCAGAAACAGAAGTTTCAAACAGCAATTTTAAGTAATTGCTTACTTAAAATCGTCAAGGTGCAGGGTGAGGAAAGAGCTGCTGCTTGCGTTGTTCCAAAAATTGCTCATTCACATGCTCGTGCGAAACTGCCCGCACCACATCTCTTGGGTCTTTTAAAATGAACATTTTTTTTCTCCACCAACCAACAGTGATAAAAGTTTCCTACGATGTAAGTGTGTAATAGGAGCATGACACACAGGGTTTCTGGTAAGGAGCTGTGTTCTGGTTTCCAGCTCAAACCACAAGATGTCATTCTGGGCTAAGGATATCACTGCATGGCAAGTGTCACCAGCTGGGATTGGTAGGACAAGAGGCTGTGGGGTCAATCCTGGGAGGGGGCATGTGAGGCACTGCTGGGGCTGCAACCATGGGCAGGGATACAGAAGCCCTGCAGGATGGCCTGCTGAACCAAGGGTTTGAGTTTCTACACAGCCAGGATCAAGAAAGGATTTTAGCCTAGGTTAGAGGATGTTTTTTAGCCTGTGCAGGAGAGTTTCTTGTCCTTTTGTGAAGAATGGTTGAGTTGGAGGACAGACACAGGGGAGGAAGCTGAGCTGCCATAAACTGCAGAGACACTGAGGGAAATGTTTCTGAGACAGAAGGGAAATGAGTTTTATTGAGAGGGAAGAGCAAGGATGAAAGTGAGCAAGTTGGTGAGGGGGGAACAGGTCACCTGTGCAGCAAGAGTAGGAGCAACAAACATGTGAAAACATTGCCTGTTCTTCGGATTTCACACCATGGCTTACACAGCTCCCTCCAAACGTGAGGTAGCCACAGCAAGTAAAACATCAGGAGTACATCCCACTGCAGAGATACTTGACCATCTCCAGCTGAGATGAACTGCCTGGTATGTTCTTTTCTTTTAAAATGACATTGTTTCCTGGCTCAGAAGCCATCATGAACTTTGCCTGGAAGCCGCAGGGAAAAGACAGAGAGTCTTAGCAAGGGATGGCACAGTTGCAAAGCTGCTTCTCCAAGCTCCCTGCCAGAGCTGTGCTCCTGCAGATGCACTGCTCCCCATTGTGCTTCTGCAGCCTCTAACTGATGAGTTTGAGCTGGTTCAGAGGGGGTTTGGGGGCACATGGGAGGATCTCCCACAGGAGACAGTCCTTCACAAATTTCTCCAATATAACTCCTTCCTACAGACTGATGCTCTCCACGTACTGCTCCAATGTGGGTGCCCTCCATAGGGTGCAGTCCCACAGGAACAGGCTGTCCAAGGTGGGCCCCACAAAGGGTCACAGGTCCTGCCAGGAAAACTGCTCCAGCATAGGCTTCTCTCTCCATGCACCACAGGTCCTGCCAGGAGCCTGCTCCAGCATGGGCTTCCCATGGGGTCACAGCCTCCTTCAGGCACATCCCCCTGCTCCAGTGTGGGATTATCCATGGACTGCAGGTGGATCTCTGCTCTCCCATGGACCTCCAAGAGCTGCAGGGGCACAACCGCCTCACCATGGGCTGCACCTCGGGCTGCAGGGGAATCTCTGCTCTGGCACCTGGAACAGCTCCTACCCCTCTCCTTCACTGACCTTGTGTCTGCAGGGCTGTTCTTTTCTGTGTGCAGGTTTCTGCCCCCTTCTTAAATACATTATCCGAGATATGTTGCCAGTGTCGCTTGCTGGCTGGCTCAGCCTTGGCCAGTGGTGAGTCTATCCCAGATTCGTCTGGCTTTGGCTCTGTTTGACACGGGGGAAGCTTCTGGCAGCTTCTCACAGAAACCACCCCTGTAGCCCCTTGTTAGCAAAAGCTCGCCCCGCAAGCCCAATACAATAAGAAATCATTAGTTGTGGTATTAGTGGTATTGGACCAGATTACAGCCACTTTCTTCCTCTGTTGGAGCTCAGTTGTGTTTTATTCTGCTTGTGTAACAACTCTGGACCTATCTTGGAGGGGTGGGTTTGCATTTTGGGTAATTGCCTGGTAAGTGGTAGAACAGGACCCCTCAGCACGCCCTCCTGCACAGAATGTAGCTTATACCACAGGTCTTTTTTCAAGGGTGTGGAGTTGTGGGAGAGGGAAAATGTTACATTTTTTCACAATACTTAATATACCGTGACTCAGAGACTGTTGGGTGTCATTTTGGCCTCATTGTTAAATTTTTGCCCCTTTCTCTAAAAGTCATGGGTGGGTGACACATCAGTTGGCTCTGCAACTCGTGCTATAGGTGGAATTTGTCAAGTTAGAATTGAACAGAATGAGTCCCAAAAGCAAAGCTAAGTTTTGGGGGTTTGTGGGTTGGTTTTGTGGTTTATGGTTTGTTTGGGGGGGATGTGTTTGGGGTTTTTTTGTTTGCTTGTTTGTTTGGGTTTTTTTCTGGCCATTTCTCCATGTGAGTATTTTGCTGTTGCAAAGATCTATAGGCAGTAGTTGACTCTTTAAAGCATCTGCCAGGGCCCTGAGGGTACCACTAAGCCTTACTGACCCTGGCCACCATGCCACGGGACCTCCCTGACACCCACAGCACCCTGAGATAAGTCAGGGGATGGAGAGAAGGATGGAGCCATTCCTCTGATATCATCCTGCTTCGCTCCCTACAGAAAATGCATGCAGCGGATGAGTGGGAACCAGGGGGAAAGTAACCAAAAGAAATGGCAGAAGAGAGCTGTAGGGAACATAAAAGCACAGCAAGCTGTGCTTTTCTGATTATTGCAAACCCAACATGTAACAGAAATCCTCTCTTTTCTTCTCATTCCAGCGACAGAATTTGTTGGTATAGAGGTAGTTTGATAAACTCTCATGTCATGGAAAAGGTCATGACATGACCTGGGAGAGCTCAGTCTCAGGTCTGTAGCTCCTAGGGATCAAAACCATGCCCAGATGGAAGGCAGTATTAAACTGTCCACCAGCAACAAACTCCACACAGTCTGAGGAATGTAACTGTCCCTACCTCAGCGGGCCAAGGCAGGAATTTAATGGCCAGGAGGGTCACTTGTTGCTGATGTAGCAACACTGAACCTCCTCCAGGCCAATCGACAAAAACAAATTTTCAACCTTTTAGCACCACAGGCGAAAAAAAAAATAAAACCCCGAAACATTTTTCCCAGTTGTGCTCTCTCTTTTTAAATGTTTACAACTCTTCCAGAAAACACATGTGGTTCAGAGAGCCCTGAGGTAGTTCACTCAGCAAAGACTGGAAACACAGTCCTGCCGGTGAGCTCTCAGGTATCACCAGGTTATTTGGGATTTTATTACTGACGCATCTTCTGAGCAAAATTCCTCTGGTTGGTGTTGCAGTCCGCAGACAGCTTCCAGACGTTTCCAGCTGCGCTCCCATCCCGCGGCCGGCGGTGCCCTCTAGCTGCCGGGGGATGCTTCTGAGCCGGCCAGCCTGGCCGGCCTTCCCAAACAGCATCTGGCTGTTATCCCTTCCGCTGGAGAACAGCTTTGTTTTCACACCAGGCGTAAGATAAATGGCCGGTGTTTCTGCGCGAGTGGTGTTTTATTGTACTTTCAGCCCTTTCGTGTTTTATTCATCCTGCTTCTCGCCTTTCTTCTGATTTTAATTGGTTCTGGTTTTAGTCAGATGCTGCTCTGATTGCCTCTAATCCTCTTTCTGCAAGTGCTGGAAATATTCCCCCCTCTCTTCCACCTGCAAACTATCAGCCACCTTTGCCCTCCCTTTGACCTTCCCGGTAACAAATATGAATATTAATTTCACACAACACACATGGGCTCCTGTGTGGTGGGTTCAAGCACCTTTAGAATAAATGGCCAGACCCATTCCTCAGGTAGTCCAGCTAGCCTTGGATTTCATCAGCAGCACGACTACACCCATTGCCTTTGTCCCCTCTCTGATGTTCCAGTAAGCTGACAAAAAAGAAGGTATTATCGATCCAGATGTTCGTGTTTCTCTACCATTGCTCAGGAAAAAAAAAAAAAAAAGGGTGAAATAACTTGGGCAATAAGAAAACCATTTTATGCAGATGAGGACTGTTGCTCATGAAGGTTTCACCAGTTCTTAAGAGGATTTCATTGTGAAAGCCTTCACCTCCCAGCAGACCCCGTAAGCCACAGAAAACCTCCTGGACACTCACCTCATCAGTGGATCCAGGCTCTAAAGCCATCCAACACCTGTGCAAACAGAGCTAGTGTTACACAGGCAGTGTGCCCTGCCATAACATCCACCGTGCTGGGCTCCCTGCTAAGGACAGGCATCTCTCCAAGGGGAACCAGTGCAGTGCTGGTCAGGGGTGACACTGCACCTAACGTGGTGAAAAACTAACATGAATTGATCTCAGCTCTCACAGCAGCATCAGAGCATGGCCAAGTTTCTGCCATGGCTCGTTTGTCCTGAGTACTCTGAGCTGCCAACCATCTGGCCGTGTTCTGAGTCATATATGGCAGATGTGAAATACCTGTAACTCAGCTGGTGCTCATTAGCCACTCATTATCCCTCTGCCTATCCCAGGAATTGGTCTATGCCTGCAGAATATGACCCATGCATCCACTGTGGTGTGTGAAATGCAGCCAAAAAGCCAGGGACTGTGCTTAACACCCAGGGAAGGATCTGCTGGGAAGGGGCTGATGGTTTCTCCCTGAAAAATCCCATGCTATCCAACATCACCAGTCAGCTGCTCTGATTTTGCTTGGGGGTTGTCTGTGTCTGTGCATTCATTACTCCAGAGCATGACAAGCCAGAGGTGGTGGAGGTGGTGTGATAAAAGAAGGAAATGGATGGCTGAGTTAATGATAGAGACAGACCAACTCGAGTTGGAAACCAGGGCTACGTGGATAGGCTGTTGCTAACACATTTGTCGGGAGACTGAAAACCTCCTCTGTTTGAAGTGTGTGAATGCACGTAGACAAGTTCTGCAGACACACAGAACTCAGAGAGGAGCTCTGCAACCCGTGCTGTCCAAAGCTCCTCTGTGCTAGAAATTCCTGTGTATTACAGAGTGTTTGTCCCAACCAATTTCTTCAGAATCAATCCCAGCAATTTCCTTCTGGCCAGGTCGGAAAGCCCTGGAGGTGTTCAGCCCTGCCCTCTGTGTGCATCCCTGCTGGGTTTGCAGCGCAGGTGATGAGGCAAAATGTTGGGCTGTGATTGCAGACAGGGCCTTTCACACTGCAGTGAAAGCTTGATCCCTTGCTCTGCAAGAGCCTATTTTCAAGCGCTTACAACGCTGCCAAACTATAACCATTTGGAATGAAATTTTCCATGCCAGGTATCTGCCTCAGGCTGAAGTTTTTGGAAAATGTCCACAAACTTAGCCGTTTCCAATAAGGAGTGTAAGGAAAAATTCATTGTTTTGTCCAAGTTAAAAAGCAATTGTGACCTTTCCTTTGAAAAGCTCTGGCACCTCTCTTCTTTGGAGAGGGTTGCCTTTCATCAGAGATGTCCCTTTGGCCCTCCTGGAAACCTACCCAAATCTGGCTATGTTATATGCCTTTAGGAAGCTGAATTTGCACATGCTCAGGGGATAACTATGAGATTCCTTTCATTTTAGCAATTGAACTCCTGAAGTTTTCATCCTCCCTGAGCAGGTTCCAACCACAGTTCAAGCAGGACTTCCCTTGCAGTTTCAGCTGCAGACTTTCACAGCCCATGACAAGGCCAAGCACCTGAAAAAGAGAGTCAGGAGTCTGTCTCTTGCACTTTTGGTGACATTCATTGGGGTGAGACAATGCAGAGGCGAAAAATTCCAGGATTCAAATGCAGAAGGGACGAGAGCCAGATGTGTGGGTGGTAATGGGGGACTCAGGAACCCTCCCAACAAGACAGGCAGAAGGACAAGACTGGGGATGGCACATGGATGTGAACAGTATTGTGGGGTGGAAGGCAGGACAGTGGTGGGAGGCAGAAGGATGTGGCAGCTGTGGAGAATGGGTGAGATGAAGCAAGAGGGGAGAGGAAGAGCCCAGAGAAGTCTTTTCTCACCTGAGAACTTGGTTCCCTGGAACAAACCACAGAGTTTGGAGTCAGAATTTTTGCCTGCCACATCTAATGTGTGAAATGCACAGCCTCAGCCCAGACACCAAAATTAATATGTATTCTTTTCATTAATATTCACAGCTAGCAAGTGAAAAGGGACTAATGTCCCCGTAAAAATTACTTATTTCTGAGAGCTTGATTAAAAAGGCAGAGTATCATGGGAAGAAAAGTGCATTAGAAAATCAATAACTATTTAGGGCGAAACATGAATAGTGAGACATAATGAAAACATGTTTTATAGCAGAGGACAGGGTTGAAATTCCACAGCTAACTTTAATTCCAGTGTTTCCTTAGCTGTTTACCATTGAGATATCAAAGTCGGGTGTTATGCTTGTAATGTTACCTTTTTTTTACTGTCTAATTTTGTTGTCAGTGCTGCCATTGTCCACAGTTACTGACTGCAAGCTTCTGCCTCAAAATGCAGAACAACAATGAGCATAGATAGCAACACAAGTTGGGATCTGGTGTTGGAATGGGTTATTCAGAGATTAAAAACCTGTGGCACAAGTTTTCCAGAAAGGCAGGGAAGACTGGACCATATCTTCTGGAAAGCTGATTTGGACTGAAGAAAAGAGATGATTATTTCAGAAGAGGAAGCAATCCTTCTCTATATGGCATTTTCTTCTAACATTTTTTTCAAGGATACTTAGAAAGGTACATAAAAGGTCTATCATCGTATCATTAGATTTAAATTCTCTTCATAGGAGTTTTCATTTCCACTAGAAAATTTCCAGACTCCTGCAAACTAAAAAAACTTTGAAAAGTCTGGCTAACATGTTTGGAAAAGAACTTTTGACCCATCGACATGTTTGTGCTGACAGAAGGAAGCATTACAGCCCTCAGCATGTGTTTGCCTGGAGTTCTTTGTCCAGTATTTGCTGGAGGCTTGAGGCTCTGCCATGGGCAGAGCACACTATTGGGCACCCACACTATTTCCTAAAACAGAGACTGGGGATGCTAAGGACAAGCACATGCCACAAACATGTGGAGACCGGGCTCATGGCAAGAACTTGCTAACATTAGAACGCTGATGGCACAGTTAATGTCTGATACTAAAGGAATGATTTTATAACAAAGGGGAAACCTGGACTTCCAGTGTTGGTGAAGTCGTGTGAAGGGAACTTCCTCACTGCTTGGCTGTTCACAGGATGTTTGTGTGTCCTAATTCACTAACTGGCCATAAAATTCCTGTCCAGAAGAGTTACCTCCATCAAGTCCTGCTACCTCCAGCAGCTTCCCATGCACCAGTAATACTCTCAGTTGCTTGCTGCTGTGCTGGAAACTGCATAAGCACTGAGGCTGAATGGAGACACATTTTTTTCTTGTGGGAGATATGTATTATATATGCAATAGTGGCAGTAATTATTAGGCAATTTTTACCTTGAACAATCACCACCAAAGCAGCCTTTATAACTATTATTTCCTTGGAGATGTCTGGACCTGGGAAGCTCTTGGGGTTACGTATTTGCATGCCATTGGTAAGAGGACATTTGCCATGCTGAATTTATCCCGTTCATCACCCTTTGGGCAACTATATGTGCTTCTCTTTGTCCAATATACTAACTATAGAGAGGCAACAGGTTATTTGCTCAGGGTTTTTTTCTCACTCTCTTCATTCTTCTAGAGTCAGTAAAATTTTTTCAAAGCATCGAAGCTCAGAAAGGCAGGAAACTGTTCACACCACTGTCTGGAGTATGGGTTCAGCTTGAGTGAATATTCAAATGCTTCTCCAAAGCTTATCTGGCCTAGCCAAAACCTCCTGAATTTACAAAATTGGGCTGGGCATTTTATGAGAATAGGATGTCTTACAAGATTTTCAGTATTTCCTCTGCTAATAGAAAATACTGTGAGATCAGCTTGGAAACCAGAATAATTTATTTTGAATCAAAGTGGACCATAATGTTTCCAGATTCTAAAGAGATTCAAAGTGAATTGGCTTGTAGAAATCAGTTGAAAGTGGAGGAGTATGACTCCTTTTTTTTGCCCTCCTTAATCCAGTTTGCTCTTCTCCAAAGGCATCCAAAACAACTCTTGGCAGACGTGTTTCCCATTTCAACTCAACCCTCCCCTTGCTCCAATGCTGCCTTGCTGCTGCAGCACTGTCTCTAGAAATAAATTATTAACCTTAAATTCTGAGCCAGCAATTAATTCTCTTTTAAAGAGAAGGACAGCCAGATCAAATTATTTCCACATCAGCTAAAAGCTACTCCATCAAAAATGAGATGAAAGCACTGGCATGCCTGATCCTCATTCCAGTCCTGCATCCCAGGTTTCAAAGGCCACCCTTTGGTCTGGAGGCTGAGGATGGGCAGTCAGATATCTGGAAGGGCTTTGCTGTGGTGCTGATGGTCTGTCTGCTCTTTGAACACGTGTGTCAGATCTTCAGCGTTTGTGCTCATTAGGATGGCCTTTTTTTGCTGTGTTCACCACTGAGCTGTCTTTATCTGCAGCAAAAACTGAAATGCCACATCCCAGCAAAGCCTGTGTGAATCTGTGCTGAGAGACACGACTGGCACTCTTCTGCTGAAGAGGAGGCACAGCAGCTACATTACAGCACTCACTGCATCTGCACCGGGCACACACCACCCAGGCACCTGGGGAACGATTCAACAGAAAAGGTTAGTTGCAGTTCTTACAAACTCTCCCCAGAAGAGTCTGTTTTCATGGTGTTGCCTGTAAGAAGGAACATAGCCACTCTGGTGGCTGCAAACACATGAAATGGAGATGCCAAATGCAGTGAAGCTCAACCCTGCTGTGACCCGAAGGATGGGGCCAGGAGGTCTGCAGTGGTTGCTCATACCTGCTCTGCCTTTCTATTTTCAGTTTGCTTTTATGATTTGTTTCTCCTCCGGTGAGTAGTTGACTTTGATGACTTAATTGTCCCTTTAAGGACCCAGAAGATGGTCAGGCCCTAATTGCCTCCTCTGTGCACAGACTGTCCCACTCCCCAGTGCCAGGAGGAGATATCGAAGGTGACCAGAATGAGGCTGCTCTTCTCCTGCAGTGCCAGTTGGGTGTCCTGCAAGGGAAAAACATGGATGCACGTGCTTCTTCTAGGAGGCAGTAGAAGCAGGGTTACAGCTTTTTTCATATTCCAAGGAAAGCCAAAGTCAACTTCAAAGAACAAAACAGTGGCTGTGACTATCTCAGAGAACACTGAGATCTGGGCAAGCCTGGACTGCATCCACACATCACAGCTAGAAAAGCTGCAGTACTGCCATCCTGAGAAGCAGTCACTGATCCCACACAACAAATGTGAGAAAGCCACTTTAATATCGTGCTGTGAACTACAGATTTTTATTTTAAAAACCTGCTCAGCTTCAGAACTTTGAGAGGTTAAACAATTTGAGAGGTAAAGTCCCCTAGCAGCAAACAGATGAGGGAGTAAGTTCACTGCTCACTTTATTGGGTACAGCAGAGAATGACTGTACAACAGCACTGCAGGTGATCTGCAATGCTTCTTCCAGTGATTCAGTTTGTACAGCCTGGCTTCCTAACAGTGATGTGTTGAAACCCAAAAGATGGTGCAACACCAAGCCCTTGGGAAAACATTTCAGAGTGGATGGTGTTTGGCCTGGTGATCTAAGGCAAACAAGTTGCCATGAGTTTAATTTCATTCCAATATATCTAAGTCTTCCTTTCAGGGCATCAGAGCTAGCTAATGATATACATATACACACATCTGTATTTCTATCAATATGTAAACTCCTCTGACAAGAAACTACTTAAAACAAAAAGGGAAGCTCCCTTTAGCCAATAGATCAATCATTTCCCCCAGTGCAAATCTGAGACCAATGAGACTGGCTGAGTTGTTGGATTTATAAACTAGAACAGTGGCATCATACTGACCTATTTCCACTTACTGAAAACAGGTGTTAAATCAGCTTCAACTAGAAATAGAAATAAAGATTTAATGATAAACACAGCTATTCACCAAAGCAGTGTATTTGTGAGGTGGATACTGGGGTCCTGGAAATGCAAATCAAAATTTTCTCTACAAATATCCTCTAACTCGGGAACACCTACTCAAACCAGTGGTTAATACAGGGAATTTTAAACAAATCAAACTAAATCATGTCTAAAAGACCAGACTTTCTGGTCTTACAAATTTGCAACAAATATGCAGCAGCAGAGAGGCTGGTCTTGGGTTTAAGTGGCCTATTTAGCCCTTAACGCCTGAAGCTGAAGCAATATCTTTGAAGCAGCCACTTAGGTGTTAAGAAGTCATGTGGGTGGAAAGCAGGGGTTTGTTCAAATTCCTTTGTACAGTCACACCCTGGCATGGCCCAAGCTGTTAGGGAGGTACAACATTCCCTGTACATGGTGGTGTCACCACACAGCAAATAGCTGCTGACCACAACAGAGCCTTGGGTCAGATATGTCCGAGCATGGGAAAGATCTGCATTCTTTCCCTTCTGAAAGCTGAGATATGAGTCCTTTAAATACCTGTGTCTACCCTGCAATGATCCCCTTCAAACGCCAAGAATTGCCTCCCTCCAATGCAATCTAAGCAGGGAAAAGGCAAAGCTTCTGCAAGAAAAGAACACTCAAAATACAGGTCTTTGTAAGAAGGCATTTCCTACCAGTCTCCCTCTCCATCAGTCCCTGAAGCTTTTCAGCAAAGCACAAAGCCCATCCAAGACTGCACAGGGCACCCCAGCAGTAGGTGGAGTTTAGAGGGCACAGGTTGGCTATTGTAGGGCAACTTATAAGGAGATTTCTCCTTCAACAAATCGTGTATCTCCTTATTCCTAACAATAGTGGAATAAAAAAAATCTAAAACTACCAGAAAAAAAAATCAGAAAAACTCAACCAGAGGGCAAGGGAAGAAAGAATTAACCCAGTAGCAGGCTGGACCTATGTCACCCTCAGTACCAGGTGTCTGTCCCATGTTCTCCTCTCCTGCACACAGCATGGTTCATGTTTCTGCTTCTTGTCAGAAAACCTTGGCAACAAGCTCCTTGACCAGTTGGAGGATCCAGGTAAGTTTTCAGGAAATGGCATCTTTTGTGTCCTCAGATAGTACACAAACCTCACTTTTGTGGTAATGTTTAACTGGGACCTTTTCACCGTGAGCTGATTGTTAACACGGATTTCACACCCCCGAAAGAATGTTCGAAGCCTACAAAGAAAGACATTGTCTGCTTTGTTTAACAAATGACATTATTTCCCTTCTGCCTAGCAACCTGGCCAGCAGATTTGTAACAGGGAGCTTGGAGAGTGAGCAGGACAGAGCAGCTCAAGCTAGCAAATTAATCTCATGCCTTCATTGCACTTTACAGCTGAGGCAAGAACTTGTAAAAGAATAAAAAAGTATGGCTCTCTTAATACAATAACTGTAAAATAACTCCAGAAACTCAGATGCTTACCAATCCATCAGAACTGTAAGGAAGTACAGCTTCCAACACCATTTCAAAAAATACATTTTTTGAAAGACTGATTGCTTTGTATATATTCCCATGCAGACAGTAAGATCATCACCTTATCATGTCCTTAATTTCCACAAGTGAGAACTGATAAAATAATGTTACTCTAAATATCAACAGATCCATGATTCTCTGGCATTTCTCACACTTCTTCATAGCCATCATTCTCTTTATGTCTCTGACATGCTGAAAATGAAAGCATTTATGCGTTTTAAAACTTCCTTGGCTTGTTTATAGCCAAGTCGTATGAGTCAGGCTGTGTTGTTCACATAGGGGGTGCAGTGGGATGAAAGAAGGAGTCTGGTCAGGTATTAAAACTGTCAGCTTGACCAGTTGCTGTCTTGGAGCTGTTGTACATGCAGTAGAGCTGGGAAGGAGAAAGGAGGACATGGCTGTAATAGATGCAGGTTTGTCACCAACAACCCCATTCCTCATGTCCATAGATGACCAGCCAGTGTCACCACAGACCGTTTTACAAGGGCATGTAGTAATAAGACAAGGGAGAATGGCTTTAAACTGAAATAGGGCTGTTGTAGATCAGCTATTTGGAAGAAGTTCTTTAGTGTGAGGGTGGTGAGGCACTGGAAGAGGTTGCTCAGAGAAGCTCTGGATGCCCCACCCCTGAAAGTGTTCAAGGCTGGGCTGGATGGGGCTCTGAGCAACCTGGTCTAGTGGAAGGTGTCCCTGCCCATGGCCGGGGGTTGGAACGAGATGATCTTTAAGGTCCCTTCCAACCCAAACCATTCTATGACTTTATGATTGCCAGACAGGTCCACAGTGACGAGGCAGAGCTGCAGCCAAGCTAAGAAGACAAGTCAGTGGGTTGGGGTGGGGATGAGCAAGGTGCAGGGCTGGACACTGGCATTCCCACAACACAGATCAAAATGGCACCAGTGGCCTGAGCTTGACTGGAGCTGACGGGCAAAGCAGAGGAGACTTCAACCAGGATTCCCACTGCTCTTTCACACTGACTTTTTTCTCAGTATTCCGAGAAAATGCCTGTTTGCATCAAGTGAATGCTGTCCATGAGCCTGGGCAGCCCAAACCCCAGAGCCCCTAGGTGTGCACAGAGCATGGGCAAACATGTGTGACCTGACACCTTCCCAGCTTCTTCCTGGGATGGCAGGAACTGAGAGGTATCGACTGTGTTCACAGATGTCTCTTTAGGTAATTAGATTTAAAGACCTCAGAGAATCTCCTGTCAGTAGGGTTTGAAACATCCACGTGGAGGTGGCACTTGGTGTCTCCACAGCAGGTGCTGTGACATATGTGAAATATAGCTCAGCTTAAGGGAAGATCAGGCTAGTAGTTACAAGAGAAATCCATTGAGGATTTCAGAAAACATAAGCAGCTGAAGAAATTCCCAAGTTGAAGGCAGAGGTTAGGAGGATGCTCCAGGAAAGCATCCTATTTGCTTTTCCTGGCTTTGCTTTTCACTGTTTATCACAGCCGCTGCTGGAGACAGGATAGTAAGTTGGACAAGACCTTGGTCTGACCCAGGACAGCTGCTTTGATGACATACTAGTCACATTAAAGGATCAATTTAATCCCTTTTAGATTAGGAGTGATTCAGACTCCCTACATAGTTGTTAGAAGAACCTCAGTGAAAGTCTCATCCAGAACTCCTCTTCCTTCATTCATCAGGCAAAGACCATTCCCTCAGAATCCTGCTGCTCTGTGGGATGAGTCTTGGTCTTAACACTGTTTCCAATCTTACTGCAAAAAGAAGACAATAAAAAAATAATTTTCTAAGTCCTTATCCCTTTGAGAATTATAGACGAAAGTTTAAATATCTTGTTTCCTGAAATAATTGCAAAATTGGACAAGTAATTTGACTCCTGCTGTAAATGACGTAGTATTGTAAAAACCTCCTTTGAGGATACATCTAATGGTATTCCTTATAAAAACAATCCTTAGATATGTAAATAAGTTTTCTTTTGCACAGACAAATGTTCTGGTTTGTTGCACAAGTCAGCAGGTCAGATCAGAATTTGTTTGCAGAGATATTTTTCTATGCTGTAAAAATACATTACATTATCTCCTGTATATGACAGGTGAGTTCTAAACAGGCATGTCCCTGTGAATGATCTCAGAATCCCTTTTGCTGGTACTGTGTCTTTTACTGCTCTGCCTGAAAAGGCAGGTACCCTTGCCCAGATAAACAAAATTCATTAGGAACAGGCAAAACAATTGCCTGTTCCTAATGAATATGAAATATCCTAACAAAATACCCCAAACAATTAAAGATCTGTCTACAAGTGGCCTAGCACAGCATGCCCCAGCTGGAGCTGTCTGCACCCAGCTGGCCAGAAGACATCAGAAGGTATCTGCAAAACAGCTGGAAAAAAGCAATAGCACAAGCAGGCACTCACAACCACACAAAGGCAAGGAACAAAAAGAGGGGAAATACAAATATTACGTGAATGTTCAAAGTTTGGCCCAACTTTCATTTAATTGTAAGTGAAAGCCATTATTGCAATACAGCACAAGATGGTCTTGAATTTTATTTTCCCAAAACCTAGAATAGTTCTGTGAGCTTTTGAGCACTACAATAAAATTTAAAACCAAAATTACTCACTCTGTTTGCATTCTCTTTTAAAAACTGGGATTTAGAACCTAGGTTAAGGTCTAGGCAAGTAGCGTAAACCCAAGTATTTGATAATTAAGCAATACATTTAACTTTTGTTATTGGTAATGCATCTGTATACAGGGATGTGGAGTATGCAGTGAGCTTCATTTTTGTCCCCCACATCACATGTATTCTGTGATTATTTTAACAGCAAGATTTGTTTTTCCTTATTCCCATTGTTTAATTGGAACAAAAACAACCCGTAGTCCCACTCGCAAAAAGCATAAATCTCCCAGTTCAGTAATCTGTCCAGTCGAATCGTGTTTGAGCTCTGGGGCAGTATGAGAACTCAGGCAGTCCAGGAAGTGTTTACAGAGATAAGAGATTTGCAGAGAGAGGAGGGGTGTGGGGTGAAGCGAATGGTTCGTGTGGGATTTTGGTCGCTCTGAGGCTCGGGGGTTGCAGAGAGGGCTGTGGGTACGGCAGGACCACACAACCTTGGTCCTCTCACAGGGGCTTTGTCCTGCTTTGAGATACCAGGGAGATGCACTGAGTAACAGGCTGGAAAGGTTTGGTCCCATGTCATGTCCAAATTCAGGCCTGAGGGGCTCCTGGCAGAGTCCTTCACCTGCAGGCAGCCCAGCAGCGGCCCTGGAGCGACATCACATCAGGAATGACAAACAGGCACTTAGGGAGACGTGAGCACTTTTCACGTTGCCCGGAAAGCTTGTGATGGGAGAGTTAAAGAAACGCAGAGGGCATTGCGTGGCTTACAAACAAAAGCCAAAGTAAACAAAAAGCAATAACTTATCCCTCAGAAGTCATCGATTTCCCCTATTCTCACACAAGAGTGCTGCAGCGTCAGGAATCTGTGTCCACAGCCAGCACCAGGAAATCCTGACTCCCGGGGTCTAAAGCTCAAGGGGATCATTAACTCCAGCACATCAGCACACAGGCAGGAGCAAAGCTGGGAATGAGACACGCGGGAACCTCATGTGGGCGGAAAGAACTCTAGAAAAATGACAGTGAATGAAAAAGGGCATCAAGCTATGTCCTCTGCTGCTTTCACACCGGGAAAGTGAGCCACAGCTTCCGAGCCCAGGGCAATGGGCAGAGAGAAATGTGAAAAAACGCATCAAGGCACTGAGAGTTTGAATTCTCCTGTTTATTAACCATTTAAAGAAATACACAACCAGTTTCCAAATTAATTTGCTCTGGAAAGCTTGAGAACTCTTGGAAGTTGTTTAACCCCATGTCAGAAGAGCACAGGAATACAGTGAGAGGGTCTGCCTTCCTATTTGCATACGGTGAGCAAGTAATTTAATTTAATGCAAGTAATACAGGAAGTTTCCTTAACCCAGCCAGGGGACACATTGTGATCCTGGAAAGGAAGGTGTTGAAGAAGCACAAAAATTGCATAAATTTCTGATTTCATGCTCCCTGTAAAAGTTGTTAAGAACTAGGTAAACAAACTCGTTTTCCCAGTAGCATTAATGTAGTGGGAAATGAAAGGATTAGTTTGATTTACTTGTGACAGAACACTTACGAACACTGCTAAGGGCTTAGGCCATGCAGATGGGTTTTTATAAAAGCATATGCCTTCTAGCTGTGTTGCCTTGGCTGTTCAAAGCTGAAAATTTCTGAGGACATTTCAGGGAATCTGGTTTAAAAGCCTGCTGGAGATGTGCAGCTGTCACACAAGTAAGGCTGCCTGACACTTTTCAAGAGTGAAGGCAGAAGTCAGTGTTCCTTAAATTACGCAGATTAACAGAGAGGATGTGGAGATGAAATAAGAGTACCAAAGAGCAGGATAGAACCACTAGGATGTTCTGGCTTCTTGATTTTTGCAACTAAAGAGGACAAATGTAAAAGCAAGGTTTCCAGGTTTGCTTTTTGGACTTGGCAAATCTCTACTCAGATAGGTACAAAAGGATGTAAAATCCTATCCAAGTATTTGGAACAAGCAGCTATCAAACATAGTCCAGAAGAGATAACTGAGGGACAATAAGGCTGGAAGCAAAAATTCACAACAGGAAATACAAGTTTAAAATGCAGGTGCTGTATCTGATTGACCAGGGACATAGACTGAGTTAGTACAGATGAAGTCCTTAACTCAATGTACAGCTGCAGACAAGAGCTGATAGCAAAGACACTGCGCTTTTAAATTTAAAGAGACAGGTTTTTAATTGATTGATTGATGTTACGCTTTTAAGAGTGAATCCCAGGTTACTGCTTTCCCAGTGCTTTCTCGCAATAGCTGGCTCCTTTATTTATACAGGAATGGAATCCAAATGAAATTGCTGGTCATCCAAGTCACCCTTACAAGGCATACCACCATGATCTCCTGGCTTCCTTCAGATCCACCTGTGGCTTTGACATAACAGCTTGCAGAGACACCTGGACACAGGCAGGAATGATTTTGCATGACATGATGAGAAGGGTGACACAAAGCTGCTCTCACTTGGACAGTTTAGAGGAGACCCTCATCTTCTCTAGAGCAGCAGCAGGAGCCCAGGCAAATGCACATAGCTCATTTAAGGCACACACATATATGTTCTGCACATTGCCCAGGAGCAAGGCTGGTGGTTTTACTCTGCTGCCAGATTTTCCAAGGCTTTGCCTTGCTTTGTCAAGGCAAGCTCCTCTCTGCTGGTTGTGTGCAACCGAGCACTCAAATCCTGCCTGTATCTTTACCCGTTTCTCCTATTCCAATCCAATTCAAGTTGGCATCTTATTTCCAAAGTCTCTCAGGTAACTCCTGACAAAACCAGGAGTCAGCTCCTCAGCTGAATTGCAGATACCTCTAATGTGCTAATCACCTCAGGTCATGTTTCCTCTGGTGCTTTCTGTTTGGGAGGTCTCCACCTCAGTGCAGGGAGCATTACAAGACACACATGCTTAAGGTTCCATAGCCTTTAACCTGCTGTGGCAGAGTTGCTGACTTCCCACTGCTCATCCTGGCTGCTTTACTCTATGTCCAGCTTAGAGCTGTTGGGATTCTTTTGGGTTTTTTTTCTCTGCTCACAGAGCTGTCAGCACAGCTGTGCTTCCTTGCCACACCTGCAGAACAGGAAATCGTCCAGGATCTCACAGAGAGGGCAGAGGCCACTGTTTCTGAAGTGCATAGAGAGGATGAGGAGGACCAACACCAGCACCACAGCTCTTCCGTGGTGCTCTGAATAAAACCAGAGCCTGGTGGCTGAGCCCAGCAGAACAACCCATGTCATTTTCGTGTTGAAGAGCCTTCAGCCTGGCTTTCCAGTCAGCAATAGCCTGCTCCTACCCCATCACCCTGCAAACTGCTGTGTTCATTGGCATGCTCCCCTGTTTATTTAGGTGTGACAGGTTTCCGTTGTTATTTGGATCAAACCTGCCTCATTATGTTCATTCCAAGCACTGCTTGCGTGTTGTTTTGTTGACATCTCCTAGGCATGCAGGGCACCAAGGAGATTAATAACATTCATCCCAATGTTTTCCCAGAGGTCAGTACAAGAAATATTGGTATTGACCTTGCAAACTAGAGATACAGATAAGAAGCATTCGGAATGTGAAGGGACTTAAGTCTTAATGCAGAAGAGGAAGAACATTGCACTCCACAGGATTTCAAGCTGGTTTTCTCTTCTGGAGACTCAGTGTTATTCCCTCTAATGCAAGACCTCAGGGCAGAACTGCTCTGTGCCGTTGCAGCCTACAAAGGAAGGTGGTTGAGCTCTCCAGAAAAAGCTGACATGCAGTGAGTCTCTTCAGAGTATCAACTTACCATCATCTTCAACATGCAGACTGTCCAGTTCTGCTCATCTTTAATTTAGGCTTCTCACCTGTGACAACCTGGGCAGCAATACTGACACAGCTTTTTTACTTTGGGATCTCAGTGTTCAAAAGCTTGCGGCAGGTGTAGCATGAAAAACCACAGCAGACTTTAACTGTCTGGAGCCAGAAAGGACATCACTTTCACGCTCACTGAGAAGAATCTGTGTTGTCTCACAATAATGTAAAGTCTTTAATTAAAAAAAAGTAATCTAACCTTGGAAGACAGAATGGAAAAGGAGGAAGATGTACATGCAAGGTTTCAGATTGGTTTCCAGCACCATCAGCACCTTCCAAGAGCCTCTGTATTTCAGGACTAAACTTTTAAAAGTGCAGTTACATGTACTGGTGATTGTGTTCCTGACACACGAACAGATGGGGGGGCCCCATCCTCAGACATCAGCCCTTTCATAGGCTCTATTCCCAAATGCCAGAGGGGGCCAGTCTGCCTGACCCTGAGCATACACAGCACAGTGCTCACAGAACTGAGATGCCTCTGACTGACCCCACGAAGGCCACCTTTGAGGAGCTCCTGAGGGCAAGGCCTGCGTTTTGCACAGCTGCATAGCTGGCCCAAGGAGTGACCTGCTGCTGGGGGCATGGGAAGACTTGCTGGTTCCCTGTCTCCCACAGCAGGGGTGCCACTGCACAGCAGCCCTGCACCAGCACATCTGTCCTGCAAGCCACCATTCCTGTAGAGTCACTTGTAGCTTCAGAGCCATGGAATTGCCACAGTGTGTGCCACCAAGGCCATTTCCAAGCAGTGGCTCAGTTACAGCCAAACTCCTTTTTCCTGGCCTGCTTCCCCCTTTCCCACGTCCCTTAAAGCCAAATTTGCATCCTGCATTGGAAGAACTAGAGAGAGATTTCTTTCTGCTCCTGAAGTGGAATTCACTGTCTTTCACCATGCTGTTCTGGCCCTTGACACCTTCCTGTGCATCCTATTCTCCCTCAGATACATCCATGAAAATCAGACACAGCATTCAGTGTATGTGCAGGTAAGAAATACGTTACTTCAACATGTTTCCTTACATAAGTACAAACCCAGATCTACATTATCAAGTCTAGAAGAGAAAGAAATACTACTTACATTATATATACCAGGAGTGCAGAGTTACACTTCCAGGGCCAGTTGGGCACGGGACATAGGGAGATTTTATGTGAAGGCTTTTTGTTTTCTTTCTAACAAGATGTAATTCCATGAGTGGAAATCATGTTTATGATCCTTTTCATAAGCCTTTAAAGCCACTTGTTAATGTTGGACACTAAGGGGGACCTTGGCAAAGCAGTAACAAAGGAAGAAGCTTAACAATCAGTGAAACACAGCACAAGAACAGAATAAAACACATATACCTTGTGACAGTTATTATCCAGAAAAAGGTGATTTCATCTTTGAAGGATACTAGCGAGGTCCTTTGATCTGCCCTCTCAAGGAAGGCAGGGATGGAGAGGCACATGGCAGCAAAGACACAAGGGTTATTGATGTGTTAGAAACCACAGAAGCACCTGAGAATGGTCCCACAGGAATCAGAGCTTCTTCCCACAAAAAGGGAGTGGGATCGAAATCCTGACTGAATACATTTACACCAGTGCACACAGCGTGGGCAACAAACAGGAGGAGATGGAAGCCCAGGAAGGCTGGATATCTTTCAAGAAGGAAATTCTAAAAGTGCAGGAATGCCCCCATGCGCTGAAAGATGAGCTGGCAGGGAAGAAGTTTGGTCTGGCTGAACAGAGAGCTCTGGCTGGAATTCAGGGAAAAAGGAGACCTGAATTTGTGACCTGTGAAAGAAGGGGCATGTGACTCAGGAGGACTAAAGATATTGTGAGGTTATGCAGGGAGAAAATTAGAAGGGCTAGAACCCTACTAGAACTTAATCTGGCTACTGCTGTAAAATGCAATGAAAAATGTTTCTATAAATACAACAAACAGCAACAAATGGAGGGCTAAGGAGAATTTCCATCCATTACTGTACATGCAGGAAACACAATGACAAAGGATGAGGAAAAGGCTGAGGTACTTAATGCCTTTGCCTCAGTCGACAACAGTAAGACCAATTGTTGTCAGGGTACCCAGCCCTGTGAACTGGAAGACAGGGATGGGGAGCAGAATGGAGCCCCCATGATCCAAGGGGAAATGGTCAGTGACCTGCTACACCATTTGGATGCACACAGGTCTGTGGGCCAGATGGGATCCACCCAAGGACACTGAGGGAGCTGGTGGAAATGCTCACCAAACCACTTTTCATCATTTACCGGTAGTCCTGGCTCACCAGGGAGGTTCCAGCTGACTGGAGGTTTGCAAAAACAATGCCCAGCTACAAGTGGGGCTGGAAGAAAGATTCAGGGAACTACAGGCCTGGCAGCCCAATGTCAGTGCCGTGGAAGGTGGAGANTGGATGCACACAGGTCTGTGGGCCAGATGGGATCCACCCAAGGACACTGAGGGAGCTGGTGGAAATGCTCACCAAACCACTTTTCATCATTTACCGGTAGTCCTGGCTCACCAGGGAGGTTCCAGCTGACTGGAGGTTTGCAAAAACAATGCCCAACTACAAGCAGGGCTGGAAGAAAGATTCAGGGAACTACAGGCAGTCTGACCTCAGTGCCATGGAAGGTCATGGAGCAGATCATCCTGAGTGCCATCATGGATACACACAAGACAACCAGGGGATCAGGCCCAGCCAGCATGGGGTATGAAAGGTAGGTCCTGCCTGACCCACCTGATCTTCTTCTGAGACGAGGTGATCTGCTTAGCAGATAAGGGAAAGGTGGGAATGAGTCTACCTGGACTTTAGTAAGGGCTTTGACATCATTTCCCACAACATTCTCCTGGAGAAACTGGCTCTCCGTGGTGTGGATGTGGGTACTCTTCACTGGGTAAAAAGCCACCTGATGGCTCAGAGAGTGGTGGTGGATGGAGGTAAATCCAGCTGGGACCAATCACTCGTGGTATTTCCTAGTGATAAGTATTAAGGTCAGTCCTGTTTAGTATCTGTATTGATGATGTGGACCAGGGGATCGAGAGCACCCTCGGTCAGTTTGCAGAT
>VZRJ01002845.1:0-14650 GCA_013397565.1 Ptilonorhynchus violaceus
TGGGGGACACAGCTACACCAAGAACTTTGTAGGGATCAGGACAATGAGCCTTAGCCAAAAAGTAACCTCATGTTCTTTGTGACACCAAAGGGAGGACATTCCCTGCTGTGGCTGTGAAGAAGAGAACTGGAACCTGCCTCAGCAGCACAGCCAGCCAGGAGGGAGAAGAGCCCAAATCTTTTCTCTGGATTTCGAGTCTTTCTCACTTCCTGGTACTCATTGTCATCACACACCATAGCTGCCACTGCTGCTGTCATAGCCACCACAGAAATAGACAGCCTTGTCCTCGGCTTGGACCCCAGTGATGGTTAACGTGGCCACGTTGTTGGATGAGGATCCGGAGAATCGCGAAGGGATGTCCGAGGGTCTCTGGTTGCTGTAGTAGATCACAGTGACAGGGGCACTGCCAGGGATCTTCTGCTGGAACCAGCCATAGCTGCCACTGCTACTGCAGCAGGTGATCTTGACTATTTCTCCCACATAGGCTGACACCAATGACAGATGACTCAAAGATGCTGCTTGGACCAGGGAATGTGGAGAGGGAATGTGGAGAGGGACAAGACAGAGTAGAGAAGAGGGAGATCACCCAGTGTTCCAGGAACATGGCCCTCTCCTGAGCAGGGGGATGCCACAGTCAGAGCAGAATGGGTGCAATCGCAGCCACTAGTGAATTTAGGGACCAGAGCCAAGCCCAATGCATCCCAAGGCATCCCAGCACCTCTGGCTCCAGCAGGAGGACATGGTCATCAGTAGCAAGAGGCAGTGGGGTGGAAGACAAAGCCAAACCATGAGTTTTGTAGGGACCAGGACAACTGTTCCCAGCAACAAATTCACTTCCAGTGCTCTAGGACACAAAAGGTGGGACAATTGTAACCATGGTCATGAGAGGAGACAAAAATCTGCTCCAGTCCAACATCCAAAACTCGGCTTGGCCATGAGAACAGAAAAAATTCCTCTGTACCTCACTTAAAAATCTCTCTTTCTCACTACACCAGTATAGCTGCTGTCAATACCACCACAGAAATAGACAGCCTCGTCCTCGGCTTGGACCCCAGTGATGGTTAACGTGCCCCCAGAGCCAGAGAATCGCGAAGGGATGTCCGAGGGTCTCTTGTTGCTGTCATAGATCACAGTGACAGGGGCACTGCCAGGGACCTTCTGCTGGAACCAGCCATAGCTGTAGCTGTTACCCCCAGAGCAGGTGATCTTGACGGTGTCTCCCACTTTGGCTGACAGCGAGGATGGCTGAGTCAACGATGCTGCCTGGACCAGGGAACCTGGAGAGGGAGAGAAGAGAGGGGAAAGGATGGGGGCCAGTCAGTGTCCCAGGAGCACAGACCTGCCTAGGNTCTGCTGATACCAGCCAGCATAAGCATAGCTGCTGCTAAACCCAGAGCAGGTGATCTTGACGGTCTCTCCCACGTTGGCTGACAGCGAGGATGGCGTCTGAGTCAGTGCTGCCTGGACCAGGGAACCTGGAGAAGGAGATAAGAGAGGGGAGAAGATGGAGGTCAGTCAGTGCCCCAGGAGCACAGACCCGCATGAGCAGCAGGATGGGGCCCCTGTGCCCAGAGGCCCTGTCCAGGTGCAGCAAGTCTGGCCATGGCACCTGAGCTGTGGGCGAGCATTGCGAGGAGGGGAAGTACCCAGGCCACAGCGTCATCCCACCAGCTCCATGTCCTCACACTGATGGGGCTGTGCTGTGATACCCAACACTCTCTTATGTGCCTGCCCAACCAGCACTGACCCTCCATGCAAATGTGGCCCCCAACGTTTCCTGACAACTCCTGTCCTGCTGCTCCCCTTGTCTCTGGCCCACCAATGCAGCAGCATCACTCCAGGCCACCTGCTCCCCTGGCCTCTCCACTGGGAGAAACTGGTCCTGTTCCACACCAGGACACCACAAGTGGGTGTCTCTCAGGAGCCACAGGACCACGATCAGCTGCACTGAGGTGTCTGGGCAAAGGCCCCTCAACCTTAGCCAAGATCTGTGTCAAGGGATGGCAGGAACACTTTTCTACCCTGCCTTGCCCACGCATCCTCTGCAGCCACCTTCACCAGGCCTGTGACCCTGGTGTCACCCACCCACGCGCATCCCCTGCGGCAGCTCAGCTCCGCCAGCCGCTCCCTTCCCACGCAGGGGCTTCTCCGCAGGGCTCTGCACCTGCAGCTGGCACAGCCAAGCTACGGCCCCACACCAGCACTGAGCTGCCACAGCTCCCCCAGTGCAGGCACTGCCCCGGCACCAGTGACCTCCCCCTTTTCAGCAGCACCACAGGGAACAGAAGTGCTCTGCATCCTGCAGCCTCTGGAGCACAAGGGCAAGTGCCCAGCCTGCCCAGCTCCACACACCCACACAGACATCTCCACATCCCCCTTCCCAGACCTGCCTCTGCCTTTTCATGATGCTCCAGTGAAGGAGGCAGGATGAGTCTGCCAGCATGGTTGTATTCCTTGGCATCTCTGACAGTTCCTGAAAGGTTTTATGTCTGCATCTCAGGAAGCAAACAGCATCTTCCTTTTAGCCCTTGGAGCCCGCTTACACCAAATTCCAGCTGCCCTTCACCTTTTACAAACATAATGAACAGGACTCAGTTACATGAAGACAAGAATTTATTATGCTATGTTTGCTTTACACAATCCAGTGCCCAGCTACCGCCACCCTCTGCAACTCTCATAGACCAGAAACACATCAGCTTCTCCTTAGACACAGAATTTTTTCCACAGGCCTCTTTCCTTTAATCAGCTGTGTCTTTTACTTGAAGTTCTGGTTGGGAACCAAGATGAACATCTCACCAGCAGTAAAGGGCCACGGCTGCTTTTCAGCCCAGCTCATCACAGCAGCAGCATCATGCCAAGGCCTGCTGCCCCCAAGACTGAACTGGGAAGGGAAAGGATGAAAGGCAGTGAGAAGTCATCAAGCAGCTTTGAACATGATTCACTACTTCTTGAACTCAATTCTTTCTACTTTCATGTCATCCTCAATTAGTTGATATACAGAAGTCACAACTGTGGAGGCCTGGATATCCATCAGCACAAAAAAAGGAGTGATGTTCCTGGAAAGAAGACATACTTCCCAATTAGCTTACACTTCCTGCTGTTAACACACCTTATACTTACGTGTTCTGATACACGTGGTTGCCCAGGGCTGTAGGGATGCGGGAAGCACTACATGGTCTGCAGGCACTGACAGCAATGTCTCTGGCAGAGCTGCACTTAACCTAGAACAGCCCAAGCCATGGCAGGCTCCGACATTTAAGGTGACAGGGCTTCCAGAAGTCCAATTTCCTACAAAATATTAGAATGCAGCTTCTGTGAAGACACCAGAAAGCAAAACAACTTCAAGAAGCTGCTGGAACTCGCCCCTCTCCGGGCACAGGAAGCAGCCCCAGACACACTGGTGAAGGGCTGTCATGCCCAACATGTGGGCTAAGAAAACCCTGGTAACAGGGATTTCCCTGCATTCCCCAGGAAGGGAGTGAGCCGGCCTCATGCTCCTCATAGCACCTCGCCAGTGCTCCATGGCCGGACACTCACATGCATTTCAGGTGACACCCGGGGGCTCTGCTGCACTGGGCAGCTCAGGGCTCCCCTCACTCACCTTTTCAAAGCACTGTGGGCTCCTGTAGCTGATCCTGGGTTGATGTAGCATTTTTTTCATGTTCAAATGCTTCAAATCTGTGTGTGTGTCCTGAGAGGACGATGCCCACATCCAGCTGCCTCTGCAGCAGTGCCAGGCTGGCTGCATCGCCCCAGAGAATTACCTGATGGCCACGAATCAGCCCCATTCTGAACCCCCCCGACAGTTACAACCTTCTCTTCAAGATAATTCAGGCTCTGAGAAGGAGAAAGGCAGGGACTATAAGTCAGTGAAGGATCCCTCATCTATGCAATGCAGCTTCCAAGCCACGAACCTGTCTTTCACTATTTGAGGGCGGGAGGCCTCTCTCAATGTGCAGACTCAGGGGGTGCTTGTCCCACCCCCCAGCAAGAGCAGTTTCAGAGGAAAGGGTAAAGAATTTGCACAGGGTCCAGGAGTCTCGTGGCTACCTAACAGTAACAACATACACAGAATTCTTGCAGCTACACAGCCGGCTGGGGCACTCCTGTGGCCTCATAGCAACCACAGGCTTGTGCCAGAGCTCCTGTGAATCAGGAGCATGTATTAACCCTGCACACCCCGGCACAATGAGAAGGGTCTAGAAAATAATTCTGTTTTTCCACTTTTTTTCACTCCTACTTCCTATCCCACTGAATTACAGTTTAGGAATTGCTAATGCTGAGGGACTCGCCAGTATTCATCAAGATGACACCAACAGAGGGGAAGGCAGGCCGAGGAACAGGCGTTACCTCAGTCCCCTCTGACAACGTGGATGTCCCCAGCCAGCGTCCTGAGCTAGTCATAGCTCTCCTTGGTGCAGAGGTTTCGCGTGCACAAGATGTGCTGAATCTTTCCTGGAACCAGCAGTTCCTTGAACATCACCGGCAGAGCGCCATGTGAAGGTCCCCCAGCAGTAACCTCAACTCCGCACACACAGGCAGGAAAGAGAGAGCTTTAACCCACATCACTTAACACAACAGCACAAAACCAGAACAGCACAAACCCCTGCGGCGCTCCAGGGCACTCGCAGAGTCTGGCGAACCATTACAGACTGATAGGAAAGATGGGTGCTAATGTCTTTACAAACAACTCCGTGGGTGAGCGTCTTTAGGAGGAACGGGTGTTAATGTCTTCGAAACGGGTCTTAATGTCTCTGCGAACATCAAGCCCAAGTTTGTTACAGAACCTAGACAGTTTGAACTCCTGAACTTCAGGGTAATAGGACAAACGGGTCCACGCAAAGTTTATTGTAGAACTCAGACAGCCTGAACTTCTGAACTTTGGGGTAAGATGACATGTTCAAGGGGGGAACATGTGGTAGGCTGTTCGGGAAGGCTGTACCTTCCTAGTACCTCAGCCAATGGGGAAGAGGGCAACATGCGGTCGAGAGTTTAGGATAAAAGAAGGCTAAGTCCTCCGAAATCTCGAGAGAGAAACCCCATGGGGCTATGGTCCAGTGGACTCTTTCCCTTTATTCGAATAAAGTTGCAGGCCTCCTCTGTCTCCTTTGTGGACACTGGCTTTTCATAGCGTGGCTTTTCCGCACACGCTGAACCCGCGAGCAGGGCAGCGGCGCCAGCGGTCCGTCCGCCGCTCACTAACCCAGCCCGGCCCCTCCGCCCGCCGCGGGGCCCTGACGCGCACCCGTAACCAGGAAGTGACGCGCCTAATTTTATCATCCTCTAAGCCAATGGGAGGGCCGGCCGCCCCCCCACGTGACATCAGCACCTGCCGCTGAGTGCTAACGCCCGCCCCCGTGTGCGCGCCGTGCTGAGCATGCGCAGTGCGGCCGCCCGGGCTTTTTCCTGAGTTCCGTGGGATTTTTGTGGGAAAATCCTTCATCTTTCTGTGTGAAAACGCCCTTATAAAGTACCCACAGGTGCCCGCGGGGTTACATGTTGCCCCGTCCCCTCAGGAGCTGTGACGGCCGGAGCGGGGAGGGGGACGGCAGTGCGGGCAGCGGGCTCTGGCTCCCCGGGAGAAGGCGCTGTTCGGTGGCGTTGACGGCTCCATCCCGCCCACAGACTCCCCTAAGGGCCGCAGCCCTTGCTCGCCTTCCCGGCTCAGGTACACAGGACACGAGCCGCGTGGGTAGAGATTAACCTTTATTACCAGGAAAGCCAAACTCTGCAGAAGCCCCAGCTGCCTCGTGGATCAAGGCCGCCTCGTGCCAAGTGCTGGAAGAGCCCAGGAAAGCCAGGCCACAGCGGAGCCCTCCATCCCTCTGCTGCAGCCGTGCTGGGCTGTGCTGGGCTGTCTTGGGGGACGCTTGCGGACGAAGAGGGGGTTGCTGCACTTCCCAGCACGAGGCAGCACTGCTGCACCTGCTCAAGCGTGAAGAAGGTCTTTTCCCATCCCTCCCGGAGCTGCTGCTCTCCTGGTGGAGAGCACATCGGGGTCACCAAGGAAAGCGCAGAAAGCTTCTGTTCCCCATTCCTAATACCAGCTGAAGGCATGTGACAGGGAACAGTAATAAGTGCCGTTGTCTTCCTGGCAGGCGGATGCGATGGTGAGGATGCAGGCATTGCTGGCGAGGTCTTTGGTGGCAGAGAAGCGGTCGGGAGTCTTGGCAGGCTTGTGCTTGTCTCTCTCGGAGTTGTAATAGAGCAGATATCTCAGGGAGTGCCCCGGGCGCTCCTGGTACCAGGAGATGCCGAACTGGCTGATGTTGTACTGGGGGCTCAGGGTGCAGAACAGCCGAGCCGTCTGCCCGGGCAGCACGAACACGGAGGATGGCTGGGTCAGCACGGGCTGAGCCCTGGAAGCTGCACGCACCAAGGATGCAGTTACTGATGAGCTGAGCCATGTCCCCCATCACCCTGAGCCCCAAAATGTCCCTCAGCTCCCTTGAGGCAACCCCATTACTGAGCCACCATCTTGCTCATCACACCACACAGCCTTAGAGCAAAATGCCCCACTCAGACTAACTTCCCCTTGGATAGCCCAGTCCTGCACACCACCCTGCAGTGTGCCCCAGGCAGAGCTAACTCGGCCACCCCACTCTTACCTGTGCCCACCATCCCCACCAGGAGCAGGACCAGGAAGCCCGGGGCCATGGCAGAAGGCAGAGGAAGAGAGGGTGTTTCAGAGAGGGTCTGGGATGCTACACAAAGCCTGGTCGCTGTGCCGCGGGTGCGGGTGGGATGTATGTAAATGACACAGGGGGCTCAGGGACTCAGCTCCCCAGGGCTGCTCGCTCTGCTGCAGCTGGTCTTAAGGGAGGGGGTGAGAGCAGAGAATTTCTCAGCACTCACCTTCACCCCAGACAATTTCCTTCAACTCCACCGATGCACCTGCAGCCCACCCCACTACCCTCTGCCCCAGGCACTTGGGTGGCATCACTGACCATCTCTCCTCACTGATGGGGGGAGCAGAGACCTTTCCCTGGAGTCTCACACTCAGGCCATTTGCCTCAGGCCCTCTGCTGCCAGGCACACAGGAGGCCAAGGAGCCTAAGCCACACCATGCCAAGGATGCCCTGTGGAGGCAGCAGGCTGGGGGCTACCAGGGAGAATGAAAGATGGGAGATGCCAAAGTCCTTCGGCAACTGTCTCATTGCAGAAGCAACATAAGGAAAGTTGCTGCTCCCTTCTCCATGCAGCTCCATTGCTGTGACAGGAATGACTTGGCAGGGTCACAGCATAACCTGCAGCAGTGGCTGGGAGCTGCTGATGGTACTGAGGGCGCTGCATTTTTGCCAGGGCCACCTCAGGAACAGCAGCCATGGGCAACCATGGTGGGATATGGCGAGGTCATGGCCAGAAGGCATTTCACAAGGGAGCCGGTGCAGAGGTGGCTGCAGCACAGCTGGTGCCTCGTGCGGAAGGACAGCAGACCGTTACGGCCAAAGGCCAGCAGCTCAGCAGGCGTGAAGCCCCTCCTGTCTGAGACACCTGCCATGGGCCCCAGAGACACCATGTCTCACAGCCACCAGCCCAGGCTGTCCTTCTCAGCAGTGTGGTCAGCAGGTACTTCTCATAACTGGCGGGTGCCTCCTGCCCTCCGCAGGCGGGCTCAGCCTCCAGAATGCCACCTCATCACCATCCAGGGATGGCCCACTCCCTCCCCTCTGCAGCACCCACAGTATCCCCAAGCCAAAACTGTTTGAAAGTGGGTCCTGACACGACTGGCCTGTGTGTGCTCTGGTTTTGAGGGAAAATGGAGCTCTGAGACAGAGCTCTGCCTCATCAGAACACCCCAGCACTGTGTCTCCGGCACAGGCAGGTCCTGAAGAGGAAGCACCACCATCACGCAAGGATGTAATGCAGGAAGCAGGACTCTTGCTTTGCTCTGCCACCCTGCAGAGCTCTGGTGCACCCAATGGCTCCTCTGGCTTCCGCATTCTGTGTCACTCAGAGCAGAGGAGCTGTATCGGAGCAGGGCCCCACCTGCAGCAGCGAGGGGCCTCTAGGCCTGACGGCCCCCAGCACCTGGTGCAGTTGGACTGCAGGGCAGGAGGGCAGGAAGGGCTGTTGTGCCCCTGCCAGGGGGATGTGGTGCCACACAGCAGTCCCAGCACAAGCAGCAAAGCCTGGCTGTGTCCCGCCTGTGCCCATCTGGGCAAACTGCTGTATCAGGTTTCTTAGAGCCAGCCTACAGCAAAGCCACACAGCCATGGCTGAGACCAATCCAAAGCCCATCCAAGGCTGGAGTTTTGCCATGGTATCTTCTGGTCTTGTGGAGTCCTGCCCCTGCAGGTGTCAGCTGCTGGTGTTTCATGTAGTCAGGCCCTGAGCTCTTGCAGGTACAAGCACGGTGCAGACACAGCTCCAGCTGTTGCCCACCAGCACTCCCCAAATTCTGCAAGGTGATGGCAAGATGAATATGAGTCTCCCTGCACATGTCCTAGATGAGGAGTGTCACACATACACCTTGTCCCAAGCTCTGAGTAGATCAAGTCCATGGATTAGACAGACTGTGAAATGAAACCCAGCAAGACAGGGAAATCATCTCCTCATGCAACGAGGGACATTTCAGAGAAAGGGAATTTGTCCACAGAGCAGTGAGCACTGAATAATGAAGCACATCAGTGTTGTTACTGGTTCCCACGACTCAGGTCATCCCCATCTGCTGAGCAGCCCAGGGACATGATTTCATCCATATGTTTTCCCCAGGAAAAGGGGATGATACTACAGAGCCCCCCTGACATATTGCTGCAGGAACACTTGCACAGCAACATTTGGGCACCAACTGGAAGATGCAGCTGGCGCATGAGCCCCATGCATCACTGACAGCCCAGGGGGGCAGGAAGGTACTGGCTGTGCAGAGTGCAGGAGCAGGAACAAGCCCAGCTCTGTGCTCACCCTCTTCTGCCAGCTTTATTCCCTCCTACATAAGGAACAAGAGGTGCCCAGTGAACAGAAGGAACTCACACATGCAAAGCAGGTTTTATCCCAGATTGACAGGTCACTGACTGACCACAGATACTCCTGTCAGACCAGGGCAAAATATGGACCAGGACTTACTGCTGCATCTCCTGCACATTTGCTGTTAAACCCTGTGGCTTCCTCCTGCGTGGCAGCTCAGGCACAGCCACTATCCTGACAACTGCCCACAGTTCCTCCCAGGCTGCAAAACCCCCCTGCCTCCTGCTCCAGAGTAGGACCAGCACAGGCAGGGTACTCACAACGATTTTTCCATTGGCATCCAGTCATCTCACAGAGGAGGCCAGGCTGCCCTTGCATCAGTGCTGGGCTCAGTTAGGAGCCGGGTGGGCAGATGTGGCACCACCACAGCCCAGATGAGCTGCAGGACAAACATGAGGGCAGGAACCACCACAAGACTACAAAAAGTCTGAAATTCAGAGCAGCTGGGACCACACGGAGCAGGCAGCCTTCCCAGCACGCTGTTGTTTATCTCAGCCCCTGCTCAAGGAGACTTGGGAATCTGCAGAGGCCATTCCCTGTTGCTGGGAACTCTGGCTACTGAAACCACAACAGCTTCAGTGGGCAACGCAGCCTGTGCCCTGGGCTCCCCAGCAGCTCCCACCACTGCCTGCAGGGAGGCACCCGGCACCACCAGCACCCCCAGCAAGGCCTGGGCCCTGCCAGAGCAGAGCTGCCCTGGGAGAGGCACAGGAGCACCATGTTTGCCACAGTGAGATTCGGAGGTACGTGGGGAAAGCCCCGGCTCTGCCTCAGCCCTCGGGCCAGCTGGGCACCTGGACCACCTTTGTCACCTCCACAGGGGGCAGGCAGGGACACAGCACCTGATGCACAGCAATGCCCAGTGCTTAGGGAACGGGCAGGAGAGTTCTGCCAGGGCACAGCAGCATCCTGCACCTCACCTGCTTTAAAAAAAGGGAGATCTATTACCCCATCACTCTGAATCATGGAGGATAACCACATCTAACGCAGAGCTGAGTTAATCACAGGGAGGGAAGCTGGAGGTGAGAATGAGTTCCCAGCCTGGCAGCTCTGGGGAATCACTGGAGTGGGCCCTGCTTACAACCAGAAGAACTATGAGGCAGAAGTGCCAACTGCCAGCAGAACTCCTCTGCTCTGGGCTGTGTGGGAGGGGTTCCGTGGCTCAAATCCTGGCTCTCAGTTTCAGAGGACAGGTATCTGTGGGAAGGAATGAGCACCCCCTATCCTGACCTCACCCAGTTGGCTGAGAGCCTTGGCCTGTCCCCAGACACTCATGGCTGAAACCATCAGACACACACAGTCCTAAGCCTTTGCTCCCTCTGCTATTTGAATTTGATCCCCAGCTCTCACTACTGACGTGTGTCAGCCCTGGGGGTTTCTCAATTGTGACAAACTTGGTGAGAGTTCACGGTCAGAATATCCCCTGGTGACTCAGCCACAATCTCCAGCTCTTTCCCCTTGTGACTGGGACCAGCTTGGAAAAGAGGAACGTCAAAGACTAGAGTTCATTGCTTTTCCCTACTCATGCTTGATGAAACAAAGTTGAAGGACAGAGATACCTCATCAATCAGAACTGTTTTCCCCAAATCAAAACATTCATCCCCTCCCCTAACCTGGCGTACTCCCAGCACCAACCAGCAGCAGCAGAGGCTGTAATGCAGCAGCTCAAAGTGCTGCTGATGCCACACGGGGATCCTGCCTTTGATGGCCACAGTGGGCACTTCTCAGCCACCTGCTGTGCCTCTTGCCACGACCATGTGGCCCCCCTAGATTTGGGATGACCACACTCCTATCTCAGGTCTCATTCTGTCTGCAGCCAACTGCCAAGAGATGGTGAACCTGCACTGCTGCGTCCTGATCCTCACAACTCACCTGAAGAGGAAGTGTCAGTGCAGGCCTGAAGGTACAAATGCTCTGGGCAGCGGTCACCAAGGGACTGGCACTCACGCAGAGAGAAACAGCAGAGGGTAACAAACAGGTCACATGGGAGTCACAGAACACCTCAAAACACAGAGGAAGGGACAGCAAACATCCCCTCCTCCAGACCTCAACAGATTATGTTTAAAGTGTAACTTGCCAAGGAAAATACCCCTAAACCCCAGAGGGTCATGTTGGCTACACAGGAGCACACTGGTCTTCCTTCACCATCTGTCTCTCCCTCCATCAACCTTGCACCTCCCTTCCTCCCTGCATGGACCTTCTCGATGAAAAGGGCACCCTGATGAACCTGAGCAAAGTGGAAAATCCTGCATGTGAATTCACCAGTACATACCTACAGGAAAGGCAGCACTACATACTCATCAGGGTTGTTTGTAAGTTCCTTAAGACAGCACAGCTCTGCCTCTGGGTCAAGGGTCTGCTCAGGGGGGAGGCTTGGAGAGGGGCTCTATTCAGCAGCCACTTGGACAAAGCACAGGAGCTCTGAGGAGGCACAGGCCAGCTCAGATGAAGAGCTAGAGCTGAGCCTTTGTCCAAGGTGGCTGCTCCAGGGGAGAAGGAACCTTTCCTGGGCAGAACCACCTCCCACAGTTACAAGCCTTCACTTTGCAGCCAGGAGAGAGACTAATCCATTTCTCCCATTCTGCTGGCAGGAGAAGAAAACTCTGAATCCACCTGCTACGAATCCTTGCTAGAGGACCTGGGGAAACACTACCCTGACGTACTAGGTAAGAGCCAGGCACCACCTCACCTCCACAGAGGAGCTGGGGGTGCAAGCATGACTCCTGTCCCCAGCTCAGCCCTCATACAGCACCTGTGGGACCATCCTCTCATCCCACTGTGCTCTTTCAGGGCTGTGGGCAGCGACTGCATTCAGGCACCAAGGGAGCGCACAAGCAGGGCTGATGTGCAGAATCCCTCCTAGTTAGAGCAACAGCAAGGACCTGCTGCCCTCCCACCCCACACCAGGCAGGAGCCTGCCCAGCTTGCCCCCTTGGCCAAGAGGGTCATTTCCTTGGAACAAACAGGGAGGGAAGGACATCAGGAGAAACTGGAAAACCCAGAAGTCTCTCCCAGGCTGTAGTCTCACAGTTGGCAGTGCCTCACTCAATATGCAACAGGCAACTGACCAACACAGCAGAAAACACCCAGCTCTGGAGGGGCTCAGTCACTCCACAGATCAGCTGCAGCAGCTCTCGAGAAAGACTCAGAGGAGGGAAGGCTCCTTGCAGGGGAGGTCTCAGCCCCACACCAGCACCCAAGCCAGGCACAGGACCACCTCAGAGAGCAAGAACCTGGAACTCAAGAACAGTCCTAAATGAGGAACAGACCCAGTACTGGTCACACAGGCAGCACAGCCACCACTAGGACTCAATCACCTGCCCAGGAACTTATTGCCAGCTCAGCAAGAGTCCCCTGCTACTGAGCCGCTCTTCCTGGGATCCCCTGCTGCTCTCAGAGGTTCACACTATCACATCCCAAGCTGCACCCTGACAAACCAGGCAAACCCAGCACCACAGCCAGGCACAAGCAGCATCCTCCTGCTTCAAGGGGCCTCTCACGTTCCCATGGCATGGCCTGCACTCCCCAGTGACAAGAACCTGCACCTCCTTTCAACCCCCCTGCACCAGCAGGCAGAGGAACATGCACCTGCATCCCTGGATGGGTCTGCTTCCCAGGAAAAGCTGCTCCAGAGACAGCCAGTCTCCACAACTGCAGAAGCCACACTTTGCCAAAATGGGTCAAAGACAGAACACACCTGCTGCACATGCTCCTGCTGGTTCTCCTTAACAGCTTCTCCATCCAGACCAGCACACCAACATCAATCTAATGCTTAAAGAGACTCAAACAACTTTGTAGTGGTTCCTCCCTGCTCACACTGGACAGCTCAGCACCCAGAGCACTTGGGGGGCTTTGAATCTCTGGCATTTACTTTTTCCCTTGGCTGTCTCTCAGGAGAGCACAAGACAACCTTGATACGGCCAGGCACGGCTCAGGACATCATCTATCAAGAACTTAAATTATGACATTTAGGAGGGGCAGGACTTTCAACACCAGCCTCCAGCATCTGCTGCCAGCATTTAGCATCTAAACCTGGATTTCCTCACAGATCCCAGCAAGGGGCTGAGAACTTGCACAATATTCAACAGTCAGAGATCCAAAGGCTAGTTAATAGACTCATTCTGCCATAAAAATGCATCAGTTAAGTATCTAAGTGTTCTGGTTTCACTGCTGTGCCAATAAAACTCCTCCTGAAGCCTCAAAATTCTTTTTCACACCATCGTGAGCAACAGGGTGTCCTGCTGGAGGCCAGGCTGTGGGCAGCAGTCACAAGGCTGTTCTGCCAAGGAGACTGTAAGAGGAAAGCAGCTCCAAACTTCACCTAATGCCAGTGACCTTGAGAACATTGCATAACCTGCTAAAGCTTTTAAGTGAGATCAGTCGCCTGTATTCAAGTCTCACAGCCAGACAGGTCACACTCTCCTAGCTCTGAGGTCAGAACGGGTTTTCAGGAAGAGAATAGCTATAGAAAAATAATTTGTTACAAAAATACTTTAGGACATGTTGCATTACCTCTCTCCAGCCTCTCCTCTGCTTGGAGGGCAGCCAGTGTCTGGATCTCTTTCTGCTGTCATGCAGGCACAATCCTTGCTAGGCTGCACCTTCTCTTTGCAGGAAATACACAGATGTGCCTTGTCCTTTAACTGGCTGATAAAGTTAACATTTTGGTAGCTTAATTTTAGCTTGAGAATTAAATAAAGAACATGCACAAGTGATAGGTCCAAATAAATTCTTTTATTTCTCTGTAATAAATACAGCACTATCTGAATTCTGAAGACCCTTGGGTCCAACAATTCCTTTCCTTCCCTACTAGTTCAGAAGTTAATTAGCACTAGAATACTCCTGCCTGGTCAGTCTGCTCCCTCCAGCTCATTCCCTGTCCATCCTTCTGCTCCCTGTGGATAACAGGGCTCTACACCATGATCCTCTTCTTTATGAGGGGGCGAATTCTTCACAGGAGAGAAGAAACACCTACAGGGAAGAAGCACAAGTTCAGCATTAGATACATGTTCCAGCACCTAGAGTTAAAAGCTCTCTTACCCAAAGTCACCAGATCAAGACCCAACTACTGACAACAGCTTATAACAAATTCAGCAGGAATTAGAGAACCAGCCAGGGAAAGAAGCAGGCTTCCCATGGCAGCAAGAGTGGACCCTCTAAGAGGGTACCTACAGCCTGCCCACCCTCACAGAGACACGGTCAAGATCATTTCTCCTTCCCTTTCCAGTTCCCTTCTGCATCCAGGACACAGGAAAAGCAGAACTGCTCCTTACTTAAAGCCTTAAAGGGCACTATAACCCTCAGATACCCCTTCTGCAACCTTCCAACCCTGTCAGGTGCTCTGCTGGCAGCAGTTCCCTCCTGCAGGGACACGGCACACTCACCACTGCTGTACTTGCACTGCTTCAGAGCCTCGTTGAAGCCCTCGCACAAGGTCAGGTCTCTCTGGTTGGTAGCACATTCCAGGAACTGCTTCATCTCATAGTGGCAGGGTCCGTAGGGCGACTGCTGCATCACGGGCCGGGGCTCCTGCGAGCACAGGCCCAGTCAGGGGCGGCCCGGGGGCAGCGGCGCCTCCTCCAGCGCGCTCCCGTCACCTTGAGCAGGGGGCGGCTGTCCGTCCGTCCGTCCTTCCGTCCCTCCCCGCTCCCCTCTCCCGCCGCCCCACGGCCACAGCCCCGCG
>VZRJ01002845.1:14963-45083 GCA_013397565.1 Ptilonorhynchus violaceus
TCGAGCGCATGCGCAGGAAGCGGGGGGGAAGGTGGGTCCGCGCACCGCCCCCCGTCCCCGGCAGAGGGCGCGCGAGGCCCGTCCGGGCCCGGGAACGGGGGACGGAGCACGGAAGCACCAAACACACCCGAACACCGAAACACCGACACAAACACCGAAACACCGAGTCCCCGCGCTAACCCAGCACCGCCAAGGCCACCGATAAACCATGTCCCCAGCTGCCGTATCCACACGATTTCTGAACACCCCCAGGGTGACTCCAGCGCTGCCCTGGGCAGCTCTTGCCAGTGCTGGGCAACCCTTTCAGTGAAGAAATTTTCCGTAATATCTAATCTAAACATTCCCTGGCACAGCTTGAGGCCATTTCCTCTTGTCCTGTCCCTTGCTGCCTGGGAAAATAGAACGATCCCACCTGGCTACATCCTTCTGTCAGGGAGCTGTAGAGGACGAGTGATCGACACTCCTGCCACGGCTTCTGCCTCCAGAGCAGGCACCGGCCACGGCTCTACTCGCTCCAGAACTGGGGCTGACTTTGCGTTTCAGTCTGTCCCACCGTACTGCCCCAGTCCAACTGGGACATGAAACACGGGTTCGGGGTGAACTGGTACCTCGCTGTGCCAGGTTCAGCCCCAGGCAGTGCGGGAACGTGAGCAGGGAGCAGGCAGGGCAGGAACGGGGGAGCGGGAGGGCTCTGCTGGCAGGCGATGAGCAGAGCACGGCAGCTCCCCGGTGGTGGGTGCTGCAGATGTCGTGACAAAGGAGAGCTCCGAGGAGGGCGATGCAGTGGCTTTGCAAATACTCAGAGGGTGCTTCCCAGGTGTGGAGCAGGGCAGGAGAGCATGAAGGGGCTTGTTGGGAATGGGCAACAAAGACGGCCTCCGTTGCATGGGAGAGACAGAGTGGAGGAGAGGTGGGTAATGAGGGGCTGGGAGAGGGAAGATGAGCACTCCTCCAGTGGGGCAGAGAAAAGAAGGTTCTAGGGAGGAGCGAAGGGAAGAATGATGTGGTCTAAGCCGTTGGCCAGCACAACAATTTTTGTAGCAGCCCTCTGGATACAAACCAGGAGATCAAGGAACACTTTGCAAGGCGTGGACATTGTTGGGCTGTAGGAATCCATGAAAAGATGATGACGAGCCCTCAAATCACGAAGAGACAGGCTGGACGACGCCAGTTTTACCTTCAAACCAATTTCCTTACAATCATCTCTTCCCTGGCATCCCCACTGGTCTCCAGGGCCTCTGTGGGTCCATGTCTCCTCAATGCCTCCCTGTAATGGGCCTTTTTGCCAGCTCCATCTTTGGATGTTCCTTATGCCCAGTGAGGAGAAAGAAATTTCCAAAACTGAGAAGTATCCAGAAATTGTCCAGGAAAAAAAAAAATCTCATCTATGTTATGTCTCCAGGGCTGTGTTCATACATTCAGCAAGTTATGAAAACCAGCTCTTTGGGCTGGTTCATTGACTGGCAGGAATTAGAGAGCTAAGTCACTGCAGGGCTGGCAATTAGGTGCTGTGTGTTTTTGTAGAATCAAATTTCCAGCACGAGGGGAAGAGAAAAGCGTTTGTAAAGCAAGCCGCCCCCTCGGCGCAGGAGCTGGGCAGGCAGGGGGGAGCTGCAGCTTCTACACTCCTGAGGAAAGAAAGGGATTGTTCCTCAAACAAACACCACTTTGGTCTCTTCTCCTGAGGGGTAACACCCCCAAATCCTTCCTCCCGCAGCGCCAGGGAGCTGGCCTGCCTCGGGAGCTGTGCAGTTCTGCTTTCAGCTGGAACAGCAACATTTTACATCCAGCGTTTGCCTGTCTTTACCCACTAACAGAGAGGGGGCCAAGCAACTGTAAAAGCAGAGGAATGTGACTGGAAAGCCTCTGCCTCAGCAGCACCTGTACTTTTTTCTCTTCCCAGATATGCATCCTGGAGAAGTGTGGTTCCCTTCCTCGTGCAGCCCCGTCCTGACGAGCCACGAGTGCTTGAGGGGCAACAGAGACCTTACAGCCCAGAGAGAAAAAGGGCAGGAGGAAAGACAAGGGTGACCTCAGGGAGCCTCTCACTGCAAGGAAACTCAGCTCTCTGCCAACTCAGGTCAGCTCTCTGCCATCAGCATGTGAGCACAGTCGAGCCATCAGGGTGTGGGCCTGGGGCTACCACACCACGGGCTGCTTTCCCTTCTTGGTTGTTCCTGGCCATAGGAAGAAGCTCGGCATGTGCCGGGGGGAGGAGAGACAGAATTGCAGGGGGCACAGGGAATGCCAGAGCTCCAGCCGTAAGAAATCAAGATTCATTAGTTCCACTAAGCACAGAACAACTTGCTGAAGGAGCCTGGGTTTCAAGCTGAGCGCGTCTCTGTAAGCTGTGTCTGGGGGACCCTTTGATTTGGTTAATTAGACGCAAAGTTTTTCTGTGCAGTGGGAGGCCGGGTATGTGCTGAGGAGCACAGCTACCCTGGGTTTACTAATGAGATAATTTATTGTGGCTGTCTGGGAGCCTGAGTGTACACAACTCCACCCGCGCACACGCCACCCACCCCAAGCCTCTGCTCCCAGCTGGAGAGTCCTCAGCACCGGAGGTGGAAGTTCTGTGTCAGGTCTCCTCATGAGAGGCCTGCCGAGGAGCCATCCCGCCACTGGGGGACTTGTGCAGGAGGGCGCCATTTGCATCTAAATATCCCTGCAACAGTTTTCACTGCTTGCATGGCCAACTTCCAAATTCCTCTATTTTTCAGCCTAAATTTGATCTTTGATTCAATCAAGTATCTTCATTTTGTCTCTCTTCCCCTGCTCCAGAAGATCCCTCCTTACATAGTTCAAGCATTAGGGCTTGCCTGCACTTGAAGGTTGACTCTGGATTTAGGGACATATCAATCTGAAAGACAGTAACTAATTCCTGAATACTTCCGGAAGGATTTACTGAAAACCAGTAATTTCTGGATAACTTGGTGCACTGACTAACCTGTTCGTCCCCCTCCTGTTAGCAGCAGAAGCAGTAAGACAAGGTCTGTAAAAGGCAGGTCTGGGTTTTTTCCGACTGCTTTCTCCCATTGCTCTAAAAGCAGATCACAATCTCCCCCTCCAGAGTTTGCCTCACTTAAATCCTCACGCTGTCACAGCCGAAATGTGGCTACAAAGAGATCTAGGAATTCCCCAAGCATTTGGATCTCAAGGGGTTGTTTCAGAGGTAAGGAATGCAATACTGGCCTCCCTGCGTCTCCTGCCTGTCTCTGCCCCTGTGCCGGGCACAGCGCGGGGCTGGCTTTGCCAGGCTGGAGTTTCACGGGGGCTTTGCTTAGGGGACGGTGACACCCGCAGACGTCCCGTTCCGGCAGAAGCCCTCCCCACGCAGCCTCGCCTCGCTGTGGCACATCCTGCCCGGTCCCTGCCACGGGCCACCACCAGCAGGGAGCCACCTGGGGATGCTGCCGGAGCCTCCTGCCTCCCGAGCTGCAGGTTTGCGCTTGGAGAACCCTAATTAGTGCATGCAGGGGCAGATCTGGGCAGTGCTCTGGGTGTACCTGAATTTAAGTTATTTAGGTTAACAGCAAATTGCACGGGATGATTGCTTGGGGATCTGGGCAAACTATTCAAAGCAGAAGAAAGCGTCTGATGAATTAGCCAATATTTTTGTTTGTGGACAATCCCCGAAAAAGAGAGAAACAAAACCTCCAGTTCTTACCAATGTGCTTGCTACTCAGAATTACTCCATGAATCATTTATGACTGAATGTATGCAGTCAGTGGGTTTCTCATGTCCTCCCTTTTATTTTCATCTTTGAGCTCTGGCTGGTCCTAATTTTGTTTGTGCAAAGTGGCTGATTTCAATCCCCAAGTTCACACAGAGCGCTCAGGTCAGATGGAAATATGCAAGCACTACCTTTTTATCCTATACAGTTTTTTGCAAGCAGAGTTGCAATCAACAAATAATAATTTTTTAAAAATCAGGCAAGTTGCTACCACTAAACAGAATTCACAGATTTTTCATGAGCTAATGGCACACTTCCCACAGTCCTGCCTCACTGCCATTCCCCAAGGGATAACAAATCAGCAGTGTCACAGATAGGTGATTTGATGGCATCACCACAGCAGCGTGGCACACAGCCCTGTCTCACTCTGGATGCCACAGGCTTTGAGCACACTCCCCACACAGATGTTTTCCTGTCTGCATCCTTCCTCAGTTACTGTTCAGCCAAAATACAATGCCTGAAACAAAGTGACTGTACTGCAGGAGTCGGAGATGAGAAATGGGAGGAAGAAAAAACCGCAGTGTCTAACTGGAGGAGCTGCAGATGGCCAGACGTGACTGCAAGGGAAGGGGAGGCAGCACTCAGAGTGCTGTTTCAGCTTTCAAGTCTCGTGCTCCCAGGATCTACATGCCATTTCTTGGATGTGGTTTGCCCCGAGGGCAATCTCAACAGCTGTGAAGTTTCAACAGATGAACAATGTAGTTTTCAATAAATTTCACCAAGCAAAGGAAAGGATTTTAACTCATTCATGCTAGCCCACTTTCAGTCTGAAGGCTCTTCTGGACCCGAATCCATTCACGTCACGAGTGTTTTCTGTTTGAACCCCAGGCACACGTGAGCTACAGTGCTCTGCTCCAGGTTCCCAGAGAGCTCTTCCCCATCAGAAGAGGCTTCTCTAGACAGCCATGCCCATGGATCCTGGGAGGTGCAGGTACATCCCTGCATTTACCTGTGCCAGTTGAATCCACTCTCGTGGAGGAAGGTACCAAATGTGGGATGTGGATGCCCTGAACTCCTGGTGGGGAAAGGAGAGGCAGTAGAAAGACAACTTTTCCAAATCTTCTTGTGGCACCTGCATCTTGAAAGTGCCATTTCCTTTGTATTCACACATCCAGAAGTGGGGCTTGTGTGCTTGGAGTCATGTTCTCATCCCAGCTGAAGGCTGATGCCACTAATTTTAGCTGAAGGAAGGGCTTTTGTGTTCCCAAATTCCTCAGTCAGACCTAGTCAAGAAACTACCTCTTCCAAAACACATGTAGTGTATCCTCAGATCACAAGGACTATTACTATAAATTCACCTGCTAAACACAGAACAAGACAGCAAACCTGAGCCCAGAGATAAAAAGCCAGCTAAAAGCCAGCACAGGTTTGGCGTCTCTGGGGCATCTGAGCAATGAGACCATGACCTTTGCTGCCTCTCCTCTGGCTGGGATCTGTCAAGCAGTTTCAGGGAGTCCAAAGCAGAAAGTTCACACCCCTTGCACGAGATAACAGTGATGAGCAGACCCTGGAGGGATCTCACACCTTTACAGGCTCCCTGCTTTACCTGCAGTGTCCGGGTTGAAGGCTTGGGGCTTAGCATTTCCTCCTCACCCAAATGTCTGCCCAGAGGCCATTCCCTTCTGCTGCTGCACAGCTGCTCCCTGGCTGGTCTGAATCCCCCTCTCTGTGCAGACAGTCAGCAAACACCTCGGGAGAGCTGTCCTGCTGGTTCCCCACGCACAGCTCCGGGGGGCACTGATGGCTCCCAGGCGTCTGTAGTGAAACAACATGAGACCAACTAGGGAAGGGACGATGTGGTCTGTGTGTGAGGCAGAGGCACCCATGACCTTTAGGAGGCTCTTAGCACCAACCCATGAACAGCTACTGCTTTGAACTAGAACATTACAGTCACTGCCTCCCCCATCTCTCCCTTCCCAGGTGAAGACACAGCTCGTACAGCAGCCAGAGATCTTGTGAAGTGCTTCAGCCTCTACACAAACAGTTCACAGACACCTGTGATTTGGAGTCTTTTGTCCCAGCTCTCCGAAATGTTTCATGAGTTTTAGTCAACCACATTTCTCTCCCTGTTCTACTGAGACTGTCCAGCCATCAGCTTCCAACAGAAGTGTCTCAGACAGAAACTAAGTATCAGATCCCATCTTTTCTTTCCTCTGTTGAAGAAGCCAGTGGTGTGTCCTTTTCACATGGAAAGTCAATAACCTCTACAAATGCACAGGGCAGCCCTGTTGGTGCACTCTGGTTTGTCATGATTTCTGCTGAAATACTCTTCTTTCAGCTGGCATCTCCAGCAGAGTGCTGAGCTTGGTGCAGAGTCCATCTGTGGGCTCCTCCAGAGGAACACTGCAAACATTCTCCTCTGTAGGAACAGTCTGGCCTTTTGAAAAATCAGTGGTCTGAGCAAACCCCTCAGCTCTCTGGAAAGGCTGGACACCGTGTGTGCTGTGCTGGCTTCATTCCCAGCCTTGTGCAAGCTCTTGTGGTGCTCCTTTTAGACTGTTCTTCAGCATCTTCAGTGTGGTCTCTGGGTGCTTCCCTGGATCTGAGGACTCTGCAGCGAGTTGTGACAAGGACGTCTCAGAGTTCAGCAATTGCTGCCCAAGAGAAAGTGGAAAAAACACTTTGGGAACTGAGCTCTGTCAGTGTCCAACCAATTTATTCCAGTGACATTTGTTAGTGGCAATGCAGAGTGTGTCACACAGAGCATCTAGGGTAGCATGAGCTCTGAATGACAGGACATGGCATCACTGCTGCACAAAGTAACTGCTGCACAAAGTAACTGCTGTGAGAGGCACTTTGCACCCCAGAGGGAGCCAAGAGTGCACTCACACCAATAAACCCCACACTTCTGTGACCTCTTTTCCTGGATTTCCTGGATATCTCCTCTGGACTCATTTGCTTGCTCTCCCGTCTTTTTTCTCCCTGGCTCACATCCTTACTGCCTTCACACGGCTTTATTCAGCCAGAGCCCCCTGTCTCGTTCTGCTCATGCAGCACCAGCCAGCCCATGAGCGCAGCCACCCCATCCTACTGAGATGTGGGGAGCACTCTCTCTCCTTCCTGCTGCTGGCCCCGGCTTGCCAAGCTGGCCTGCACATCCTGGGTCGGACACGTCTCACTCGCCACGGGCAAACACAGCCCGCGGGATGATGCCTGAGCAACGTGGAGGGGCAGGAGGGTCCCAGCAGCAGCGAGGCTGTGCCGAGAGGAGCTGGGGGAGTGGTACCTCTTCCAGGGAGGTGAGTTCAGTAGCGTTTGCTGAGGAGAGGGGAGAGGGAGGTGAGGGGCTTGGCTGCTCTGAGCAGAAACGTGCGTGAAGAAAAGCCTCGACCCACACCCTGAATTCCACAGCTCGACTCCAGGGACAGGGGGAGGGAGAGAGGACAGGACGGGACATTTCCAGAGACCTGCGACTTGTTCATAAAAGCCTCATCTCATCAGCCTTGCCTGCCTCCTCCCCCATCGCCTCCACCGCTCACGCTGGGTTTTATTAACGCAGTTCCCCTCAGGCTAGAGGGAATCACGTCCCAGGAGACATTCCAGTCTCAGATCGGCTTCGGAGGGGATCAGAGGGAGCCAAGGGTGGGGGGCGTTTCACCAGGACGTTTCATTTGCAGAGAGCTGGCAGGTTGCAAGCGCTGCAAGACGGCACTAGCAGCCTCCTTATCAGACACTGAGCAGCCGCAGGCTGGAGTCGAGTCTCTGCTCGGCACTGTATGTCCCAGCCACTTCTGCTTTGTCCAGGCTGCTGGCTGGAAGCTCTTCCCCTGGGCCCTGCCGGGTGCTGGGTGCACGGCCGGACACAGAGTCTGGGCAGGGAGAACGGGCCTGTTGCTCGGGTGAGCGAACTGCTGGTGACACGCAGCCGGCTGTGCGCTGCCACAGGGGCTCAGCCCGGGGTCAGCAGCCTTCCCCAAGCACCAACAGAGCCTCAGCCGCCAGCTCCTCGCCACCATCGCACCCTTCACCAGTCAGGGCCGACACCTCTCGCCAGGAATGGGAGCTGGCTCCCCGGCGTCTGGCTCCCCAGGTGAATTGTGGTGTGCCCTGAGCCTACGCCAGGAAAATGCCAGCAGATGAAACTGCGTCTCAGGCCAAGAGACACGAAGATGGATGTGTTTTCCTTGCCTGGCTTATCTCGCAGGCAGCGCTTCTCACCGGAGCCCGGCACTGTTTGCGCTCGGCTCCTGGCACGGGGGCAGGAGATGATTAGACAACAAACACTGTGGCGTGGCTCTCCCGAGCTGCAGCCTGCCCCTGCCCTGCCGAGACCACGGCCCAGCAGCGAGCTGCTCCTCGCGGGCCAAATCCCAGGGCAGAGTCCCCGGGCTGACTGGGGCTGCAGCGGGAGAAGGGGAAGAGCTGCAGGACTCCACAGCCGCTCGGGCGCTGTGTGAGCTGCAGTGTGATCTGCACGGGGGACGGGGCTCCGGCTGCCTCAGGGATCCCCGGGGACCGCCTCCCGGGCCCCTGCGGAGTTACAATGCACCTCTGCAAGGTGAGGGGCGGGACGGTCCTGCCACCATGGCCCTTGTTTCCCAGGCGGGAGGAGGCAGCAGCGCCTGCCCAGCAGCCCTGCAGGCAGTCGTGCCCCCAGCCCAGAGGCTCTGCACCACAGCTGCCCCTGGCTTTTGTAAGGGCACTACATCAGTCAGATCCCAAACTCATCAGACTCTGCACCACTGGGTTCAACTCAGAATTAAGGTCAAGGAAAGCAGAGTTTTAAGGGCAAAAGAAAATAAATGTAAAATAAGTAGTAGCAAATCAAGCAAAACTTTCTGGAAATTCATAGTGAGACTGGCCTAGTTAAGCTGAAGTCTGGAAAACTTTGGTGTTTTCAAGGTTCACTGTTTGGATCCAGAACAGCCTGCACAATTCCAGCATTTTCATTTAAAAGCTTTTAAAAAACCCTAAAGATCTTTGAGACAAAGCATTTTGCTAACCAGTATATATTTTTACATATTGCCTTACTTTACATATTACTTTATCTTTCCACTTTGTGAGTCCAGGCCCAAAGGACAAGTTTCCACTCCATATCCTCTTCTTGCCCACTCCCTGTGGCTTGGGCTGCCAGCAGAGGAGAAGAACTGGGTAGTTCTAGAAATACTCCTGATCAGTTGTGTTTCCACGGACAGTTCACGGCGCATGACCCCCAGCCTTATTTGCACCTTCCACCACCTGTACAAACACCCACTTTGGCTGCCCAGGAGAAAAACAAGGTGCCAGGGCCAAAGGAAAGGGGAATCCCAAAAGCAAGAGTGTGAGAACAACAGAGACTTGGCAGGCGGGGATGCATCTGCATTTGTCACCCACTGAGCAGTGATACTGGAGACATCAAGTCATGAGGTCATCTCCTACAAAGAGAGGAGGAAAGACATTAGAGAAGAGAAATCAAAGGGGTTTCTCTGTCCTGGGGATTTGGCTCCTGGACTCTCTTCCAGCTGCTCAGGGAAATGCCCAGGAGGTGTAAAGCTCCATGCTGACTTTGCAGGGAACCTAAACCCAGGTCCCCAGCCATACAGAATACAGCTGTGAAAGTCACACCAGGGAGGTGGCAGGAAACAAAGGACTTTGGACAGACAGGCTTAATCCATTTAAATTCAGTTTCTCTCTCACTTCCCTCCCCTTTTCCCTTTGCTCCCATCAGAGAGCTCTTCCCCCACCTCCTCCCAATCCGAAGTGCTTTACAGCAGTTTCACACCCAAGTGGCTCATGGGCTGAGAGAGTTATTCCACTTCTTTGCTGCTCACAACAGAGAAGAATCAGACCCGCTGTTCTTTTCCTCTTGCACAGCCTCTTTCCACCGAACACCTGCTGGGCTGTTGAGAGAGGTTCTCCCCAGCTGCTGGTTCCTGTTGAGACTCACATTACGATGCTGCTCTGCCTGCCCCGGTGCTCACAAGGCTCTCCTTGTTGGAAAGCCTTAGGAGAGTGGGAGAAGAGCTAATGCTTGTGGTCAGAAGGACTTGGAAAACCCATGACAGCTCTGCCACTTGCTAGGACTGGAAGGCCCTGAACAGATGCTGAGCAAGAAGAGCTACACTTGGGGATGCTGTATCAGCAACACCAGTGACCATCAGGACCTCTCAGCCATGGAGGTTTCCACGGAGCTCCTGCGTCCATCATGAGAAGCCCAAATTTGGCTCCAGCCTGGCAGGAGCTGCAGGAAAGCAAGCAGACAGTGAGAGATGTCAGACTGTCGGCGCTCTGGGGCTGGGGTGGGAGCCCTGTGCTCATCTGCCAGCAGCCTCTGTGCATCCAGCAAGCTGCAAACAGGCAGGGATGAGGGCTGCAAAGACAGGCCAGACAGTGGCTAAGAGAGCTCCCAGCACAGCAACACAAGCTAAAAGGACTTCTGCAGGCTGCACACAGGGCCCTCTGCAGAAGGTGAGCACACGAGTCCTCAGAACACCCAATGGGCCATTTTCCTGCTGCTAAACATCTATTTGCTTGGCTGGGAAATATTTGTAATCCCAAACACACCATGCACTTTCCTTTGTGTTAAGTGCCTTTGGCAGGAGCCAGCAGTTCTCACACACAGTTCCATCTCTGCAAGGACCGAGTTTCCCAGAACACCCCCTTTAAGAGTCTCTCCGAGTTATTAAGAAGAGCCAAACTGCCTGTTGCTGCCTTACAGGCTGCTCCCATGCCTCTCCCCACTTCCCCAGGGCTCCACGGCCATGGGCTGGAAAGCACTGAGCTCCCAGAGACACCAGCATTAAAAGAAAAGACACTAAAGAAAAGAGAGACAAAGGCAGGAAAGCTTTTTTCACTGGGACCCAGCTGTCTGGCTCAGAGAAAGGCAAGAAAGTAAGGTCTGCTCTGCATTCCCAAGGCACAGCCAGAATAACAGCAGAAGGGTAAATTCCACAGTGCTAAGTGTTTTTCCCTCCTCCCTTATCCCCTCTTACAAAATAAGGCCTTGGGATACACTGAACACGGTGCTCTGGGTGTTAGCAGGGACATCTTGCTAACAGCCCACAAGTTAAGCACTGCAGCACCTTCCAAACCCAGCCAGGACCGGGCTTTTTCTTCTCACATCTGCTTACCGTACCCAGTATTTACATCGTCAGTATGGTTCCCATAAAACTGAACATGAACAACTGATCACAGACAAATAAAGCAGTAATAGAGTCCGGGATGTCAGGAAGCCTTACCCACTCCCCGCACCCCAGCCCAGGCAGCTGGAGATCAAAGTTTTCTTATTTGCAATACATTTCTTGAAACAATTTTCACCTAAACTCAGTCTGCTGAGGGGATGCTGACACAGTCCAGGGCTTCTCCCATAGAAACAGGAACCAAGAAACCAGATCTGTGTATTGTTGCCTCCATCTCCAGGTGGCTGAGCAGATGGATGAGGCTGTGGCATCTCCAAAATGGGGAGTTTGCTCCCTTCTTTCCCCTCCCTCAGCATCCCTCACAGGGAAAGCCTTCTTGCAAAGGGTGAGTGAGGGGCTTGAGTGAAAAAGTGAGTGGAGCAGAGCCCCGCACAGGCAAAGCAGGAGTGCAGACGCATTTAAACACAGATACGAGCTATTCCCCACAGGGACTAGAGTGGTCTCGACGGGCAGTAAGAGGATTGTTTTTAGTTCTTGGTACCCTTAGGCAGGAGAGGTGAAAGACACCTTTAAACGTACCCGTTTAAAGCCATCCCGAGCCAGACAGGACCCAGTTGCATGGAGGCCGGGGGCCGGTGCCGGGCAGGCGTGGGAGGGGGGTCCCGCCCCGCTCCGCCCCCGGGGGGTGGTGGGGCGGAGCAGACGGGACGGGCGGGACCCCCCTCCCGCGATGCCGCCGGGCCGTGTCCCCCCGGCCCGTACAGCCGCGGCTCGGGGAGAACAAAAGGCAGGAGAGGGAGGAGGCGCGAGGAGNCCGCTCTGCTGCACTGCGCGCCCGCCGCGCCCGCCCGCCGACACAAGCCGGTGAGTCGGGACCACCCCGTGCCTCCCTCCGTGTCCCCGCCGCTCTCCGGTGCTGTCCCGAGGGCAGTATCCCCCCGGCACACCCTCCGCTGAACGGGATGGGCCGTCTTCCCCCCACCGCTCCATCCATCCCCGAGCCGCACTCGGGATGCCGGCACGGGCAGCGCTGCCGGGAGTCACCGGCCGCGGGACGGCTGCCCCTGCCCCAGCGGTTCCTCCCGCTCCGCGAGCTCCTCTTGGCATTTTGGGGAGTTTTCACAGCCGTGCTCCCGAGGGAGAAACGAGGACCGGGACAAGGAGAGTTTAGGAGCGGACACGGCATCCCCCGTGCTTTACAGGCAGCAGAGCACTCGCTGCTGCTCAGACACCCCCCGCACGCTGTGCTGGCAGTTCCGAGAAGCGTTACGGGGAGACGAGACTAAAGGGATGAATCAAAGGCGCAGGCAGGAGATGAGCAGCAGGGCTCTTTCTTCCTGCACATGCCTGCCCGATCCCAGCACCTGGGATGGAGCTGAGAGCAGCAGGGACTGCGGCTGCCGGAGAAGAGCAGCGGCGTGCGAGGGATTTGGGGGACGGGAGAAGACAGAGAGCTCCTTGTGCTGGGAATGTGTGCGTGCGTAATTGGGTTATTATAGACATGCGCTTCGCTGGTGTGCCATCAAATAATAACAGCAAATGCCCAGTAGCAGCCCAAGGGGATTAGTTCAGGTTCTGTCGATGGTTTTATTATCAGCTCTGTCATCTGAGTACTTTCTAACTTGGCTGCTAAATATGCTGTGGGCTGGGACTTGGCACAGAGCAGCCTTGGCCCCCAAAGTGCTTGCATTATTCCAAACGAAATGTCACTGCCTGCCTCCACTCTGCCTCTGAGGAAGGTGAGGCCAAGCACTCGGTGGTGGCACTCCAGTAATGACACCGCTCAGCCCCATCGGGGTGCAGCAAGTGCTGGGCTGGGAGGGCAGAGCTCCCTCCACCTGCGTAAAGCTGGAGACTGCTGGCTCCTGCGGGACATGGGCTGGGCTGGCAGGTGCCTCCTGCTTTGACATGTGCAAGCTGTGAAGCTGCTGCTCCTGGAGGGTCCTGCACAGCCTCTGGTCCTGGTCTTGCTGCCAGCAAGGACCTGTGTGGGGTCCTGGAGGAAGGGAGAGCCAGCCTGGGTTTCAGACTGAACTTGAGCCTGGTCCAGCTGCCATGTCGCTGTTCATCTCCTTTTGCCAGTGCTCACAGCTGCTGAATGACTGCAGAAGTTGCTGGGGCTCATCTGACTTGGCCAGTACCCCTTGAAGTGGGGATTCAGCAAATTGCTGAAGAGCACAGCGTTAATGCAGGGGTGCAGGTCTGCTCAGACTGGTCCATCTAATCCACTACAACACTCCAGAAGAAGTTCCCCCAGCTGGCAATCTGCCAACTGAGAGATGGCTTTTTCCTCATCCTAGGCTAATGTTCTGCATTGTGAGTGCTAATACTTTCCTCTTGGCTGGAGTAACTCCTAAAGATATGTTTTGGTCAGGAACATCTTGTGCTTGTGTGTTTGACCAGCCATGTGGGGCTCAGGGGTTCAGACCAATGTATTTCACTCGGTCTTTGCCGAGATGGTGGCTGCATTGGTTTGGGTTTGGAAATGGACAGATGATTTCAAACAGCAGTTCTGTCATCCCAAATAGCTGCCCTTTGGGGTTCCTTATCTACTGTCAACACTTCTGAAGGTCATGCAGCTGCCTCTGAGGTAAAGCCGGTTTTACCTGGGGGTTGCTCTCACATCCGACCTAAGTTGACAGCAGTGCACCCCCTTCCTCTCCCGGCTGGGGAACTCATGTCAGCGTAGGACAGCTGAGCTGGGATTGCTGGGCTGACAGAGGCCGTGCATGTGCCTGTGGCCTCAGTCCTTCTCTACCCTCTCTTACAGAGAGCTGTGCCACGCCATCACGTGTTCCCTTCTCCGGCTACTCTGAGTCCCTCCGCACAAAGGGATGTTTCCCCAATGTCTGACAGCAGCTAATTTCCTGTCTGGACACCTTTTGCTGTCAGGTGATGAATGAGAAAGGAGCCAAGGGGCTGAGCTGGGAAAAGAGATTTGCACTCCTAGGAGACACAGTGCAGGACTTCCTCGAGCTGTGCTAATACATGGGGAGGGCAAGGTCAGCCCTAGGTGCAGGAGTGTGCTGCACCATGGCTGTTTGTGCTCCAAGAGCAAGTCACAATGGCAGTAACTGAGAGGCAAGGGAATCAAGGGCTAAGATTCATTTTAAAGCCAGGCTATAGGGCGAGTTGCAGAAGGACTTGTGTTGTTTGAGGCAAACCCTGTAGATCTCCTTCCCTTTTGTATTAATGCCTAAAGAAAGAAAGAGAAAACTGAGAGCAGAATAAAGGCTGTGTCTGGTGTCCACTGTAAAACTTGAGAACAAAAGATCTGCAGTCCTCGGGGCTGTGCACGCGCAGACACTGAATTCCTGCATTGCTTTCAGCTCCCCTGGGAAATCAAAATCAGTCCGTTTGCTGCGAAGGTCTCTCTCCGTGGAGAAGTGGTGGGCACCCTCCCAGCTACCAGCGTAATCCCTCAGGAGTCCTGCAGCTCTCACCCTGAACGCAGCAGGTTCCCCCGGGGAGCAGGGCGCTGCCTTCCCCACAGCCCCTGCCTGCCTCGCTCCGGGCTCGGGCAGCTCCCGCAGGAAGGGTTTGATTTGCGCTCTTTGGTCTGGCTATTTAAATACTGCAGTCAGTGTTGGGGTAATTTTAGGCGTGTTTATCTTCTGCTCTGGGAGAGACTCAAGACACATGTAAGTAGTTATTCTCCAGCGGGTTTGTTGTGTTTGTGCTTCCACATGAAACACGCACACCCTGCAGTGTGGCAAGACTTGGGGGTGCAGCTGCCAAAGCAGGTCAGGGACGGGGAAGAGAGCAGGGAGGAGAGAAGCACTTTGTGGAGGATCCCCCTCTCCAGTTTATGTTGCACTTCACTTGCTTCCCCCACGCTTATCCTGCCCTGGCACCATCACCCGTGGGGCTCTGCAGAAGAAGGATGCACTGTGTAGGACTTATTTGAAAAGAATCTTCTGTGGAAAGTTGTCCTGCAGAGATGCTGGTCCTACTTCTTCCTACTAAGTAGTTCTTTCCTACTAATCCCAGATATGCAGACAGGTAAATTAAGGGTTCCTGGACATTCTTGCACTGGGGATGGCTCAGCCTGTAATGTGAATGGAAACACTGCTGAGTCTGCCACATAGCTGCCCAGCAAAATGAAAAGCAGAGTTCTTCAGGGGTTCACCAAGGGCCACAGACATGTTTTTAGAGGTTCACTAAGATCCTGATGCAGATAGATGAGTCCCAACGAGGACAGGCAGGTGACCAGACCTCCTCCTCTTAGTAGGATTTGGACAGGAGAGAAGCACTGAGAGCTCATGGCTCGCCTTAGCCTGGATGTAACTGCACAATGAACAAAGCATCTCAACCCCCTTCCTCCCCTGCCAGGAGCGTGCTGCATCCTAGAGCGGTTTCTTCATTTCAAGGGGATTTCTAGGTCATCAGATTAAGGGCTCTTGAAACCTTTTGCTATCCCAGCATCCTAGGGCTTGTTTGCTCTGTAAGTACTCCAGTTTCTGGCGAACTGTTGCTTGGGTGACACCAGCAGTTTGGTTGTGGTGTTGTTGATGGAATAGTCTCACAAGCTGTCACATAATTAAAGTGTCTGATAATAAAAATAGTCCTGCAGCGTTTTATTCATTTGCTTTCTCTTGTTAGACTGAAGCCTGGTTCTTCTCATTCTGTCTGTGGGCATAAACATTTGCAGTCCATAATGTTTCATGTTCCACATTGCTTAGGAAAAATAAACATTTTCCTTTTTTCATTGCCAACAACAACTACCACCAAGTAATCCGGAAACAAACTGTCAGGCCCCGGGAGGTAGTGCTGGATGGTGCCATGGAGTATGGGAAGCGTGTGGAGAGGAACATCCAACTGTGTATGCAGGGCCAGGCACTGCAGCAGCTCCCTGTTTGGCCTCAGCCTTTGTGTTCTCCCTGGCTCTGTCTGCAGTGGGACTGGGCTGCAGCCCACCATGAAGGAGCCAGTCCTGCAGCAGAAGTACTTTCTGTAAGCAAAGAATTCATAGAGAGGTTGGGAGACTCTGTATCGTTCGGGGGGAGGTAGGATCAGTAAACTGGTGGTTTTGCTCAGGCATTGTTTCCACTAACAGTGCCTTGACCAGGAGCACATTTAGCTCAGGGTTAGACCAGACCACAATCGTCTGTTTCTGCCATGAAATTTCAGCTGCAGCATTAGCACCTTCAGAGGCCAGTCTGCTTCTGGGACACAACCTGACTAGAATGAAGCTGGTTCCAGCTTTACCACTGATCATCAGCTGTAGCTGCACTTTCAAATCCAACCCCTGCAAATCCATGCTGGGCTGAGAGGCAGGCTGGACAAAGAGGCACCCATGGTACCCTGTGCATTAGGACAACAGTGCTGATCTCAGGCAGGAACATTGCTGTTAAGGAGAGGCAGAGCTCGTGGTGGGCACAGCCACCCCACAGTGGACAAATATGGGGTGAGAGAACTGTCTTAAATGAGAACTGCAGGACAAAGCATCTCTGCTGTCCTTCCCCACTGAAATAAGGGCAGGAGTGCTCTGAGGTGCAGGCTCGTAGGTCGAAGGAGGATAATGCTGCTAGCCAGAGGCAGCAAACACCAGGGCCTTGACAAACACTTTGAGTAACAAAAGGAGAAAGCAGAAACAGAGAAAGAAATGGAAAAGCAGCAGCAGAAGGGACAGGGAAGTGGAAATGAAGTCCATGAGCTCATTCCCCAGCATAAGAGGAAACAGCCCCAATGACAGGGGAAGTATCCAAGATTAATGGGATTCATGTTGTAACTTGTCCAGTTGCTCCTGTCTGACAGGGAGAGGGCTCTTCTTTCATGTCCATGCTGCAGAAGCAGGCAGGAGCCCAGGTAATTAGGTACACAACAGAGGACACAAGTTTAAGTTCAGGGCAGGCAGAGGGGGATGGACCCAGGCAGAGGAGAGCGGTGGGCTTGTCAGTACCAGGCACCAGCCCCACTCTTGTGCTTATTTAGACATGGTGTTGCTGATACTCCACTGTAGCTGTGCTGCTCTGGCTGCTGCTCCTCCTGGGAGCATTGGAGGGTGAGTGCTGCCCAACACAATGAGGTTAAAGATGCTCCTGGCTCCTTGGGATGGCTGGAACACTTCCTGGGAAGCTTGGCCGGCAGTCATCTGGCCCCAGCAGACCCAGAGGTGATAGCTGTTGTATCACAGCACTTGAAGGCTGATAAAGCTGTGAGGAACTGAGTGGGCAGCCTGTACCTCTGCTGTGGTTTCTGCTGTCCCGTGGGATCTGTCCATTCCCTCCTGTTCCCTCTCAGCCTTTCAGTGACAAGGCTGCAGGAAGAGGCACTTTCTTTGTGAGGAACTGTGACCAGCCTGCAGCACAGCCCTCTGTGTACAGCTTTGCTCCTCTGCTGTCTTCACTGCCCTCAGCCCTTGGTTTCAGGCCTGGAATCCTCTCTGTGCTTGTGCTGTGCTCACATTTTACTGATCAGTCTCTGTTGCAAAGCCCTGACCTCTTCGTTGACTACAAACCAGCTGTTCCCATGCACAGCAGCCACCCCAGCTGTGGGTTATACTGGGAAGGGCAGCACAAGTGGCTGCACACACTCAGCCAGAGGTTCAGATCTGTTTTTCACGCTGCTGGGAGAAACCCTGCCCTGTGTTGCAGGGGTTTTCCTTTGCTTTTGTGTTCAGTAATCTCTTGCCCTCTGCTAGTGGGATGGGAGGAGTGGATATGCCCTGATAAGTACCCAGCAGCCAGTGCCCTCCTCACCCTCTCCTCACAGGTCTGTAGTAGCTTCAGGAGCAGCACAGTCCTAAGTGAACCCCTGAGCAATACAGCCAGGGCACGGTACCACAGCTCAGAGAACAAGGCAGGATCTCCCCGGGAGAGGGTGGGCTCAGCTCGGGATGGGAAGGATGCAACCTTAAGCGAGCGGACACGTTATCTAAGCCCTGGGAAGTGCCTGCAGCAAGGTGTGTCCAGCCAAGGAGATCAAGATCTCCAGGCTGAGTGTCTCCTGAGCATTGTTTGGCAAGTGGTTTCTGCCTGTCACATTTCCCCTTGCCGGCTGCGCCTGCAGTGGCATTTTCCAGCCCTTTCCTGCCATGGTCCTAATGTCGGTGCCGTGACGACAGGGAGAGACTTACTGTTTGTCCAGGGCCACACACAGGGCAGCAGGGCAGGTCTTGGCTCCTGCTTCCACCCAGAGCCATTCGCAGGACCAGGCTGTGCCCCCTCCCAGGGCTGAGTCTCTGTAAAGGGCAGAAAGAGCAGGGAGGGTCCTGGCAAGGCAAAGTGGGGTTTGGAAAGCTGGGATTCATAAGTGGCCTTGAGCTAACCAAAGAGGGGAGAGAAAAACTGCCTCTGATCTGCCTCTGAAAATAGGATTCCTTGGAGCAAGAAATAAGCAATTTCTACACTCTCCTCCTGCTTGGAGGAGAGTGATAATCTCCAGTTTATGCCAGTGGCCCCAGCCTGTAAGGCAACTGACCTTCCCAAGAGAGGGATGTGCATAGCATCGTCAAGACAAAAAAACAGGAGTAAAAAACCATCTGGGTCAGCCTCAGCCCACTCACCTACCTGGGCAATTCTCGAGGGTTTCCAGTGCTCCTAGTTCCTGCACTTCCTGGCCCTGGAAAACCAGATGCATTCATCACCCCATGTCCTCAGGTGGAAGGACCTGCCTCTGTGGGCAGTGGGTGCTCCTGAGTGCACCCAGGAACAAGGGGCTGAGCAGCCCTCCAGGCTGGGCTTTGGTGACACAGCTGCCATTATGTGCTTCGGTGTCATCGGCGCTGAGAGCAAGATGTTGGCCAGAACATGAACTTTGTCAGCTCCTCCTGCCAGCTGTCCTTCGCAGGCAGTAGCTGCCAGCCCAGGCAGGGTGCCAGGTGGCTCTCAGAGAGCTCCTCTTAGAAAGACAGGTACCTCCGACCTGGCAGGGCTCCAGTGTTCAGCAGGAGCAGTCCGGTGCAGACTCCCCTGGGACAGGCCAGCTCGTACTCCCACTAAAGCACTGAATGGATTCTCAATGCCATGGCTGGTGGCTTGGATAGGCTTTGCTGCTCAGGATGTAAAAAGGCTTTCTCTCTTTGCATGCGTTGCTGGTGCAGCGCCTGTATTATGTGAAAGTGATCTGGGACACCAGGATTGTATCGATGGTTCTAAGGCAAAGGCTGGCAGGTGCCAAGCCACCAAGGGGGTCTGTCTGTCTGGGGAGGACAAGCCAGCAGGCTAGAGTGGTGACAGACATGTGGAAAGCCTAAACTGATGTGCAGACACCTAAACTGCACCTTGTGTGACCTCCCTGGCTCCCCTGTCCATCTGTGCATCGCTCAGAGGCGCGGGGCCGCTGCGGAGCCGGGAGCTCCGTAGCGGAATTAATGCCAAGGTCTTCACACTTCATTCCAGCCCGCATGAATGGGCTCATTGTAGGGAACAGAGTGGTGGCAGCACGCGGATTACACGGCATCATGGCAGCTCTGGCATTGTGCCATCCTGACCTTTGTGTCCCTGGCAGGGCAGCCAGGAAAGCTGGCCTGGAAGAAGGCAGCTCTTTGCAGGGGAAGAAAGGGCATCCCTAAAGCCCAGGTCCTCCCTCTGGAGCCAGTGGGACAGAGGCGGCCTGTCCAAGTAGAGCTGCACCACTGCTGCATCTCAGCTCCTCCTGCTTCTCAAACACCTTTAAATTTGCTGAACTAAGTCAGGCAAAAAAAAGTCTGCGCTTGGGCCTCTGCAGCACAGTGACACAGGCCAAGCACCTCTCACCCCACACGCCTCACAGCAAGTTGAAGATGACACCTGGGTTGTGTTTCACGGTGCCAATGTAGTCCTGCTGTCAGGTGGAAACCAGTGGAAGTCAGCTAATTAGCATTAATTACTGTTGACAAGAGAAACCGTGCTTTTCCAGTGAAGTGTGGGAGAGCCCAGAAGACCTTATCCCAAGGAGAGTCACAGGTGCAGTGAGGCAAGGGGATGTGGTCCAGTCTCTCCTTCAGGCAGTGATAGGGGCTGCAGGACAGTCATTGCTGCTCTCTGGCCCATGGTTTTGGCTGTCACCCCCCCCCATTCCCACCCTGATCCATGTGTCCTGCTCTGCAGCTTGCCATGTCCCCTGGCCGTGCTGAGAGCCTGCCCGCAGTGCCAGGACAGCAAGAGGACACCACGGAAGTGACAACAGGGAGCAAGCACAACTGTGTGCTGGGAAAGAAAGACTTCCTCCCATTAATATCACCTCTACCCGGGCCCAGGAGGGAATAAAAGATGTAGGGCAAAGGGGGAGAATTTATTCCCTAGTGATTTGTTTTATACTTGAAGGGTCTGGTTCTCATCCACAGCTTGCAAAAGTATTTCCTGCCGGCCAGCTGCCAAGGAATTGTGGAACAAAAATAGCCCAGTGCTTAGGGGGTGCCATGGCATGACACTGCCTCCCAGGTGTGACCCAGCCTTGGAGCAGCAGAGCCCAGGGTACACAGCATGTTTGAGGGGAGCAGTTTGTGCCCTAGCAGTGGGGGAACAGCTCTGGGCAGAGCTGGAACTCACTGCTGCAGGACTGCTGTGGGCAGTTGTCCACCACTCTTCATCAGGACGTGTCTTCCCAGACACTGAAATCGTGGTTTTGCTTTTGTCTTTTAGGACATGTCTCGAAAGCATCACACCTGGAAGGAGCAGGCTCCTTGGCTGTCTGCCTTGGTGAACGCCGTGGGCACTGGTGTGCCTGCCAAGGGCTTCCCCATGGGTGCAGATGGGCAGGTGGCTCGCTGGAACCCCCCCCGCTGCGGCGTGCCGGACCTGCCGGTGTTGACGGACGGCCAGAACGGGCGCAACCGGCAGAAGCGGTTTGTCCTCTCCGGTGGACGCTGGGACAAGACTGATCTCACCTACAAGTAAGAGAGGCCTGAAATGGCAGTCAGGCTGGTTTGCTTCTCCCTCCCCAAACCTCTCAGTCTGACGTTCCCTGGTGCGTAGCACGCTGTGATGTGACCATAAAAGCTGGAGGGCGGGCAGGGGCCGGGGAGCCACATGCTGAAGCACAGCGGGCTCATCCCCAGCACATCCCTATCCCCACATGGACACGCTCCGCACGCACAGCTGCCCACCCAGCCCTGCCCAAGCACCTGTGCACAGCCATTGCATCAGCCCTCGGCCAGTCCCGCACCAACAGCCCCGGGCGCGTTCGGTCACTTCCCTGCATCAAACCCTGACACGTGCTCAGCCGAGCCTCCACCACCAGCCCTCTCCTGCTGTGCCTTTGCCCCCACAGCCACCCCGTGGGGGGCTCACCTCACAGTTTATTTTAAAAAGATCTTTTTATTCAGCTGTTATTGATGGTCCCATAAACACAACTTCAGAGTAAAGTTTCGCCCAAATCACCACACACATTTTCAATTGTGAATCTACTCAACAGGCTGGCAGGAGGGTTGTGCTGCCTCCCCAGCTGCCCCCAGGGGTATGAGTGGAGAAGTGAGCACACTCGTATGGACCTTGACAGCATGTAAATCATCTCTTGTTTAATTCAATACAGGAAACAGTTCCTCACACCATTAGGAGGCTGTAGATAACAGAAAAGCTTCTTCCTTTTTTTCCTTTTTGGTCAACAGTGTTAAAGAAAGAAACACAGCAGAGACTAACACACAGCAACACTGTTAATGGCAGACCTTTCAGTCTGCTCATGCTATTGGAGGGCAGAAGTGGCAGCAGCTGCTTAGTGTGCCCAGGTTTCCAGGGGCAAAAAATTATCTGCTGCGTATGTTGCTCGGCAGCGGGTGCTGGAGCAGTCGTGTATGGATTGGAGATGTTCTGGTGCTGAGAGTGGTGGCCCTAGTGATGTTGATCCTAGAACTGGTGTCTTCGTGACAGCCCTGTCCATGGGACAGCAGCTGACGCTCTCCTCATCCAGTGTCTGTTGCCTTCCAGAATTATCAGGTTCCCATGGCAACTTGTAAAAGCTAAAGTGAGAAGGACCATCGAGGAAGCTTTGAAAGTCTGGAGCGATGTGACCCCGCTGACCTTCACCGAGGTGCAGGAGGGACGGGCTGACATCGTCATCGATTTCACAAGGTGAGCATGGGGGGCAGCAGCACCCTCCTCCCAGCCAGAGGAGCAGAGCTCTAACCAGAGCAGAGACCTGCCAGCACACAACTTAGGCGCTTAAATGGAGGCTCATGTTTCTGCTTTCAGACACTGGGATCGTTTTGGTTTTGTTGTTTTTTTGTCAGTTGTGGGCTGCTTGGTGTAAGTGCAGCTGTTCCACGCTGGCTGTGCGCAGCACTGTTACTGATCATTCATTAATTTTCCTGGTACATTTACGTTTCTCTGCCCACAGGCTGTTTGCTTAAGCGTTTGTTTTGACTTTCCATCTTCAGGTCCTCCATCCTGTCCCTTGACTGAACAACGTAACTGTCTGGCCAAAGACAAATATAGTTTCTTGGTTAAATGAATCTTGGCTCCTGGCCTGAAATTCCCTTTTGGCAAAATACGCACTGGGGCAAAGACTTCCCTGAGCTGCGTGTTTGCACAGAACTAATGAAGGCAGTGGAGACTGCCCAAGCAGTGATGTGATTTGCATGCTGTGTATTTGCCTGTGCCTCCCTCGGCTCTCTCAAGTGGCCACATCTCTCATGGGTTTCCTTCATTACTCATCAGCAGCTTGCTTTGAGTGAGGACCTAAGAGTTTGGCTGGGTTTGCTGCCAGCTGCCGCTCTGCAGTCCCCCACCACTCAGTAATGTCGACTTAATCTTGGCTTAAGCAGTCACCTCCTTAATTCTTTAGGCTCCTTACTCAGCTCTGGGCTGGAAGCTGAACAGGGGGAGGGGAGAAACATCCCTGAGAAAACATACAAACTCCCCAGGGCTTGGTGAGACTGAGCTCTGCTTCCTCAGTGCTTGGTGTGATCAAGATTCTTCCTCAGGGCTCAGATGCAGAACTTGATGTGTGGCAATCAGAAGGGCTCCAAGGAGTTGATCTGGACTAGAAGGATGAACTTGGGATGGGAATGAGAGCTGCTGTCCCCTCTCAGTAGCTCCCACCTTTGGCCATATGATGCTGTTCACTGGAGGTCCATGGCCCTTTGTCTGAGGTGCACTGTGTCTTCCCTCCAGGTACTGGCATGGAGACAACCTGCCTTTTGATGGGCCTGGAGGGATCCTGGCACACGCATTCTTCCCCAAAACACACCGGGAGGGAGATGTTCATTTTGACTATGACGAGACCTGGACGATTGGGAACAACTTGGGTACGGTACTGTTTCAAGGGGAGCTGTGGATGCTCCAGGATGCCTGTTGATGAGCTTGGAAATGATTCCCCTGTGGTGTGAACAGAAACCCTGTAAAAGTGAGAGGCAACAACTATTTTTGTGGTGTGCATTGTCATCTCCCAGCACTTAGAAGCCTCCTGCTAGTATTCAGGTCTATTCATCTTTCAGCCACAGCAGAGGCTGTATCCAGCAGCAGGACCCCGGCTGCCCTATGGGCTCCTGCTTTGTGAGGCGAGCAAGAGAGACAGCTCCTCTGCCCAGCCACGTGCCCTGTCACTTGGGAATTGCACCCTGCAGTGGCAGGAGTCATTAGAAATAAAGCAGAGCAAGGATGAAGGAAAACCGAGGCTCAAGCACTGGGTGACACAGTTGTCTTCCAAAGAACAGCCTCATCCCAGTCCTTGCATGCATTGTTCACCATCCGCCCTCAAACAAGTCCATAAAGGGAAACTACCCAGGCTCCAGCTCTGTCCCCGTGGCCTGGGAATGCTCTGACCATAAACAACGCCACATCCAGTCAAGACTCTTTTTTTAATTTTTGCTAATAATAGATCTAAGCTGGTAGCTCTTTGCTCGGGCACTCAGGGTCTGGTGTCACAGTATCTCAGGAGATACTGCAGTACCGCCTGGGACCATCTGGATCAGTGCCCAGAGCATCAGTTTCTGGAAGACTCACCAAAATTAACCCAAGTCAGCTCCTCCTCCTCCTTCCCAGTTTATCTACGGGGACAAAGAAATAATTGCAAAGCCCAAGTTAACCCCGTGCCTCTCCGGGGTTTCCCAAAAATGTTGGCCACGTCAGTGGGCTCCCCCAAAGCCCACGTCAGTGTCAGCTGTAGGGCAGCTTGACTGTGTGGGGCACAGGACTGCTGTGTCTCCAGCCCTGCTCATGCTGACCCAAAACGAGAACCACAGAGCACAGGACCTCTTTGCAGAAGTGTTTCTGCTCCTGGGGGAGGGGTGGGCTCTGTCGGTTTTCACCCTCCATTGGGGTTGCCTGTGTTGAAGGATTTCCTACTTTCTCCCATAAAACAGTGTTGGGGACAAACCAGGAACTGAAAATGGACACCAGTTCCCATTAGAATCCAGCTCTGTTCCATAGCATTCCCTACACATGCGTATCATCCATAAATAAATGTTGCAAAAGCTCTTTGGAGCTAATTGCCATTTAATGTGCTGAAAAGAGCTTTATGATATAAACATGGACAAATCCTTGACTTAGCTCTCCATGAGACAGGGAAATCCTTAGCCTCATTTTACAGATGGGAGAACAGAAGTGTGAGGAGGGCTAAGGTGTGCCCCAGGGTCAGCCCAGAGCTGGGCAGGAAGCAGGACCACACATGGAGGACCATCCATGAGGGACACAGGGATGCTCCCCAGCACAGCTCCTTCAGCCGTGCTGTTGTGCACCTCCCCTGGAGAATCTGACAGCACAGCTGATCTGCCAGCACTGGAAAGCATCAAGTGAGGAGCCTGCCAAGCTAAACAGAAGTGTCTGAAAGTTTGTAATATATCACTGGCATAGAAATCCCACTTTCTCAGCTGACCTAGATGTGTTGATTTAATCAGGTCAGTGCTGTGCAAATTCACCACTTCCACTGTAAAGCTGGCCAGTGGAGGAAGGCAGCGGCTCATGTTCCCCTCCACCCTTCCCAGGCATTCCTCCTCCCTGTCCCATCCAGTGCTGGTGCCGAGAAGTGACCTGTTCCCCTGGAGCCAGCAGGGAAATCCTGCTTGGAGCAGCAAGGCTGGCTGACTCACATCCCTGCTGTTCTCATCACTTGGGCTGCAGCTTGGAGGATTTCTAGCTGAAGGCAAGTGAATGAATATGCTGGGACTTGTCAACAAACAACCTTCACTCATAGTGATATTTATCAACTCTAAAAAGGACCCATTGGAAGCTCAAAAAACCCCTGCCAAATGATACATTTTTGTGTACTGAAATCCACTTTTCTCCTCTCTCCTTTTGTAGATGCTCCAAGGTCATGTATTCCTAAAACATGATCTCCCATAAACCTACTTAAGGCTGGTGAAGAAGCCTCGGGCCTTGACATTGGATCATTTTTTATGGATTTATTTCTAAATGACACTTTTTTGACACAGTCCCCACACAAGCAATAAATGAGCTCCCTCTGCTGTCTGTGTGACAACAGCCATTAGCAAGTGTTAATCCCAGAGAGTTCCCTCACCCACACTGGTATCTTCCACAGTGGATGTGATCTAAATGGGACGTGCTAAACTGCAGCTGTAGCCAACAACTGCTGCCAGGCTGGGGGGACAAACACCAACCTCACCACCCCACCACCTACATCTATGGTCTAGACTTCCTCCTCTGTGCAAATTTCTCCCTTCCAAAAGTACATGGAAAACCCTTTTCTTCCTGGTAGCCGAGGAGGTGGCAGAAGCCTTTGACAACAGAATTGCAAATTACCAACATGCCCAGGCTAATACCCAAGTGTATGAATTGACTCACAGTGCTCCTGAACCACTGAATCCTTTAATTGTGTCCCTTGACTGATTAAAAAACCCACACAAATATTGTGGAGCTACACAGGAAAAATCTGGAAACAACCTGCAAGCATGGCAGTGGAGATAGATTTCTCTTTCCTCTTGTTGGACTCCTACAACACATCTCAGTGCACTGTCAGTGGCTCATAACTGGTAGGAACAGGCCTGGGAGACCAAAGCACAGGAGCAGACAAAACTATCTCCCATCTTCTCCCTTTGCAGGCACTGACCTCCTGCAAGTGGCTGCTCATGAGTTTGGCCACGTCCTGGGCCTGCAGCACACGGCTGTGTCCAAGTCACTGATGTCTCCTTTCTACATCTTCCGCTACCCGCTAAGCCTGAGCGAGGACGACAAGCAAGGTATCCAGTACCTCTACGGGAAACCCTCGCTGGATCCTGACCCAACCCCAACTCAGCCAGCAGAGCTGCCCCAGCCAGACCTCGAAACAAATGAGATCACCAATGTGGAGGTGAGTGAACGCCTTGTCCGTGTCCCCCCCTGACACCCTGGCTGGGGCTGCCCTCACCAGGAGGCTGGCAGCAGGCTGGGTTGGTGTCTGCCTCTTCCACCCGCGCTGCTGAGCCCAGGCCCAGGCCCCACGGCTGGCACTGGGATCTGCAGAGAGGGGATCTCTGGGCAGCACATGCCCAACCCAAACTGGCTGAAAGCAGGGCACTTCCCTGCTGAGCCCAGGCTGGGCGAGGGGAGCTCCTGGGGTCCAAGCCCCTGACCCGTGCTTTGGCAGGCTGTGCAGCCCGACGCCTGCGACACAGCTTTCGACGCCGCATCCACCATCCGAGGGGAGCTGTTCTTCTTCAAGTCCCGCTACGTGTGGCGGCTCCGAGCTGGAAAGCTGCAGGACGGCTACCCAGCTCTGGCCTCTCGCCACTGGCAGGGAATCCCCAGCTCTGTCGATGCCACCTTCGAGGACCCTCTGGGCAATATCTGGTTTTTCCAAGGTAAGAGCTGGACTGCAATCAGATGGCTCAGAAATCGACCTCCTTTACTTAGGGGTAGTCAGGACCCAGCAGGTTCCTGGGAGAATAAATCTTCTGGAAATCCTCAGCATTCCAGTGATTCCTTGTTATTTGTTTCCTTATCTATTTAAACTTTTTAGCAGCTATTGAGGAGGGAAGAGAGAACAAGGGGTCACTTCTGTTTTAAATGCAGCCACAATATCCCATTCTCCTTCCCTGGGACACAAACATTTGTAATGAGCCTCTGCCCTGGCAATGCTGCTGGCAAAGGAGAAAGAAGGAAACATTTGCTCCATCTCCCCAGCTGTCGTGGGAAGCACTGTGCCAGAAATGAGCCCCAGCAGCTTCCCTGATTGTGAAACTCCTGTGCCTGTGTCCCCAGGGCCGAGCTCAGGGGATGGACAGCATTTTCTCTGCTCCTCAGAGACCTGGATTTGGAGCTTCCATAGTACCCCATGACTTTATTACCCTACAGGAAGCCTGTGTGCAGAGCCAGGCAACCTCCAGCAACCAGAGATATTAAAAACAAAACCTCCTCCTGGCCATCTCTGGAGTTCAAGGGCAATAACAAACCATATTTCAGCTCCACCATCTTCTTTAATGCTCTTTCCAAGTGTAGCTTTAATAGAAGGGATGCAGAATGACATGGGAACTCATTGTGGGTGTGCACACCCTGTCTGCACTCCATGAGACCGAGTACCAAAATCACACCATGTGGCTCTGCAGGCAGAGCTCCTGCATAAACACATTACTTAGCACCTGACCTGTGCACAAGGACTTAACAGTGCTAAAATTGGCAGGCTCCTACCGTGAGTTAAAATGCGATAAGAGGAAAGTATTACATGCCTTTGGCTAATTACAGAGATTCCCATTCTAATCTAATCTGCAACTATGCTTCCAGTCTCTATTTCAACTTGGCAAATTCTTCCTGGTTTCTGCAGCTCACTCCTTTCCAGCCACATGCCCCCTTTGTGCCTGTGCATGCCCACGTTTTCCAAGTGCTGAGGCTGCAAGATAGAGACTGGTTCCTCCAGCCAAGTCTTTTATAACTTCTACAAGCAGAGAAAAATGCTGCTGAAATGGACCTCCTTGTCCCCCACCAACACCCACCAGGCTGGACTGAGGTGGGATGTCAAGGCATTGGCAGCATTTTGGACACACGACACTGGCAGTGTCCATTACACTGGTGGGGCTTTTGCCTCTCAGGCACAGCTTCCCCTGGGAGCTCTGCCAAGGCACCAGCTCCTGTTGCACATTTCACTTATTATGAATTATCAGACACCAAAGAGTTTCTGACCCCTTGTCTCCCTCTTCTGTTTCCTCGACAGATTCTCAATACTGGATTTACGATGGTGAGAGACGGGTATCTGGTCCCACCCCGATCGTGGAGCTGGGCCTCCCTGCATCCCCTGTGCAGGCAGCTCTGGTGTGGGGGGCTGAGAAGAACAAAATCTACATCTTCAGTGGAGGCAACTACTGGCGCTTCAACCCTCACACGCGCCAGGTGGACAACATCTACCCCCGGGCCATGGCCGACTGGCGCGGCGTCCCGCAGGAGATCGACGCCGCTTTTCAGGATGAGTTTGGTCAGTGCAGCAGGAACATGGCCTGCTCTGGGGTGGGTGCTCCAGCTAGCACCACTGCCCAGCTGGAAGAGTTGGGCAGAATTAGACCTGTGGTAGTAGTGGACACTTCCCAGCCATAACACGTTATACAGTGTAGAGGGGCAGTTCCCTCCAGTGGGTAGGGAACTGAGGCTTCTCCCATGAAAGTAAGAAGTTTATCATCATTAGTTGCAACGACTGATATGTAAGTGTACGATAGAGAAAAGTCAAACATCTGACCAAGAAATGGTCATAGAGTCCTATCCAGCTCTTACAGCTCCTGCCAAAGGAAAGGATGAGAAGACAACAGAAATGCTGCCCACACTACAGCCTGGGCAGCTGAACAATGAAGAGGCTGCTTTTGGTATTGACCTGTCCTCCCCAATGTGCCCCATGCTGAAGACAGTATGGCAGTGCCACAGAAACAGCCAGGGTGCTTGGGATGACAGGAGTGGTGAATGCCTCTTTCCTCTCCGAGGATGCAGTGAAACAACTCCCCACTGCTTCCAGAACCTGAATTCCAAGGCAGCTTCCCCACAGTAACAGATGCTCTGCAGCAGGTCTTCACAAGCTCCCTGTCCCTGTCCTAGACATCCTCTGCCCTCACAGGGCTGGGTCACTACATGGGTACAGCATATTTAAACCCACCAGGAAAATAAAATAAAACCCGTCCTGTTTACTGTCCAACAAAGGAAAACTAGACTTTTTATAAAACTAAAACGGTGTGAAAGAAAAGTGAAAGCCACAGGCCTGGGTTCAAGTAAAATCTCCTCCCTCTTCCAGCTCTCTTTCGGTACTCCATATGTTGCAAATTGACACGTGAACCAAATCCTGGGAAGGTGCTGTGAGCCACATGAATGCTGTCTCTTCTGACCGTTCCTCTTTCACCAACAGGTTTTGCCTATTTCCTGAGAGGCCGAGATTACTGGAAGTTCGATCCAGTCCAGGTGAAAGTGCTGGAGGGCTACCCACGCCAGATCAGCCAGGACTTCTTCAGCTGTACACCCTCCTCCAACTCCTTCAGATGAGGGGGATACCTGTGTCCTCCACACTCCCCTTTCATCACCCTTACCTCCAGCAGCCACACAGAGGGTTCTCTCTTCCATTCCTGGCTTCCTTCCAGGCTCAGCATCTGACACAACAGGTGTCTGTCACAAGTGACAGAGTTTGCTCCTCTCCAGTTCCAGCGGCCCCAGCTCCAGTTGCTATCAGTAAAAGCAGCTGCCATGTTCTTTGCAGGCAAGGGTGGCCACAGTTTTCTAGCAATAGCATCCCAAAAGCCATCAAGCCAGCGTGGAATGGGATCATGCTCTCATAATTAATCTGAACCCCATCCTGTAGAACTGATCTGATGGCATTTCCTATGTTTACGTAACTCACTACAGCAGCCCTTTGCTGCTCCAGACGCTGGCCAGGGAGGAAGGCTCCCCCAGCCCCAGCCAGGGGCTTTGAAGGACACCGACCCTACCTGCGGAGGAGGAGTGAGACGTGCGGCTGCTGGCAGGGTCACTTCGCCGGGGCAGCCGTGGTGACTGCCAGGGCCCTGCCACAGCCCTACTCCCGGTTTGATGTTGTATCACTAGTATGCGTTAAGTTTTGTACCGATTTGTATATAGACAAGGGGCCCCTTCCCTCCCTCCACGGTGCTGGGTGCCAGTGCTGGACACTGCCCCGCGCTCATCCCGGCGAGGTTCCCATCCCGGGATGCTCAGATGCACTGATCGCTCTCGTACCGCCGTTCCCGGCCCGGGCTGGCACCGCACACCCCTCGTGTCTGCTCAGCCTTACGCCAAACACCACCGGGCTGCTGCGAACAGTCCCTTCCCTTTCCACCTCCCAACCCACCCCGGGTGCCCGGCTGGAGACACGGCGGGCGGGCGGGGATGCTGCCGTGTCCCGGTGGCGCCCGCCACGTGCAGAGCTGTACCTGCCGGCGCAGCTCACACCGTGCGGGGCTCTGTCTGTATTTATGTGCCGCCCCGCGACAATAAAATCCGCCTCTTTTTTACATCCTGGCGTCCCTCCGTCCCTGCTTCCCGCCCCGCCCCGCGG
>VZRJ01002845.1:45133-63333 GCA_013397565.1 Ptilonorhynchus violaceus
CCGGGCTGGGGGATGCGAGGGGCCGGGCCGGGCGGCGGGGGGTGCGGGGGGCTGCGCTCGGGTTAGGGAAAGGGCGGAGGGGAGCCCTGGCGGGGGGGACCGGCCTTTCGCCCCCGCGGGTCCACTCTGCCCCCCCGGTGGTCGCTGCCCGAGGGCCTCGGCCGTGCTGGGGGAGCTGGGGGGACCAGTGCTCCCAGTAAGGGCGGCCCCTGGGACAAGCACGAGTAAGTGGGGACCAGATCCTCGCCTGATCGCGGCCTGAGGCCCCTCTCCTGATCACCGAGAACTTCTGTACACAGTTGTTGAGGGTTTGGGATTTTTTCACATGCTGTGAGGTATTGAATCACACACCTGGGCCTTCGGGCACCAAAAATCAACCAGTGCATCTCCTTCCTTCTGCCTTGTGCAGACGGGTCTGGCCAGCAGACGCCGGCGGGCAGCGTTTTAGCACCCCGCTGTCTGTGCTGACACTGTATTCTCCCGAGCTGAGAGGATGTTGAGCCTCCCTGAAGAAGAGCTTTATTGAGGCACTGGTCCTTCAGCACCAGCGAAACGATCACAGTTGGAAAAGGGAAAAAATGTTGTAGCTGCCAGCTTGACACAAAAGAGGGAACACTGGATAAGTTTAAGTATAGGTAGAGCAGGGACTAAACACTCCTCGATCTCTCATGTGAAATGTAGAGCTTGAGAGAAAACTGTAACTGCAGTCAGCTGAGCTGTGAGATCACCGTACCAGGCACATGGAGGGGGAAAAGGGTTGCCTTTTTAATCTACCATTAGTTTATCTCTGTTGATGAGCACTATAGATTGAAAGATGCAGTTAAAAATTTAGATCAAAAAAGAGTCTTTTCAAACAAGGATTAAAAACCTTGTTGAGTGGCAGTCTGCCAGGGTCCTATCAGTCTAAAAATTTGATTTCAGAGTCTAGAAATAGTTGTATTGTTCAGCAAGGCCTGCAATAGCCTTCAGCACAGGTGAGGATCTCATGCCAGGAAGAACAGAACTGCTTTACAGATGGTAAGTAAACCTGAAAGTGGACTATTGGCAGCAATCACATTTTACATGTTCGAAGGGTTTAAAACAAAATACGAGTCTCTGGGCATTTGCTGTAGTCAGACAATGTCTAGATGACTCAGGCTCAAAGTAAAAATAATAAAGTGTCAGACAGCTCTGTATCTGGTTTGGTTTAATTTCAACTGAGCATTGCACATTGATGTGGAAATTGAAGCAAGGAAGGGGTTGGTTGTTCAAAAATACACGAAAATGAATGGAGTGTTTTCCTATTAAATTTCCTATTATCAGTGGATGGGAGGTTTTTTTTAATCTAGTGAAATAAGATAGCACTAGTGAAATAAGTGCTGATAAAAAATTTTTCTGTATCACCAGAAAAATTGCAGTGCTATTTGATGCCAAACACAGTGCAAAAACTCAACAAAAAAACCCTCTTAGGAGGTCCCTCTTATTAAAAAGAGCTGAATTTGTTTCAGCTTCTGCTAAAAATTTCCTAAATGGAATACCAGGCCACATCTCCACTTCTCTTCTTGTAGGTGGGAAACTACTTGCGCATGTTTCGGGGGTCACTGTACAAGAGATACCCCTCGCTCTGGAGGCGACTGGCCACGGTGGAGGAAAGGAAGAAGATAGTGGCCTCTTCACATGGTGAGAAGATGAGTAAACATTCCCAGTAATGTTTATCGAAAATTTTGCCGTGGAAAACTGTTCCTGGCGATTCAGAAGCTTGTGCACCTTGAGGGCTGTGTGAATCACTTCAGATTGCCCCAGTGATGGAGCACCCTGCAGCCGTGGCACTGGTGGCTCCTGGCTCAGCCTGGCAACAAATATCACCTGATCAAAAACATTCTGAAATGGAAACATCCATCATGGAATTCCTGGGGTTGGCTACATTCATCACAAAGCAAAAGCCACATCTCCAAGTCAATACAATATTTCAGAAGAGATTTTTATAGACTAAGAGGGGCATCTTTGTGTCTTTTGTCAAATAGGCAGGAGTGTTGCAACGATGCCCCATGGACGATGTGCATCTTTGCTTAACTTTGCTTCTTGCAGGGACTGGATGTTTGTGCCTGCCAGAATTTGTGGTGTGTTGCTACTGATGTGACTGCTACAGGGAGAATATTGGTATTGTTTTTGATGAGGGACTAATAACAAGCAGTTAAAGTTAGCAACATGACTTGTTGTATGTTCTGTAGACTAAAGCATAATAAAAATAATGGTTTACTCTGGACTTATGTCTCCTTCCTTCAAGCATCCTGCTGACCTCTTGCTTTCTTTTTTTCCCTCAACAGAAAATCAGCGGTCTCACAGTCCCCGAAGATGTAAGTCTCATCTGCGTGTTATTCTTAGCTGTGCTAGAGGAAGAATGTCCACTGTGACCTTTGGTGCTATTACAATAATATTAATGTCTAATCCTCTTCCTCTCATCTCTCCCTGTGGTCGCCCTAATTGTGCATCCTGATCCCTAACTCTTCTTTCTCAGAACCTTAGCAGGACTCTCCAATGCAGATGGTCTCTGTCATTCAGCAAGAGCTGTCCTGAGGTTTCTCCCCCTTTCCTGAGTCTTAACAGCTTTTCTGTTGATCATTGCATCTCTATTTCTGACCTTTTAAGCCCACTGAGGGTTGTTTTCTGGGCCTTGTAAATATCTATAAGAAGATGAAGCCCAAAGGACACTTGTATCTCTATTTCAGTCCCTCCTGCAGTGACAGACAGGGCTTGTCACTTTGTAGCCTGGTAATGCTACAGTGCTATGTAGGCCTTTTCTGTGTTAATAATTGGCATCTTTCCTGGTAATAGATCATGGCTATACAACATTAGCCACTAGCGTGACGCTGTTAAAGGCCTCTGAAGTGGAAGAGATCTTGGATGGAAACGATGAGAAGTATAAGGCAGTGTCCATCAGCACAGAACCTCCTACCTACCTCAGGTAACCAGCATCGGTGAGGGCCAAGCTCAGAACGGAGCTGCTTGGAAGATGTCAGCTTGGGCAGGAAGCACAAGGAATTGCATAAGCCCAGGCCGTTGTGCAGGGGTTGTTTGCCAGCCTGTGTTAAGTCATTTGCAGTGTTGGGCAAATGGGGATCTCCAGAGCGTGAGGATTGGGTTACTGCCCACATAAAACAGGAAGAAAAATCTAAGTGTTTGATGATACAACTTCTTTTGCAATTACTGCATTCCATCTGTAACAGATGTTTTACAGAACACTCTCTGCACATACAGCCTTCTGGAGACCTTGCATTTCTCAGCAGTCCTTTTATAAAGTATAGACAGAAAATCCAAATATGTATCTAGTATTTACAGTGGTGCACCTGGATTCATATCTGATGGATAATTGTGAGCTGGAGAGTGGCCTTCCGAGAGGCTGGTGTGGAACATGAGTTCTTGGTGGAACAGTAATGTAGATGGTTCCAGAATAAAATAGCAGGAGCTCATAATAGGACTTAAAGTTTAAAACCATGCCATTCCTTAAGTAGCAGTGGTGCTCAGGGCCTGCAGTTTAACATCCAGTCTCCTTCAGAGAACAGAAGGCAAAGAGGAACAACCAGTGGGTGCCGACCCTGCCCAACAGTTCTCATCACCTGGATGCGGTGCCGTGCTCAACAACGATTAACAGGAATCGCATGGGCAGGGATAAGAAGAGAACATTCCCTCTGTGGTAAGACAGCTTCCTGCTTCCAAAAAGTGGAAACAGTTACCAAAATGACGTGCTGCCAGGGTAGTGGTGATGAGCTCATGTAATGTTGTGATTCATCCCTGACAAAAGACCTACAGGTTATTAAATTGGAGGTTCTTAGTTAAATTGTGTGTCTTGAGGCTCTACCTTAGAGTAGCAGCCATGGCTCAGAGAGGAGGCTTTCCTTTTGTCAGGAAAAGTGTTCATTCTTTTCCTGATGAGTTGCTTCTACTTGCTGCTGATTTGCTGAGCAATTGTCATTTGAGGAGCCTGCAGACCCTCTCTGTGAAGGACAGGCTACTTCTCACTGACGTATTCCAGTAACTTTGATCTAGATTATTCAGTGGAAAATGCTGCTGAGGCTCATGACTAATGTTTTTTCCATTAGAAAAGTTGAGGCAACCAAGAGAAATGTAATCCTACAAAGCTTCTTTGTTTTATTTGCAGGAATGTGTTATGATAGATGTAATGAAAGGTGATAAACTGGTATTGGTTGCTATAGCCCTGTAAGCTTGCTTGGAGCAGTCTTGTCTGTAGACTGATCTGGGAGTTGGAGTGTGGGGTTTGCTTCCAACAAACACTGCCTTCCCTCTGTGGATGCCAGATGTGTCGTATGCTCGTTGCATATACTGTGTTGTTGCTCTTCATTTTAGCTTTGATGACCATGACCCAGCAGTGATCCATGAGAATGCATCCCAGCCAGAGGTTCTGGTTCCAATCAGGCTTGATATGGAAATTGATGGGCAGAAACTCAGAGATGCATTTACGTGGAACATGAATGGTATGTAGAAAGGAGAGTTTTCTGAGTCTGGAGAGATAAAGTTGTATTCATCACCAACTGTGAAGACAGAACAAGCACGAGTGTGCATGTCCTTGCCCCATATAGACAAAGCTTTGAAGCTCTCCCACTTTGGACTGTATTCAGTGCCCACATCTCTTAGCAAATGCTCTGCCACTTCCATGGGATGCAGTCATTCCTGGATACATGTAGTGTGAAGAGTTTAATTGGCATATTTTCCTGAGCCAGTTCATTAGCTCAGTGGTCTGAGACTATTCTGTTAGCTGAGGTTAATGGCTGTAGCTTCTGTAGCCACACTGTCTGGATACCATGGAGCAGGTAAAGAAGGCTGTAAGTCCCTTTGTCAGTGTGTATGTCCATATAGACCTGGTACAAAACACCCTTTTAAAAACAAAAGGTGATGCATCTGGGATTCCCTTTGTGGAACCTCACCCTGTGGGATTAATTTTGTGTGTTCTGTAAGTGGCAGACATGAATTTCTAGGAAAGTTAACAATGTTTATTCTTGTTCCGTATCAGAAAAGCTAATGACCCCAGAGATGTTCTCTGAGATTCTTTGTGATGACCTGGATTTGAATCCTCTGACCTTTGTCCCTGCTATTGCATCTGCCATCCGACAACAGATTGAGTCGTACCCAACTGACAGTATCCTAGAAGATCAGTCAGATCAACGAGTTATTATTAAGGTAATACAGGAAGGCAGTAGAATGACAGCTGAACCATTTGGGTTTCTCTGGTTATGCTATGCGGGACTAAGACTACAAAGGCTTCCCTCAGAGCAAAGGAGCTCTTAATTCCACTCCTGCTACCAGACTGCATTTTGTTCTTCATATTGAGAACAGAACCAAGGTTGCACATTATTAAACAACATGTGCCCAGCCCCTGAGAAGATGAAATAGTTCAGTTAAAGCACTGTCATCTTCTTTTGAAAGAACTGAACCTTGGCAAGCAAAGCTGAGTTGTCTTCATGCTACTGGAATTAAGAATTCAGTTAAGGAATTCTGCAGACGAGCTGGGAGTTGCTGCTCTGTTCTCTTCAGCTTCTGCCTCCTCAGTTTGGTTACCTTTGACAAACCATTGTGAGAGTGGAAACAAATAACCTGTTTCTTCCCTTATCTCCAGCTGAACATCCATGTAGGAAACATCTCCCTTGTAGACCAGTTTGAGTGGGACATGTCAGAGAAGGAGAATTCACCAGAGAAGTTTGCCTTGAAGCTGTGCTCAGAGCTTGGCCTGGGTGGGGAGTTTGTCACTACTATTGCGTACAGCATCCGAGGACAGCTGAGCTGGCATCAGAAGACATACGCCTTCAGGTACTGAACTGTCATCTTCTTGTATGGCTCTGGGGTAGTTTGTACTTCATGGGCATTTGCATCAATGGATCTTAGAACAGCTGACCTGATACAGAAGGTTTCATTTGAAATTGATCCTTATGGCTTGCACCCATTCTGTTCTTCTTAAAATTTTTTGTGCTTGTGCCTAAGTATCTTTTCCTGTTGGGTCTAATACATTTCAGGACCAAATACTGATGGAATGTCAGCTTCTGCTGCAAAATGAAAGGCTGCTGTAATTAACAGGGACAGTCCCTCTTCTAATGTAAGGTCATGACGAGCCCCAGATACATTTCTGTTTTGTTGGCCTTGCCTGACTTGGGCCATCCACTGTCTCAGGCTTTGGTATTTTGAACTGGACTGATGGAAACTGTACCTCTCTACCCAGGTTGATGTCAGAGGTGGCTTGATCATAGGCCCTTCTCACAGCTGGAATGCAGCAGTGTCAGGTTTGATTAGTCAGCTTTGTAACTTGTCTCCTAAATGGCTTCCAGTTGTGCCGTGCAGCGTTCTGTGGTGAGTTATCCACAGCACAGTGCTGAGTCTGCAGCTGTAACGATCCTTTAATGTACACTCTGAGGTTTTGTGACCTTGGGTCATGGTAACAGTCAAGGAAGTTTAAGAGTTCAGCAAATGCTGTATTTGCAGAGGAGGGAATGGTACTGTTGACACCAGTTTTGTAGGAGTCAGTTCAAGGAAGTAGGGTGACCTGCCTGGTCAGCAAAGGGAAATGTGCCCAGCCCTGTCCTACCTCAGGCAGAGGGCAGGGAGTAGGTGAAGTGGGAGTAAGCAAAGAGGAGCTGGAGACTGCGGGGAAGCTGGCTGCTGCCATGAGTTCTGATTCTTCCTCCTGCTCCATCTGAAGGTTTCCTGTCTGGTCAGCCTTCTGTGAAAAATGGGCACTGATCTGCTCTGGACCAGTTGCTCTTCCACTAGTCTAACTCTGCTTTCTCTGGGTGTAATTTTTATCCTGACAATCTTCCACAGCAACTAAAGTGATCCCCAGAGTGAATCATATTAGAAAATGGAAAGGGACCCTTTAACACATGTGAATTTAACTCTGAATTAAATTGTTAGACTGTGTGTCCATCCCGCTGATGTCCCTTCTCCTCATGGAGGTGGGGAGGCGGCTTCTACCTTTCCATCCGCAACAGCTGACTGATATTTGCAGTTGTGGCTTGGGACCACATCCAGCAATAATGACAGAACAGTGGGTGGGCATTCCTGAGAAGTGATGGGAACTTGCAGGGTGGTAGATGAGAACCTGATACCTGTTATACTGCCAGCATTGTCTGCATTGTAGTAGCAGAGAGTGAAGTGTCTGTGCCTCCTTACTATGCTTCTCTGTGTATTGCAGATATCCAAGAAATTAATCTGTGTATGTGTTGACTGTTGGGAGTGGGGTTCATTTCTCCCTTTGCTTCTGCTCAGTCGCTGGACCTTGTAGCAAGTTTTAGTCAGTGCTGCCCAGGTTCATGTTAATGCCAACTTCACACTATTCTCTCTAAAAACTGGCTGTGGTACTGAAGGGTGCTTCCTTCTGGGGGTAGTTCAAACAGGCAGATTTGAGGCCTTCTTTAGACTGCGGCAGTATTGCAAGGGGGAGAATAAAAACTAAGAAAGGAACCCCAACAGAAAACAAAGTATGAGCTGTTGAGGGAGAAAAAAACATCTAATTGAAACCTCGGTTTTTTGTCATAATACAAACATGTCCTCCTCTTCCCTTTTTTCTTCCAGCAAAGGAGTACTTTTGAAACCTTACAGTGATTAATGATATTTGGGTTCTGTGGTTGGTTAGTTCCTGAATTTCCAAACCACAAGAGTGGTGGTTGCTCCAACATCATTCCATTGATGTAAGGAAAGGGTCTGCTTTAGATGTATCAGAAGAACCTTAATATCTCAAGGGACTGGGGGTTTGAGAAGTCATGTGCCTCTTAATCATCTGAGAGAGAGGTGAAACTGTCTTTTAGTTGATGAAAGCCAGGGCAGTTCTTTGAGCTGGCCTGCTCTGTGCAAAACAAGGAAATCCTGAAAGTCCAGTGGAAGGGCAGGACAAGGCAGACTGGTAACTGCTGCCTATGGGATTTCAAGGTGGATGGTGTGCTGCAACGTTCCCTCCTGGGTACTGGGTGTTTCTGGTGGCTGCACACAGCACTGCATAGCCAGTTTTGCCTTCGAGACCTGAATGGTGGCACAGGTTCTCTCACATACCAAACCTGTGTGCCTGAGGAGTCACCTTTCCAAAAGATGATGTTTCCCTGATTTGTTGGCATGCCCCTGACACTACTGCCAGAGGGCAGGACCTGGAGCAGGGGGAGTGCCTTGCTCTCCTGGGACGCCTGGAGCTGAAGTGCCTTTCAGCCATTCTGCCAGCAGCACTTTCCTCTTCACTGGGAAATAACAGGGGAGAAGGAGCTGTCTTGCTGTGGAGGTTGGGAGATGAGGGAGGATTTTTTAGTTTCTCTTTGACTCTTTGCTAAAGAAATGTGGTATCTGAGTTGCCTTGCAGTTAGGTTATGCATGAGTCTAGCTTTCCACCCGCTCAGTGTTAGGCGTAGTAAGTGAGGTAGAGATCATGCTATCACATAAACAAAAGCCAGTTAATATCTAGCATTTTGCCTGGAATGTGTGGCATTCTAGAGCTAAGATGAAATTCCTGGGTTTGAGTGTTGTTTAGTGGATGTCAGCAGTACTGGAAGTAGATTTGATTAAAGCTTCCTCCCCAGATCAGATACCAAAGGCTCTGGATTAATTTTTCATGGTAGCATTACTTTGAAGATTTGTTATTTTAGATTATTAGCTTTGATGCAGATGTTGTGTGTTCCCATGATGATTAGCATTTGAGTTCCTTCCTGGGGGAATGAGAGGGCTTCCCGTGAGTGCTGAAATCCTGCGTAGGGGTGCATGTCCCTGGGGGGGGGGCCGGATGTGCGTGCACACCTGTCCCGGGGCTCCTCTCACACGCACACACTTCTGCAGCTCAGGCTGAGCCGCTTTTGAGAATTCAAAGCAAACATTTACATTCCGAGGCTCCTCTATATTTATGCTGGGCTTCCGGCTGCACTGTCAATATTTGGGAAGCTACTCCTGGTCAATTCCTGTTGACTTTTACTGAAAAGCAGCTAGTGAAGCAGTAAATATTTTGTGCATGTGATAATACAGCTGGCCGGGGAAGAGAGATGTCTGATGAACAGATCTTGTAATGGCCTCTGTGGGAGAGAACTTCATCAACTGCAGGTCCAGCACAAACTCCTCTCCAGTGGTGGCTGGAGATGGGCATGCTCTCTCAGAAACTTCAGGCTCCACAAGGTTGTAACCATGAGCCTGTGGTGAACTTCAGGGAACCAGACTGTACTAAGCGGATCAAAGAAGGAATGCTGAATCCTGAAACACTAAATGACACCCTGTTATCCTGTGCTCGTATCTGGGCTGGTAACCCAGAGGAGTGCTCTGGGCCCTCTGATGGATGTTGCTTTGTTGCCCTGTGCCCTGTCCTGCAGCGAGAACCCTTTGCCGACTGTGGAGATCGCTATTCGCAACACGGGGGATGCTGACCAGTGGTGCCCTCTCCTGGAAACTCTCACAGATGCAGAGATGGAGAAGAAGATCAGAGACCAGGACAGAAACACAAGGTGCTGCCACTACTTTAGACAGTTTTCTTGGCCTGTTTCTAAGGCAGAAGTTACCAACTTTGATGTTTGTCTTTTCCTACTGAGAGCCAACTGGCAGGATGTCAGACTTGCACACCACAACAGAAACTCGTATCCCTTTAGCTTCAGGGTATTAAACTGCTATCACCTTCCTCCACAGACTCTGAAATCTTTAGCCATCTCCTGCTTGAAGCAGTTTCCTTTTTTTTAACCCCTTTTTTCTTTTCACTGGGCTCTCTTCTTGTCACGAGGGGTTTGTTTCTATAGGAAGGCATTAATCAAAAATATTGGAGTTTTGCGCAATGTCATGCTACCTAGAATCCTGCCACAAAGCTTCCTTTTATGTAGGGTAAAGTGCAATTTGATGGAGGAATGGGCAAGCTCCCAGCTCTAGCCTGACTGATGCCAACCTGTTTGCCAGCATGGGAACACTGTGTGGTTCCGAGAGGAGCTCTGCCCACAAAAGACCCGCTAAGAGATGTTTGACAAGCAGTTGAAAGCTTGCACCTACTTGGTGAAATTCTTCCTGACAGATCTAAATGAATGGCTAGCATCTCTCCAAAAGATACATTGTCGAAACAGTAAATATACTGGCTCAGCTCTTTCCCAGGATTTTTTTTGGTTTTTAACTGCTGATTAACAGTAGCATAGTCATTTTGTATATCAGCTATGGCTGACTGAATAGTTTACAGTAGCAATTGGTTCAATCCAAGTTAATGAGCAAAAGTGCCCTAAAAGCTGTCACTGAAAACAGTGTCTTAGCCTTATCAACAGGGGCACCCTCAGGTGACTGAGGAGTTCTGTCTAGGAATAAACCTGTCTATAAAGTTCACAAAGCTGTGGCAGCGTCCCCCAGTGTTGGTTTTGGTAAGACCTCACGTGACTGTAACACAGCACTTACTGCACCTCTCTCTCTTTCCCTTAGGCGCATGAGACGTTTGGCCAATACTGCTCCAGCCTGGTAACCTTCCTGTTGTGACACTGGTGCTCTTCCTACAGACTTTATCCCTATTCCTCTCCCCAAATGGATCTAGGATTGGCAGGGGTCTTTCTGTCTCTGAAGGGGACACACATTCCACTTGCCAAGAGTTCCCAGTACTGCTGACTTCTGCCCCCACCCCCTCCACCCAAATGCCACATGAGCAGTGTGATCTAGCTGAGACCTGTGGCTGGTGTTGGAGCCCTTATATACCTGTGTGTGGACAGTGTAAAGATTCTTTTGTATAGGTGCAATGGGCACTATTAGGACAACTTTTTAAATAAAAGGAATGCATACAACTTAGGTTGAGTTCAGTAAGTTTGAATGAATAGTGAATCTCGCCCTGTTTTGTGCTATTCTGGTAGCTGAGCAGTCCCAGAGCCTGATATTAATGCTTTTGAACATGGTGCTGAACACTCACATGAATTCAGTTTTCCTGGGTACTTTACTTCAACAGGTAAAAGAGCCCAAAATATTTTGCTGCAGGGGAAAGTGAGAATGAGACTTAGAACTAGAAGCAGCACACAACTCTCTAAAGGATTGGTCTGTTACCATTCTTGGCACAGTCTGTAATGAACACCAGGGAGGTGTTTAGTTAGTTTACCTGACAAGGTAGAACAGTTTAACTGAAATCGCAGACTTAACAGTCATTTCTGTCAGATGTCAGCCTGGTGTGTGGTGAACCCTGTTTTCTGTGAAGACTGCATCTGGAAAACAGCAAAGTCTCTGAACTGGTAGAGCAGGTAAAGCCTCCAGTCACTGAGACTGCAGCTTCTCTGTAGCCCGTGCCTTTGCCGCGGTCACTGTCAGCGGTCACCGTCAGCACATGTCACTGCCAGTTGCAGTACTGAGAGCACTCAAAGCGAAGTGGGTGTCTTGAATACCCTTAGCACTGTAGTGTCAGGATTTTGCAACCCTAGAAACAACCTGTTTTTTTCTAGGGAGTTTAAAAAGAAAATCCATTGAAGTGAGATTTAAAGAAAAATCCAAGCTTGCTTAAAAACTAATTAGAATCTACCTTGCTATTGCGGTACCCCATCTCTTTGATAGAGTTCTTGCCATTCATTGCCAGAACTGATGCATGTTGCAAGCAGGGCAGATTTTGCTGGCAGCCTGACAGTTATGTTCAGGCCTTTATGATAAATCCATAGGTTTCATGATCCTTGCTGATCCACCCACACTGCTAGCACAGTCAAAAAACACTTTCTGGCCTTAATTTATCATGTTTAGACTTGAGTAATAACAGAGCCAGTTCTGATTCCTGGGTGGGAGGGAACTTTTTCCAGATGTTAGTCTGCAGAAACTGAAAACTTGCAATTTAGTAATAATATTATTCAGTCTTATCCTAGGCTTCTGTGCCAGAGTGGTACTCTATCCATTACTTATTAGAGAGGTTGAAAGGTTATTTGAGAAGTAAGACAAAACCTGGGATTGCTGCTGCATTTTAGCTTCCCACCTAGAACACATTTTGGCTCATGGACATAAAAACTCCAAGTCTTCCTGAGAATGCTTCAGCCTCCCTTTGTTATATGACTAGAGACTTCTGCCAGCAGCCTCTTCAGGGAATTTGACTAAAATAAGTGTGAAACTGCTATAGCCTTAAATTAGCACCTGTGGTGCAGTTTTTCTAATTGCTGTAAAGTTTGTGATTACTAATCCTCAAGTTCACAACGAGGTATAGGCACACAAGGACTGCAGCACCTCCTTCTGCTTCTCGCACCCAGAGAGGCTGTAGGAATTGTCCCTCCAAGCAGCCAGGGGCAAGGCAGGACAGTCCAGAGGACCAAGTTCAGAAAGATGGGAACTTCAGCCAGCTTTCTCTGTGTAGCATTAGGACTACTGGGAAACAGCCACGAGCAGCTTTCTTGCTCTCCTTGGCAAGCACAAGTCCTTGGGTTAATCTGGTACCCTAGCTAAAAGCATAGTCCTGCTTTTACATTTCAAAGCCCCATCTCAGGCAATTTAGAACATCTGCAGACTTCAAAGGCAAACTCTCCAGGGACTGAAACACCAGCTCTGTATCATTAGGTCATGAGCAAAGCACTCAGCAAATAATTGTTGAGTCTGACACTGCTTAGCCCTTAGTACCACTGTGTCTTCTAGAACAAACTACCACCTGTACAGGCCTCTTGTCCTCCTCCTAGAGGGAAACATAAGTGCAGCAAAAGAGCTTGTTCAAATGACATCTGATTTTTGATGAAAGTGTTTTCATGGGAAGGCCACAGAGGAAGGGGGAGTTGGTGTGTGTACTTCAATATTCCTTTGCCACAAGGCTCCTACATAATTCTTAATCAGATGCTGGTTACTTGCATTTCTCTTCGTACTCTGGTGGTGGTTTGCAAGTTACCAAGTGAGCTGTCCTAAAATAGGACATGTGCAGATTTACTCTGAGGGCTCTGAGGTCAGGTACAAGCAGTGTACTGCATTAGCAAGAATGAGCAGATCCATTTTGTACAGGTGTCAGGGTAGGGACTAGCTTGTTTAGTTTTCCCCTGAAACTCAGATGTTTAAGTTTCAGAACTAAAAAATTCAACAAAAGTGGAGTTATACTGCAGGTGCAGACAGTCTTTATTACCAGTGTCAAGTGCTGCTTCCAGTCACTGCCTGGATCAAGTGTCCAGCTCAGTCCCCTGTCCTTCCCAGCCACCCCCTTCTCCAATTAGACACCCCCCACACTCCTCCTTATGCTCTGCAGCCCTGCTGAGAGAAGAGGAAAAGGACATCTTTCAGCTCGCCTGAACTTTGCCTTGCCCACCAGAAAAGAAAATCCCAAGCAACCTGGCAGTTTTGAGCAAATTCCTGATGAATTGCTGCCTCTGCCCCCGGCAGAAATGGACACATAAATGAAAAATAAAGACTTTAATGTAAAGACTCTTTGGAAACAACCACCAAAAAAGGAGTGGGGGATGGAAAGGAAAGGGAAAGGCTGAGCTGCATTCTACCATGGTACAGAACTACTTCATTGAAAGCCCACAAAGAGGTCTCACAACAGTGAGGGCCAGGTGCATTAGTCTTTGTACAGAGGGCAAGAGTGACCTGGCACACAGCAAGTCATTAACAGCAGGAGAATAACTGGTTTGACACCCCATTTGATACTTATTCCACACCAGGTAACTGTGAAGCCATCAGAACTTCGGTCCCTGTCCCTAGATCACCTCCATAAGCATTCATCAGTTCTTGTGTGCGAAGCTCTGTGGATCCGATTGGTACAAGGGGAAGATGGGTTACCCATACAAACAGCGACACACTACACGTCGGAATGGCAACTGGTGTTATTCCAGTAGGATCTCTGGGCCACAGCATCAGTCCAGTCAGAAAAGAGGGATCTGGCCACATGGAGAAGTCCCCCATGTTACTGTGGATGCTGCTGCTCGTTCTGGTCTTGGTCTCTAGGCTGGTGTTCTGGACGATCCTCAGGGAGAGGGTTGTAATTGGGATCCTCTTCAGGTGTGTCAAATACCATCTTCCTGGCAAGGGACATGCCCATCCCAAGCAGGCAGGTTAGGAAACTGAGCTGAGGATGACAAACACCCAGCCCTCCTAGGAACACCCTGGCCCTCTGTGGGGCTTGGCTGTCAGCCACAGCCACCAGCCTACTGCACCATCACCAACCATCCTTTGGCTCAGCTCAATACACAGTGATGACAGTACCTCCTTCCTTGATCTCTAGATCAGATTTGATCCTCAATGCATGAAGCAGAACATATTCTGCTTTCTTAAACTACAAAAATATGTCAGAAAAACATCCCACCTGCATCTAGCATTTCCACAAGCAGTCAGAAGACTAGTTTTACAAGCAAAGCTGAAGGTATCAACAACTGCTGTACAGGCCCTGTACACATGTATGTAATGTGCAAATAATGCAGCAGGGGCATGAACTGTGGAGCTGAGGTGCTGTCAGCAGGCCGTTGCCTCCTGTGGTCACCCTACATGGTCACAGACCACAGTTTGCTGTGGAAGTGGTCAGGTTGAGAAAGCCCACACCAAAGCCCACAAAGAACCAACTTTACTTACAGAAAGCCGGGGGTTAACAGCAACTTCTTTCCTCCAGGCTGGTTGGGGAAAACATCTTCCAAGAAATAATAGATGTGACCCACTGCAATCCCTGGGGAGAGATGCCACCAAGGTCAGGCACAGCTGTGACTCCTTTGCTGGCTGAACCAGAGCTGCTGGGAGCTTAAGCCAGATAAAGCTCCAAGAATCCCTCAGCTGTGTACCCATGTCCAGCTCCCACCAGAGTCACAGGTGCTGCATTTGCTGTGATCAGCACACGAGCAGGCAGAGAGCCCATCAGCCTGAGGAGCAGCACCACACACCCAGCACGAGTGTCAGGAAGAGCTCACCATACCCAACTTCTGCCCCTGGGGAAGACACACCAAAAAGCGGCTCACAAGCAAGAGCCCAGGCCCAAGCCAGCCACCCAGAAACCCAGCCAGCTCACTTTAGGAAGCCCACCATCCTAGGTAAGGTGGAACCAAGAGAAGGTGCCAGTGCCCCAGTAGCACCTATGAGAACTGAGTGCTGTGGCTGCAAAGTCTCCTTTTTCCTATCACCCACCAGCTTTGACTTACCCAGCAAGTCAATGATGATGGAGTTGCCCAGGAGCAGAGAGAATCCCATCAGCACCCAGGGCAAGAAGGGTGCTTGGAAGTTAAGAAGGCCAAAGAAGTTCATGCGGATATAAGGGTTCCTGCGACTCCATACGTACACCAGCATGATGGTGAAAGCCTGGCCCAGGAAAAACAGGCTGGCAAAGAGTCCAAATAGCTAGGAACTACCGAGTCAAGGAAAAACCTACCCACCCTGTGCACCACCTCCAGGCAGCACAGGGTGCCTTGTGACTAGGAAACCCAAAGTAGAGGCAGCTGATCACAGCATTCCAAGACGCTGCCCATGTCACCAAACCTTTCCTGGCTGACATATACTGACCACCACTATGCCCACACACATTTCCCTCCCTGCCACCCCGGAACAAGACACTCTGGAGTGGCGCATGCAGGTTGCTCATTCCTTAAGGTGATGTCTACAACCACCAGAGAACTCATATAATATGTCACCTTTACAAAATGAACATCAAAATTACCTTCAAAGAAGGGTTTTCACAGTCTTACAGCACTCGGGACAGTGGCACATCCTAACAACTAACTCATATCCAGTATCTGCCTTCTACAGACGGATTTCAGCAGTGAGATGTCTCTTGGAATTCACAGTCCTCCAGAGCACAAGGAGCCAGAGAGAGGCAAAAATTTCCCCTGCCCTTGTTGTAGCTGGACTCCAAATCCACCTTTGGCCAAGCACGTGCCTGCTGCAGCCATCTGGATGCTAATGGCTCACACAGCTTCATGCAGAGCTCTGTAGGGACAGCAGTGCTCAAAGCCATCTGCATAAGACAGCAGAAGACATTCAGAAAAGGTTTATGCTTGAAAGGAAAATATTTTTCACCATCGGATTACTTTGTTGTGAAAGGAACTTAATGTGTGATGGTGCCTCCAGCCACTGACAGGTTGCAAGCTCTGGGCTCACGCTGCTCAACGTGCTGACAACAGAGTATGTGGGCACATGACTCCTTGTCCTCCTGGCTCCGCGTTCTTGCCTTTGGCTGCACTCGGTTTCCTGAGCCAGCCTCATGCAATCACAGTCATGCTCCACTCACCACAGCTCAGTCAGTGGCCCTGTCACAGCTGGACGGGTTCTCGGACCACAACACGTGGCTTCCTTTCAGGCTGAGCTTCCGGAGCACACTGCCACAGGTCCTCTTCAGGGATGAGGCAGCCCAGCCCCTTGCCAGGGCCATCAGCACAATCATAGGCAGCTTTTCTCTGCTCTAAGCACGCTGGGTGGGGCACAGGCCAAGACAAGGGTAAGATGAGGAGCACAAGCTGTGCCATACAGCCAGAAGCTGTCCCTGCACCACATGCTCAGCAGAGCTCTCCCAGGCCACAGGGCATGAGCCTAGCAGGCCTGTGGCACCAAGAAGGTTCACAAACCAGCTGTGCTGCTCAGCAGGCAGGTACCTGCTCCACACATAACACAACGGGGGTGCAGAGGTAGCAGATAAGCCCTACACTGTCCACAGCATCTCAGAAGACACCACAGAGCCTCAACCAACTCAAAAGGATACTGTCATGAGAAACCCTCCAAAGAGGAACATGAAGACAAAGTCAGCCGTCCTTCCACGGAAGGAGCCTTCTTCTAGCATGCGGCAGTACCTGTACCTGAGAGCAGGAGAGAAGGGGGGGTTGCAGTATAGGAAATTAACAGCTGGCCACCCTGTGTCCCACAGCAAGATCTTCTGGAGAATAAGCCACTGCAAGCTATTTCATCCCAGGAAGCTGTCAGCGAGGTGTCCAAGCCCCAGAGCAGAATAGTGCAAACTTCACCTCACACCACTGACCCCAAGGAAAGAAAGAGGCACCTGCTGTGCTCCAGCCAGAGCTCACCCCAGGAACAGGCATTGCTCTCCAGCATGAGCCACAGCAGCAGCACTGCCAGCTTCTTCAGCCTTTTGGCAGGGTCTGCCCTGCAGCAAGCAGAGATAGAAGGCCAGGAGGGTCACAGTTGTCAGGGGAATGGCTTCAATTCAAACCAAAAGAGGCAAGGGAAGAACCCACAGCCCTAGACTGCTGCCAAGGCAAGTCAGCCTGGGGAGGAAGATGGATGGGGGACAATTGCATCTAAGCCAAAATGGGAGCAGAGATCTTCACTGAAACCAAAGGATACAGAAATATCATGTTGAAAAAGAAACTGAATCCCAGGGGGCCAAAAAAGAGGAAGTTGGTGATCAGCCTCCATATCTGAAAGAGAAGAGAGAGGAGAGAGAAAAGGAGGTGGACAGAGGTCTCTCCCCATCACATGTAGAGCAGCCCATCACACTGTCCACAGGGAATGCCCAGTCATGCACCTGTCCACACAGAACTACCCCAGAACACCAGACAGCTGCTCCACCCTCGTGTGGGACCTCCCTCCATGATACTCTGATACATCAGAGTAGCTCACCTTTCCAGGTGTGGGAAAGATGTCTCTACCTTTTTGGAGAGGATGAACAGCCACAAGTCAGCACCCAGAGCCAAATTAATCACTTTTCACGCCTCTCTACAATAAAGCCTTGCCCACCCAGCCTGACAGCAGCTGCCACACATGGTGTAACAGAGGAGGAAGAGATGGGTTTTGAGTAAAGGAAAAATGAAAATGCCAAGATGGTGTGTGGCAGGGAAAGGCTGGAAAGAGTTATCTCCATCCAGGTGCCCGTGACAAGAGGGGACGCTGTGTTGATGACCCAGCTTGCATCAAGCAGGGATGGCTGGAGTAGTGGGAAAGAAGCCCCTTGGGATGACATAGCACTCCCTGGCCACCCTGGGGAGCGGGACACCCAGAGCCCACCCTGTCACACCCACCCCTCGCTGGGAAGGGGCATGAGGGGCCCCAAAGCCCGGGCAAGGCCTCACCTGGAACTTCCTGAAGATGAGGTCGGGGTTGAAGTACAGCTGGAAGGGAGTGATGAACTCCAGCTGCTGTGGGAGACAGGCAGAGCAGCTGCCATCACCCGCTGCCCTCAGCCAGCCCTCGGCTCCCGCCCCACAGCCCCCCGGGGTCCCGTCCCCCCGGCCCGGTCCCCGCTCACCACGGCGGCGGTGGTGAGCACGCAGGCAGTGGTGTATGCGCGGGTCACGGCCGGCATGCCCAGGTACTCCTGCGCGAAACCCTGGTACGCCATGGCCGCGCCGCACCGCCCGCCCGACGCGGCGCCTTTA
>VZRJ01002845.1:63455-137227 GCA_013397565.1 Ptilonorhynchus violaceus
GCAGTCGGCGGCGGAGGAGGGCGGAGCGCCTGGACTGGGCGGCGCTCCGAACGCGGGACTGCGCGGACGGGGGCAGTGCCCGGGCTGAGCCGCGGTCCCCCGGGTCGAGCCGCGGTCCCCCGGGTCGTGGGAGAGTGACAGGGAACCCTCCGCCCGGTTAGTGCTCCGGCCGAGGAAACCGCGGTGCGCTCAGCTGCGGTCCCCGCGGCGTCCCCTCGAGAGCCGGGGGCTGCCAGCGGATTGTTCCCGTACACCCGATGGCTTGGAGGGAGAGGAGTCCGCTGCGGGGAGCTGCGCTGGGAAAAGGGGCGGCGGTGCCGGTGCCTGCGCCGGCTGCTTCGCTGATCAGAAGAGTGTTGTCTTAACTAAGGCACGAAGGGCTTCGCGTTTTCAGTAATTCGTGCTAAAACCCCTCCTGCCTCCTGGACGGAGCAGTGAGGCGCTTCCCCAAGCTGTGCGAGATCGCACCGGGCTGTCAAGGTCGCACAAGGTCTCTGGGAGAAGCCAAGAGATGTGTGGTCCCACCAGGTGCTCAGGGTGACCTGGGAGCGGCAGCAGCACTTGGATTCAGCCCTCAGGAGAGAGTGGAGTCTCTCTGCAGCCCACGTAAAGTAACTGTCCAACACACAACAGAGCTCCTGAAAACGGCAGCTGATAAAGATCTTTAGAAACCTGACATCCTTCACTCTCCTGCTGATTGTGCTGTCCAGACCTGTCTGCTCTGCTCAGCAGCTGGGTCTAATGTTACAGCCACTCTGGCTTCAGATGAGGAATGGGCCTGGAGTTGGGTTTGTGCTGGAGAGGGTTAATCTGTTATCAGAGCCTTAATGAGCCCTGAGATTTCCCTTTAAACCCTCAGTTAATGGGAAATTAAATTACCGGTGGGGAAGGGAGTCTTTGTGTCTTCCACCGTCTCCGCCCTGACTGATGAAGAACAAAACCCAGATGGAAGATGACAGGACATGAGGTTAAAGCAACATACTGGGGGAGAGAGGGGAGAAGACAAGAGGCTGGTGGGCGTCTGCCAGAGCAGAGAATGGGCTCCTGAGCGCCATTGGCACTTAGGTGCTGAGAGCCACCTCTGATGTGGCTGTGCACTGGGGAAGGAGTAACTGCTCCAGGTCAGGGCTGCATTAGGGATCCTGGGAATGAAGTCAAGTGGGGAACTTGGACCCTGACCTGCAGCAGTGTCAATAGGCTTGGCTGTGTTGTTAGGGGGTTTTGGTGGGAGCTGGGATGGACGTGAGAGCTCTGGTGGTTGAGCTGAGCTTGCTGGGAAATTCATCGAGCCAGGAGCTCTGCAAAGGGTTGCCCTTATTCGTGTGGCTGTTTCAGCCCAAATGCTGTGCTGCTGCAGCTCAGCCCCCCAGCATACCACGGAGCTCCCAGCCCCAGCAGAATGGGAAACTGAGTCTAAGAACTGAGAGTCAATAAATGAATAATGAATGAAATAAAATAATAAATATCCTGTTCCTTTGGGTGAGGAATTAAAGGTTTCCCATCTGCTCTCACTGCCTGCGGACACCAGACAGAAGCTGAATTCAAGCACCATGATTCCTGCCACTTCCTTGTTTGAACCAAGGCTGTGAGATGAATATTGGGAGCCTCTCTGCGGGAAGGAGGTCCTCATCTTAGAGCTCAGTCTCACTAGCTCCACAGAGATGAGAATCCATATAATCAATCCCACTTACTCTTTGTGGAAGATTATGTGCAAATTAGACATTGCATAAAATCTAAAAAAAAAAAGGTAATAATCAGTTTCTCAATTTTCTTCTTTTCCCTTGTTTGTCAGCCAAAACCAGAGAACTCTACTTGTCCAGGCTTCTACTTAAGGCCTCTTTTCTAAGGTTTGTGGGGGAAGGGGGACAAGTGCTGAAATGCATTGGGAAGCTCACCAGCTCCCACTGGGAGAGGCCAAACAAATCTCAGTGTCACCCTGAGTTCCCAGGCTGCTTTCTGCACATGATCTCACTCCCTCTGGAGCTCAGCCAAGCTGACTTCACATACTACAGTGCACCCAGGGCAGCTTTAGTCTTTATTACAATCTGTGTCACATTTTATGGGTTTTTGGAATTATGTCCTTCCACAAGTTCCCATCAGCCCAGCCACATATTTGAGTTCACATTACACACCTTTGTAGTGATGCTGACATGTGGCTTTCTATAAAATCATGAAATCTAACTAAAAGCCTGAAAAAGCCGAAGCCAAAGTCTTTGTCTCAGCTGCAAGAAACTATGAGAAAAGAAACGCTGCCCAAGAGTTTCTTTGCTGTTTTCCTCCTGTCTTGTCCTGTCGTCCTGCCCCTGCACAGGGACCCAAAGCAGAGGTAGCACAGTGATGTACCATTGCTTCCTGCCATCTGCTGGGATTCCCTTCCTTTTGGGAGCAGTTCAATTCCTGTCAATGTGCAGCATCAGCTTCAAACCCCAAGATGTCAGAAACTCAGAGTTTCCATACAAATATGTCTGATGCCCAGACTTCAGTCCATTTTGGACAGGCCTTGAAAAAGGTCTCTCTCTGTGGTCTCTTGGAGCTGCCAGAGGAACTAATTAGAACTCCCAACTCTAACCTTTGCACAAGTCCTTCAAAGGAAAAACTGAAACATGATGACATGAGATGCAGCTCTTTGCCATTTACCCATTCTGCATCTGCAGGCTTAGTGATAGTAACCTGTCATACACTAAATGTTTACAATCCACAAACTAACTCACAAGAAAATATTCCCCAAAAAGAAGAACTAGTGTGTCTTGCATACTCACCACTGTGGATTCATTTGGCCTTCAATTTAAAAATATATTTCTTGGAAGGGAATGGTTTTGCACATACACAATGACAGACCACTACTGTCCCCTTCTTCACCTCTGGTTTTGTTCTCCCCATTTCTGGGGTGATTTTAAGGAACGTGCAAGCATTTGCTTGGAGTTGCAGGTAAGCTGAACCCTGCAACACAAATTCAATAACTTCCTGTCTCAGTTTCTGCAAACCAAAATTGCGGTTAGAAAACAGAGAAAAAGCTATTAACTCTTCCCATGGGTTAAACAGCACATAAACCTCAAGAAGGCACGTGAGCAAAGATAAATGGGCTGTTGCAGCATTCATCTCTTTTGTTTGTAGTAAATTATTGTGTGTAATTCATGTTTCCTGTCCATAAATACCAGAGGAACTTGAAGACATGGAATCCATTCTAATTCAGTAAAGACAAAAACAACTCCTTTTGAGCCCATCTGGAACTTGTTTTTATCATAATTGTTTTGGGCTTAGTAACGAGTTCAAGATCTAACTGCCGTCACTAATTGTTTCAAGAATAAACAGATGCTGCGTTTAAAGGCAGCAGCTCCCATTTTGCCCAGCACAGCAGTCCCCGGGGTCGCAGGATGAAAGGAGCTGTGCGCCAAGTCAGCACAGGCCCTAACGAGCACTGGCGCCCTTGGCAGGGCGCTCACCCCTGTCCGCAGTGATGGGGCAGGAAAGCAGCCCCCAGGCACGCACTTGGTGAGTGTCCAGCCGGTGACGTGTGCCCTCTGCTCTTTAACACCATTGGCATTTTGCTTGTAACTTCATCCGATGACATTTTGCAACGTGTGACAAGTCATACCTGGCCTGATGACGCATAGGCATCTCCTCCAGCCGGGCTGTAGGATACCCAACAGAGAGCATTCATTCCCTGGCCACATAACCCCAAGGCCCTGCCTGGAGTAATGCTCCACCCCCCTGGTTGGAGTTCCAAATCTTTCTTTCATTTGCAAAGACACCCCCACACACCCACTCTGGGAGACTCCCTCTACCAGGAGATGAGACTATGCCAGTTCTGTTCAAGGTCTCACCCCTGGTGCCCCCCAGGACATGCCATGCCTGAGACCCCTGATAGCCCTGATGTAGAAGAGGTCTCTCCATGACTGATGCCCCGGCACTAGGAACAAGGGAGCCACACACCAGCCAGGGGGACCTTACTGGAAGGTTATTTCAGCTCCCAGACTCAGTCCTGAGTGGCATGGACAAGAGGTGCCAAGAGCTCCACGTTCACCATGGAGTAGTCACTAAGAGTTTCTGCTCCAGTCCGGGAAACAAGGCTCCGTGAACCCGCTGTGCATAGATAAGCTGTGTAATCATAACTGCTTGAGGCACTTGAAATGTTTACTTTTACATGTATAATGGCCATCTATAAATTCTTTCTCCTTCATTGAAGGATTTCTTGTTCCGAATCAGCTAACTCTGGAGCGTGACAGCTAAAGTCAGGAGAAAGTGAATCACAGAGAATTGGATGGATTTTTACATTTGTTTGTTTGTTAGAAAGAATCTAAAGATAGCACTTACAGTTCAGCCCTCCAAGGACATGTGGTTTGCACAGGGTTTGCTGTAAATCACAGTTAATGTTATTTTTATTTCCTATGGTTTTTAGTTCAAAAATACAGCTTTGCATCTGGCATATCATGAGAAAGATCTCATTTAAATCTCCTTGACCAGAGCCTCATCACATATCCAAATAAAGCACCTCTTCCAAAACAGCTTCTGATCATGAGGTGAAGACATCAAACAAGAAAATGTCTGTCTCTTTGCACAGTTATTTTTTTCCAGTGTTTAATAATTCTTGTTAAATTCTTCTGCCTTGTGATCTGTCCCCTACACCATAGGTCACCTCCCACAGCTGTCAGTAGGGAATATCCTCCAGGGGCTTTTATTTTGTAACATCCATTTCATAAGCACTGTGGCCAAATCAACAAGAGAACTGAAAAACAATGCTTGTGTCTTATAAAAAGAGGTCTATGCTCAGTCACAATAGCAGCACATCAACTGAGCATGTTGTCAGCTGCTGAAGACCCCTACAAGGAGTCAGAAAAGGTGTTTGTACTTTGGTTTTCACCAGAGGCAGGACTGTCTGTTCCAGTCCAGCTGCCTTTCAATAAGCCAGGGGACAGCTCTAATCAAAAGCTCTATCTGAAGTGAGTGTTAAATAAGAAAGCAGGATGAGTCTGACACTCTGACACCGCTGCACACATTTTCCTCTCCTCTGACAGGAACATTCAGCAACATTTGCTGCCCTTTGGCAGAGTCCAAGTGCTCTTCTCTCACACACAGAAACAAAGGTTTTGTTTGGCCAAGCACTTTGTTCTCTCCGGCCTTCGGGTCACCCAGTTTCAATTGACTGCCTGCATCAGTGTCTGATACAAAGATGGAAGGAAAGGAAATAGTTCAGCCACACCATGACCTACAGCTCACAATGGGCTGAAAAAAAGATATGTGAATTATTTTTAGTATTTTAGGTTTTCTTAGTTTTCTCAGAGAAGCTCTATTGCTTATCAGGAAGAGGAAAAGGCAGACTGCTGATCCAACATACAGAACATGCAGCCGTTCTTCTGACATCCAAAAATCCTAGCTAACAAGGAAAAGCAGCTAGTTCCCTTGTATCAGCCCTTGTGTCCTCAAAGGACTCAGCTCCCATGTATCTCTTCTGGTCTGGAAAGCATCCCAGTGACTCTGTGTGGTAGCAGAAGCTCTGTCAGCTTTGGGTCCCTGCCCTGAGAAACCTCTGTGATGAAGCTCGTTTCCTGAAGTTCTTATACAGTGTCTTGAACTTACATAAATTGTGGGTTTTTTTATAAAGAACATTAGTGAACTGCTGGAACTGAGAATAATGGTGTCACAGCCGGGCACTCATTTCCTACAAAGAAAATCTATTTCAACAACTAAGTTCCATAAACATTGCTTTCGCCATGAAAACAGCAAACCTGCTGCATGTTTCTTGAGAAAGCTACTTTTTTGCAGATCTTATTATATGTCTTCTGTATTCTGAGTGAGTCCTGCAAGAGTCAGGACAAGCAAAGAGAGGTATTTTGTATCTCACAGTGATGGTCTTTACAGGAAAGTGAGAAGGGATTAGAGAAATAGCCAGGCTAGACCTTGGGAGATAGCCAACAATCATCCAGGGAGCTGCTCCAAATCTCCTGCAATTTACAGTGTAGCGTTTGCAGGGAGAATTCATCCTGTAGATCCAAGCCTCACAGATGGAAATGGGGCCCCTTTTCTCCCCTTGAAGTTGGTCCAGAAGATTCTGGTGTAAAAACACACTAAAACATTGGAACCTCTAGGTTCGTGACAGATCAAAGAGCATGTGTTGATGGTCTTTCCTAATGGCAGGATTACCACTTATTCCTGCAGTCAGATAATTGCAGGCAGAGACTGCCATCACATTCTGCAAATAACTCCTCTCCCATGCTCATGGCATCATATTTCACCCTGATTATGAAATCAGGTTTGAGTTCAGTGAAAGAGTGTTTGAAGGAAGCAGGTAGTAGGTGCCCACAGTTCTGCTGGAAAGCTGCTGGGTTTATGTGAAGGCTTCCAGAGCCAGGAGCTTGAGTAAGTGCAGAGCTGTGGTTATACCCTGGTGACAGATCCCGACCCTGGAGATTTCTCATCTGCACCAACTGCTACTCTGAAATTGTGACTACAAGGGTGGAACACTGGGAATGCTGGGGTCTTTAAGTTGCAGCAGAAAGCCTGTTAGAAACACAACCGGTGTGAACATCCCTCAGCACCAAAGCATGAGTCATATAGATGCTGTGTAGAAGAAAGATCTATCCCTCCACTCCTCATCAAGGCAGCTCTTACTAGAAAAGATAGAGGACAACTTCCTGGAACTCCCACTCCCAGCTAGCCAGCTGCACACACAGATCTATCCACAGCAATACCCAATTTATGCCCCCTCTGGAACAGGAGGCTTGTGAACAGCCCATGCCACAATCCCCAGCATCTCACTGCCTACCTGCAGGGCCTCACTCACCTCTGGGAACTGTTGTAAGCTCAGAGTAGAGAGCATGAGAAAACTAGGGCTTTCCTTTTTTAATGAATTACTATTCTTGATATATGCTGTCTAAACTGTAGCTCAGTGCTTGCTGACTTGTACAGTTACATACAGTTACGTCTGCTTCCCAGTTAAGTTATTGTTTGGGAAGCTGTTGGAATTATTCATCTAACTTCTGCCACATGCCACAGGCAGCAAAGTGCTGGCATGGTGGATTCAGAGCCTAATACAGCAAATTTCGTACTTCTCCTGCCACTTAGTGGCTGCAGCTGATGCAGCAGCACATCCCTACCTACACATTCACCAGAAAATACTTCTGTGATGAGGAACAGGTTTATATTTCTGTTCAGGTGCAGTAAAACCTGAGTAGGCACAAAGAGGCATTTTAAAACATTTCACTTATTTCAAGTACTTTGAAATCTGTCAGGGCCCTCACAAATTTCACTCTGCAGGATGAAAGGATGTTAAAATACCATGATTTGGTATCTGAAGGCCAGATATTTTGTGAAGCAGCAGCTTCAATGCTACTGCTGGCCATGCAAAATGCCTCAATCTCCATCTCTAGGATTCATAAGGATTCACCATTTCCCACTGCCAGGGAGTGCCTTTCTATTTTATAGAAAGAAGCAAGGCTGTCACTGCTGTCTTCTGTACGTGATAAGATCTAAAGCTCTAAGTGTGGCTGTTTGCTCTATAGCAGGCTATGGAGAGGGAACAGGACCACAGCCTTCTGTGCATCCATACACAGCCTTCCCAGCAACAGCTGGATTGTGTGTCCGTCACCAGGACATAGACAGGAGTACAGTGGAAAGCCTTGGATAACCAGGGATTTGAAAGGTTTGGGCTTCATTCATTCCTGTTACTGACAGGAACAAAGGAAACAGCCTGGTTTGTCTTTCAGATCCTGGATTGTGTTGCAGGACAAATACAATCAGAAAAAAAGAAATTGTAGTTCACTTCTGCTTTGATCACACTTAATCAGAGAAGTGACACTGGTAATTGTGCCAGATGCTCTGAGAGGGAATTTTTGTTGTAAGCCACACTGGCCTTCAAGAGGGTTTGGATAGATCTGGGTCTTGGAGAATCATTTCCCCAAACTGTCATGTGCTTTCAACAAAATTAATTGAACTGTCTTGCTAATGAACATGCAGCTCCGTTTTGAGAATGTAAATCAGCTGGCAAAACACCTGCCAAATCAAGTGTCTTATCCTAACGTAATGGGTGACTAAATACACATTCCTATGCTGGAGATTTGAATAATCCTTTAGAGCACTGTGAGAGTACCAGAGGCTTTGGCAGACAGAGGAAAACCTACGAAAGAGGATGAACAAGCTGCAGAGACTGGTAAAATGTCTATTTTACTATTATTGTTGACAGATTTTTTTTTAAATTTGAATTTTTATAAAGCTGTGTAATTACTATCAGGTTTGCGTAAAATTCTATTTCCAGCTCATCACAGTCCTTGGGATAAAGTTGACAGACTAATGGCTCTCCTGGCAGCTGCACACCACCACAGTGGCTGGGAAAACCGTGCAGAAGCTGCGCGTTAAGGAGGGCTTGGGAAGGTCACTCTGTAAATACAGCTCAGCTCTGAGCACAGAACTGTTTGCTGGCTTCTGAAGGGAGAAACAAACCATTTTCTTTTAGCTCATGGCCACAAAAGAGCTCTGTGATACAAGACTTGTTAGGGGATGTACTCTATAATGAAAGCAGGAGAATGAGCAGGAGGAGTGGTACATTTCTAGGCATTGTAAATAAAAAAGAAATGTGCTATAGTAAGGAGAGGAAGTCTCTCTCACCTGGAGAACTAGAATAACTATCAAGAGCAGAGATACCAGGAGCACAATCATTAGTTCAGGTCTCTGTAAGAGGACGAGGAAGTGGTGTAGCCATGGAAAGTGCAAGTGAAATGTACCCACATCCAACTGGGACAGGAGAGAGCTCAGCCTCTTCTTGCTGCAGGGTTGGAATAGTCTGGCTTTATTTCTGTCCTGGGAGAACATCCTGTCTCAGGCTGGTATGGAAGTTATTCACAAGAAAATGCTTTGAGGAAAGGAAAAAATCTAAGATTATTTGAATTTGTGGCTTTGGAGTTATTGTGAGACTAGACCAAACTTTCCTTTTCTTTGGTGGAGGGCTCTGTAAAAAGAAAATGAGCAGGTAAAGCAGAAAGAGCTCCCCAGCTTTGGGTTATTTAAGTTCTCACGGTCAATGGGGTCATATTCATGTAGCAAAACACAATCTGGCCTGAGGTGCCCTGCACTGACTGGCAAACAGCCAAGCCTGAGCATGGGCTCTTCATGTTACACTAGAGCTTTCCCAGTGGGAGGGATTTTTAAGCAGGGGGCTGGAAAACGCCATCCTACCCCTGGGCCACCCAGAACGTTGTGCAGGAGGTGTCAGGCTAAAGGCCAGGGGCCCCCAGCGTGCTCAGAGTGGTCTTGAGACATGGGACAGTGCTCCCAGTCCCTGGACACCCTCAGGGCGCATCTTGCCTGTTACAGGATTTCAGCACAGATAGGGAAACCAAAGGCACAGGCACAAAACAGTGGAAAAAAGATGTTCGTTTTTGCTCATCAGCCTGCTAGTGAGCTGTCAGCTGCCGTGCTGGGCCAGCCAGGACAGCTTGTTCTACACCCTTCAAAAAGTCAAGAGACCTCACTTTTATACCAATATCTGATCCTGTGATGCTGCATGAGGCAGCTCCGTTCCCCTGCTCGTGCTTCCCAGGGCAGAGCAGCAGTGTTAGTTTGCAATGTAAGCAACTGGCAAACTCATGAATCATGAATGCACAGGATATACATGGCCATGAGAAAGTCCCCCAGCTCAAATGCCTATTGAGTCATTTTATTCTGGCAAGGAAGCCATCCATTTTCTGTTCCTCTTCTGCAGCTTCAGAACAAGATCCTGATCCTGACAATATGTGCTGCTGGGATTGGAGGCACTTTCCAATATGGTTACAACATCTCCATCATCAATGCTCCAGCCTCAGTAAGTACTGCTGGTCCGAGTGCCTCCCCCCAAGACCGACCCTTCCCTAGCGGCTCCGTCGGGCTGTGACCGGTGCTGTGCCACTGAAAATCCGCAGGCTGCTGCTGCTCAGGGACAGAAGGCAAGGATGTGTTGTTCCCTCTGTATAATTCATATCTGGAGTACAGGACTTCATTGTCAAAAGCCACCCTTGAGCAGGACCTGGTGTCACAAGAATTTATTCAAAGCTTTGTTTCAACTGCTTTAGCAAAATCTAATTCTAAAATTTTCCAACCTGCATCCTTTGAAATTGATTTTTGCCCTTAGATTCAAATTGGGACCCATGAAATTAATTTTTAAATTATCCGAACTAACTACATACAGTTATTTTTAACAGCAACAGTTTTACACTCTAAAATCTTTGCTAAAAACATATCTAGGAACTAGAGGAGATTGGCGGCATAAACACAGAATAAATAGATTGTTAATAAGGGAGCCCTTCTCAGTGTCCTTCATCTCTCTGTCGTGGTTATGCAGCACTGTCCTTCTCTCTCAGTACATCCAGGCGTTCATGAACACGACCTGGCTGGAGCGCACGGGCGTGCCCCTGGAGAGCAATGTGATCCTGCTGCTGTGGTCCTTCACCGTCTCTGCCTACCCTCTGGGAGGCCTCACGGGGGCTGTGGTTGCTGGTCCCATGGCCATCATGTTGGGAAGGTAAGAGGTGCTGGTGTTTAAGTTTTGCAGCTTCCCTTAGTGCAAGAGGAATTAGAAGCCCTACAGCACAATACCCACTGCAGTTAAAAATAAAGAAAACATGTTTTCTACCGCAGGGCAGTCTGCTATAAACACTCTGAGCTGGCAGGAAGGAACTACCTGATATGACAATATTTCATATCTCAAAACTCAACAGGGAACATTTTTTTCCCCCTCATTACCTTCTCATCATATTCCAGCCCACCTGAGGTGCTACAAGAATTTCAGCTCAATTCCATATACAGTAACCACCTACATAGTCTCCATCACTGTTGTGCCCAGTTTTCTGCCATGCTTTTAAATGGGAAATCATAATGGATCAGACTAAAGATTTTTCTTCAAAATAAACTGTGGGAATTGGTAGGAATGACACTAGAAAAAGTGAGGGTGTTTACAAAGAGCAGTTGTTACATCTCAGATGCTCATGTCTCACGGGCTGTGTACCCACCTTTTGGTCTGAAATATTTCAGGAGGTATTCATGAAATCTCCACAGTGTTTTTTTTCTCTGTACTTGAGTCTCTAAAAAGTGTCTGTCTTACCTCACCTATCTTTCATACACAGCTCTATTCCCAGTTCTCTTCAGAAAAAACCCCCAAACCAAACCAGTGTTACCAACATAAATTAATAAGAAGTTAGATTTTGCCTCTCTCTCTCGACCCCAAGATTTTCCTCTCTGTGCTATTACTTTAGTTTGCTCCTCTTACACGATGAAGCAGGCCCCATTAAGGTTTGAGGCCCCATGGCTTATTAGTTTCATGGTTATGGAGATCTGAAAGGACATGGCTTCCTTATCCCACTAAAATTTGAGAGATTTCACTCTGTACTGCTTTGGAATAAAATCATATTCCATCATAAATAAGAGAAAAACAGACTGATTGGTAAGGCAGTGAGAGGGGACTAGAGAGAATTACTGGCAATAGTGATAGTATGGGTCAATAGAGCTCTCTTTTTTTCCCTTGGTTTTCAACAGAAATTTCTCCTGGGACACATGAAAACTTTCTGACAAAGTTTCACAACGATCACACTATTACATGAAAAATGCGTGTTTCGACAAATTAGCATTTTGATACCAAAATGCACATGTCTCACTGGAGGAAAACTCCTCTCCATTCAAATGGAAACTGCGTGTGAGCACAAGAGCCCTGAATCTGGGTGAGAACCCGGTGGTGCCCTGAAACTGCCTAAAGCCAGCACTGCAGGGACACCCTGTGGCACACAGACACCTCATTCAGGGCTTTGGGTAACCAGGATGTTCTGCGGTGGGGCTGAGCAGCCCAGCTGGAGCTTCCAGGCTTGGCGGGTGGCACCTGCCACGTGACGTGTTTTGTCTGATAACTACACCTGACATGTGTTCACAACTATCTTTTCTCTTGGAAGGAAGACGTCCCTGCTGCTGAACAATGTCTTCGTGATCATAGCTGCAACCTTGTCAGGATTCAGCCGAATGGCAAAATCCTTTGAAATGATTATGCTCAGCAGATTTTTTACTGGCATGAATGCAGGTACGGCAACATGAGAAATACAGAAGGACAAATGTGGTAAGAAGTAACAACTGGAAGAAATTTAATAGGAATGACCCAAGATTAAAGTAATTAATCCTTTAGGCTGACCAGATGCATGTAAGTGAATTAAGAAGTAGTATGTAGAGATTTTATACTTTGCTTCTAAGGTTTTTTTTTCAAGATACATAGGCAGGCATTGTGTAATACACGTGAGCATCTCTGTGCATGGGGAGAATTTGAGCAGAAAATGGATCCCTACCTGCTTGTAAGAATATCAGTCACTCACCAGCATGAAGACCAACATGAAAGCTTTTGTAGAAGTTCATCCCAGAAAATAATGATCAGTAAAAGTGACTTAAAATGTTATATTCTCCTCAAAAGCAGGAAGTAGAGGGAAACATTGCATATAACCTTGGATTTGGTGCTGAAAAGACCATAGGAGTGAGGCCCTGACAGATTACAGTTTCATTATTCATTGCTACTATGGAAATGTGTGTTTAGTATCTTATACAAGGAATAGGAGCAAAATTGAAGGTTTGGGTAAATAACAAGCATGGGTAGATCGGTCATCACATGGCCTGAAGCAGAAGAGTGCAGCTGGCAACCTCGAGAGGTGGCTGACTGCATTCATCCATGTCTCCTCTGTCCACAAGCTGAGCTCAGCATTTGTCTGCCTTGCCCAGGTGTAAGCATGAACATTCAGCCCATGTATCTGGCAGAGAGTGCCCCGAAGAAGCTCAGAGGAGCTGTGGCCTTGACCTCTGCATCCTTTACAGCCCTTGGGTTGGTGCTGGGGCAGATTGTTGGACTCAGGTAATGTACAGCAAAAAGCAGAGGACGCTAGGCTTTTTCCAGGTTGTAAAAATACTGTGTAAATTATGTTTGTTTGCTTTTCTCTAGGGAGATCTTAGGAGAGGAGGAGAGCTGGCCATTCCTTTTAGCAAGCAATGTGGTGCCTGCCCTGATCCAACTCACAGCTCTGCCTTGGTTCCCTGAAAGTCCCAGATACCTCTTGATTGACCGTGGAGACAAAGAATCCTGCATCTCTGGTGAGTTTAGGGTGACTGGGAGCTCCTCAGGGAGCATGTGGCACTTGGGCCCCAACATTTTCTGAACAGTGCCACAAATTTTATATGTAGGAAATTTCGTATGAAGTTGTAAATATGATCACCTCCTCCTTCCAAACTGAAGAACATTCTATAATCTTAGACATATTTGGTCTATTGAGGTAATTGAAAGGCATCTTCCCACAAGTCTTATTTGCTACAGTAATAGGGTTAAAAGGTGAGACTTGTCTTCACAATGGCAAATATGTTTTGTAACTATGAAGTGACATAAATGCTGGTTGAAGAGCTCAGGATCAAATCTGAAGCCAATTCATATTAAAGGATTTGCTTAGATTTGTGGCATACAAATCCTCATATGCAGAGTGGCTGGAATTATTTTCTGGGAAATATGTGCTGTGTACCAAGAACATCTTAATTGCCTGCATTTCCCAGGGAAGTCACTTGAGATCTGAGCCAGAAGAATGGCTGCTGAAATGGCACTGGTGGGAAATGCTCAGTTGTCAAACAGTGGTGAGGGATTTGCGCTCCCTTTCCCCCAAATCTTTCAAGTGGCTGCACCACAGCTGATCAACTCTGTGAAGGTCACAGCATGTCGCAGGCTCTGTCCTGCGGCTTTCTGCAGCCATCACCTGCTGCTCAATCCTTCACCCTGCAGAGCAGCAAACAGAAGGGAAAGGTCAGGGGTAAGAGGTTCCCTTGCCTTTGCAGCACTGCAGAAGCTCAGAGGCACCAGTGACCTGAGTGCGGAACTGGAAGAGATGCTGGCAGAACAGGCTGCTGTTAAAGGCCAGAGAGCGAAGAACCCGTGGGAGCTCTTCCAAAATCCCGCTCTGAGGTGGCAGCTGGTGAGCATCGTTGTGCTGAGCAGTGCCATGCAGCTCTGTGGGAATGACTCGGTAAGCAGCCTGGCACCTGAGCCAGCAGCAGCGCTGTGTCGTGGGACATGGGTGGAAGCTCTTGGGTTCAACATTTTGTCAGCAGGAGAGGAACAAATAAGGTCCCTCTGCTCGTGGAGATCTTCAGATGTTGGATGTTTGGTTCCCAAAGTGCACCTGTGCATTATGGGAAGATTTGGAAGGATGCTGTCAAAATAGCCTGTATAACAGTGCATTAGTCACTCTGCGTGATCCTTCAGGAAAAACAATGGGATATATTTTCAGATGTTTTCCCCTACTGCTTTCTCCTTTCTTCTCTCCACAGATGTATTTTTATGCAGCTTATGTGTTCCAAGAGGCTGGAATTCCTCAGGACAAAATCCCATATGTTGTAATTGGGACAGGAAGCTGTGAACTGATCACGTCTGTCACTTGTGTGAGACTCTTAATGCACTCTGCTGACATGCACCCTCTGTTGGCAGTGAGGAGGCTGTTAATTACAAATTTGGGGTTTACATTGCTTTTCATGCCAGGGAAGCCTTTTAAGCACAGCAGCCAGGCCATCTGTCAGCACCAACAGCCAGACAGGTTAATGCAGAAGTGTTTGGTCAGACATTGCATTGCCATCACTATCTGAAATCTATAAGATTACAAGTGTAACTCTCATGCTTTGTGTCCATATGGATAGTGGCAGAGTTTAGGTGCAGCTGGGACATTCTCATCTCCTCTGAACACCCTTCTTGCCTGACTCCTGCCACCAGACCTTGCTTTTGACTTTTTTTTTTGCAATGAAGCAGACAACATCCTTAAAGTTGTTGTCGAGAGAACTAGGCATGGAGTATTGAAATGGGGAGAGGGAAGGGACAGGAAATATAAACAGAGGTTAAATATCTTACTTTATTTCACTGTGTTACTTTGTGCAGAACATGATTATAGACTATGCTGGTCGGAGGCCGCTGCTGCTGGGGGGATATATCTTCATGGCAGGATGGGCCATTGTCTTCATGGTCGCTCTGAGCCAGCAGGTAACAAACTCTACTTAGTTATTTAAGTAGAATGGAGTTGGGCTTTGCTTTTTATGTAACTGGGGTGTTCAGTGGTGGCAAATAAGTGTAAGTGCCCTCACTGGTTTTCCATTGGTCTCTGTGGCTATAGACTCAGATTAGCTGGATGCCTTATCTCAGCATGGCCTGCATTTTCGCCTATATCCTGAGCTTTGGAATCGGACCAGGTCAGTTCCCTCAGTGTTTTCACTGAAACTTTTGGGTACTGCAGGGACTTGGAGATGTGTGCAAGCACCTTATGGAAACTCTCAGACCCTCCTTAGCCACAGCACACTCAAAGGAATGAGGCAATTTCTGCCAGCGATGTTCAGCTGTTTCACAGGGGCTTGCATGCCCCTGGTGAGTCAGTCTTGTGCAGGGCCAGGCTGTGCCCTTTTCTCTCTGTGTTGTTCCCCCTCGCAGTCATCTTGCCTATAAGGTCAAGGCACTTGGGGGGTGATTCTTGGCTTAAATAGATGACAAGGTTTTGATTTGCTGCCCAGTCCATTAGGGCTGTAAACTAGCATTTCTAATGCTTCACTTTAACCCTAGAGACTGTCAGCTATGCCATCTGATTATTTACTTGCAGATACCTGGAAGCACAATTTCCACATCTATTTGTTAGCCTACTAATGTGCATTTTCTTGGCAGAATCCATTAGTGTCTGTGGTGGGGGGCAATACACAGGCTGTGTGTGGATGTTTGCATGGTGAGTGAGTAGATGTGAGGCTCTGTTTGCTTACATGACTTTGAAAGAAGGCAGGTAAGAGTAGAACCAAGCTGCCAGTGTCACATGCCACATGGATTGGAAATAATTTCTTGTCCCAGTCCCTACAGTGCCATGGGTTGAATTAATTATAAGCCTTCCTCAGTATTGGGTCCTGGTAAGAAAAATATGGATTACAAAACCTTTCCTGGTAACCATGAGAGAGTTTGAATAGTTAGCCAGTCCTTAATGTTTAACCTAAAAATTCACCTCTTATACTTCATGTTGGGTTTTCTTGTTAAGATTTGTTCTCTTGTTTCAATGTAATGTCAACAATATTATTAACTTTCTTGCCATTTCTTTTTCCAGCTGGTGTAACAGGAGTTCTGCCCACAGAGGTTTTTGATCAAATGTCCCGGCCAGCTGCTTACATGATCTGTGGCTCTCTGCTCTGGTTCAACCTATTTCTGGTTGGAACAGCCTTTCCATTCATTGTGGTGCGTTGCCAAAGCAAAGCAGTTCTTTAGTGTTCTGAACAAGAAAGAGGCTCTGATAGTAACCAGGACAAAAGAATATTGTAAGCAGCAAGATAGCACTACTATGAAAAGTATCTTTATGAGGAAAGTGTCCAGAACTCCTCTAAACCAAACTTTCTCCATGTTCTCTATGGCAATTTCTGATTTTAGTTTGGGAGCAGATTTATTTGGGGCATGGATGATCAATATTCCTCCTCTGTCCTCAGTTGAGAACAGCTGGAACTAAAGATGTGATGTAATTTCCCTTCACCATTCCCTAAGGTGATTCCTGGAGCAAAAGAGAGCAGAACTCCACAATATACACTCCTGTCTTATTTCTTACTGAGGGTTCACGTTCTATACAATTATATATACAGAGAAAGACAGAAAAAGATATTTCAAAATACTGTTCTTGCTATGTCAAATCTCCCAGCCTATGCTGGGGAGCTATTGCATCCGGGCATGTGAGGCCCTCACCAAGGTGCACAGAAAAATTCCCTGGGTGACCTTCGTCCATGCGGGAAGAGGGATTAGTGGCCTAATTGTCATCAAACAGAATGTCACCAACACTGTCTGTTTTTTCCTCCTCCTCAGAAAAGTCTAGCACATTTCTGCTACATCCCGTTCCTTGTGGTCTGTGTCTGCACTGCACTCTACGTTGGGTTTTTCCTTCCTGAGACAAAGGGAAAGTCCTTCCTGGAAATCTCGGAGGAGTTCAGGAAACGGAATTTCAAAACTAAGACCCGTGCGGGTTTTTACAAAGGCCCTGAAGAGATCAAAACCACCACATTGTAGCAGAAGAAAGGAAGATTGTATCCGGGGGAATTCTGCAGTGAATTTGGCAGTGGCTATGTGCTGATGCAGGGACACAAAGAGAGAAGTAGGGTTAGGGACAATATATCACTCTTAGGTTCTTAAGTTCACCTTGAAAACATGTACTTGAACTGATAAATCCAAACAAAAGTTTAGCAATCTGTTCTCAGTTTTTACTACTCAGTAACACATGCATGTTTTAGAAACCATATCAGAGAGTGACAGAATGATGCCTTATTCTCTTATCATCATACAACACCAGGTAATGCTTTAGCAAATTTCTTCAGAATTTCTCCAAACAGTAACTTCCATCTCAGAAGTCTTTCTTTCCTTGCCCCTGAATCTCGGCTTTCTAACACAGAAATTAATGCGATTAAATTCTGTTTTCAGACACCAGATGAAATTTTCAGTACCTTGTCTTGGTGCTCCCGTTGTTTCTGTTATTAAGTGATTTCAAATAGACCCCTACTTGTTGAGCAATAGTGAGCAGTTAATTATTTTCAGCTATAAAAACATGTGACAGATGGATTAGGAAGAAAGCTTCTAGTACTTGCTAAGTGGCTTATTATACAACAGACTTTTGGGCATTGCTTTGCAGACTATTTATTCTGGACTGGTTTTCTTCATGGCTTGTTTGTTGTCTTCCAGTCCTATGTTGTAAAGCACAAGTAATTCCCCAGTCCAGTTTGGATTGCTCCCACAAACACCCCTGGTGCATCTTGTAGGGTTTTGCACCTATACTCTGCTAAAGTTAAGTGTGGTGAGGAGCTTGTATGGCAGCAGCTTGTTTTGGATGTTGATCTTTAGATCACACCACAATGTTCTCTGCAGCATGTTCTTGTTTTCTCCAGAGAGCACATTGGGAAAGATCCAGATGTGGCATTGATTCTTTTTAGTTAACTTGATACAGAACAGGGCAACACTCCTCATTTAATATGGCTTTTCACAGGTATTGGCCTGACTGGTTAAGTTTCTTCCAGTTTCTTCTCAAAATCATAATCAAGCCATCTCTTTTCTTTTGACTTTGTTTATATGAAGGTCAGAGCACTGCTCATGTTGGCAACAAAAAAGAACACATACATTTTCAAAATAAGTATGTAAAGTTTCTTTCAGTGTATTTTTTAACTACATTTTTTAGGAAAATACAGCATTTTTTAATAACAAGACTGTAAACATTTCTGGAGTGTATTACTGTCATGCTGGGCATGAGTGGAGCAGCAGATCTATTTCTCAGAAGAGTCTATTCAAGAACTGTCTTTCACTACTTAAAGTTTATAACGTATGAAAAATAAAAGTAAACGTATGTTCCTTTGTGATTGCCGATATTTTAGAAGTCATTAATATACAGATATGGGCAAGAGCAGCTACCTCTGCTCTTGGAACACACTGAGATTTTGAAGTGTGCAGGATTTTGAGATAAGACAATCACGAGCAGGACTGCATAGAACTGGGAACTGAAGAGATACTTTTCATTATTATAGTTTGAAGAGAGCAGTGAGGGGCAGAATGAAAGACTGAAACACAAACTCATAGCAAAAAGCACCACTATCATAATGATGATAGCAAAATATTCTGTCATTCCTTTGGTGAAGACCAGAGAAAGGACAAAAGACAGAAGGGAAGCAGAGAAGAGTGAAGAAGTGAAGCAAATCAGTAGAGAGCATGCAGGGTAGGAAGCAGGGACAGACTGAAGAGGCCGCCTGGGCAGAGGGAGAGGCCTGGCACATGCTGCTGGGACAGGTCAGAGAAGAGAGAAGTGCTCCAATGTCCAGAGGTCCTCACCTTGGCCACTTCTGTGGCTACTCCCATGAGTCAGGATTGTGCCTTTTCCCAGAGTCCTGGAAGGACAGAGGCTATCTGCACCTGCCACTATGAAACATGCTTGTTCAGAAATGATACACATTTACTTGACATCCTGAGTTTTAGAGCCAGTCCTGCAAGTACATGTGGCAGAAAACACTAATTCCAACTTCCAGCATTTGTTTCTGACTGTGGCCTGAAATCAGAAGTCTATGAACTGATTAAGCAAACACAAACAGTGGTTACATTTCAGTTGGTCTAATTTGTTAAATTTTAATTGAAGCATTTAACAAGTTGGTTAATTGATACTGAATTAAAACACCTTCAACTGAAAAGGTTGACACTTGTTCGCATTTTCTTATCATGTGAAGTGTTAGGCAAAACCACATCATGAAAAGTGATCCTCAGAGACTCACAGTTGATATTACTGTTTGCAAATCAAATAACTCTGCACTGTTGGATTGATTAATAACTATTAACACCAGACAAAGCTAGTTACTGCTGCTGTCCTCAAACACCGTCCTCTGCACAAGCCAGCTCTCATTTCCAACCCAGCTGGGGTTGGGATTCTTCTAAAGACATGCAGTATCCCAGCCTGTGGAACTGCCAAGTGCAGCCACTCACCAGGAGAAGGAATTCCCCCCTAAGCTGTTTGAATAACTTGTAAAAGCCTTTTAACAGAACCATCTTGGAGACTGCTAGATAAACAGGTCCTTTGAGAATTATGGATGAAAGTAGATTTTACAGTCAGGAATTAAAATTGACATTCATCTTTCCTACCATCTGCCATATATTATAGGGACACAGACGTGAACTTTCAGCCAATGACCATTACCCTTAAAGAGTCAACTGATCCCGTAATTCAAGAGTTGGACGCACAGGTGTAGTCAGGCTTGGCCAAGCTGGGCTTCAGAAGGCTTTGCTGAATTGAGGTTCAAGGTAGCAGTCAGGAACTTTTCCTTTAAGTGTGATAACTGATTACACAGCCTATGACTTGGGGAGTCCAAGCCAGTCCAGTCTAGTTTGCACCAGTCCTTGGACTTCGACTTCTATCAGTGCTTTTCTCGTTGTCCTTTACTCATCTCCTGCAGCTCTTACTGTCCGTAGCTGCTGCCAGAGCGTGCCCAGAGACCTGGCAGGAACACACGGCTCACCAAAACTATCCATGACTTCAGTAACCAATACAAAAACGACAAACCAAACAGCAAGAACTTCATGACAAACCAAAGGGAGTGTAAACACTGAGAAAGAACAAAATGACATGTTGAAATATTATCTCCTCTTTCTATATAAAGGAACTTTTTCCAAAGTAACCAAAGAAAGCATCAGGAAAGACCTAGACTGCAGGTGGGGATGACTACCTTTTCATGCAAGTTGTATGGAGAGATTTGATGCCAATTCAAGCAATGACATTCCGCTGATTAGAAATCAGCCAGTATATGCTTGTCAGTCATTGTTTGAATTTGAGCTGCTCCAGGCATAGAGGTGCAGCATCACGCCATCATTGCTGGCCAGAGTATCCCTAGGACAGTCAGTAACTGGGAGCAGTGGGAGTGGGAGGGGCTGAGGTGCATGTATTGCATCCTATATTCCTAAGCCTTCTATCAGATAGTTCTAAGAGAGGGTGAATAAACTATGAAACCAGGAATGCCCTTCAATCCCCAAATGTTTACCTAGTCTCAGCCAAGTCACTGAACAAAATATTCATTTAGGTGAGATAACAAGTGGGAGAGGAGGAGGAGAAAGGACAAATAGATGGAATTGTTCACAAAATGCTTGCACATTGCACCATGCCCCCACAACTAGTTACCTATGATAGTGCAGATTAAGATGGCCAAAGCTGAAGACAGAAGCACTGAAGTGTATAACTGGGTTCTGGAGACAGCTGTGAGCTTTGTCTCTCCTCAGAGTTCTCACTGTCCTGTGCTGTAGTAGCTGTGGTTTCCGCTTGCTGACTGCTTGGTCTTGAAGGAGGCAGGTGTGTGGCATTGCTCAAACTGTTAGAGTTCCCAAGGAGAACATAGGACATTTGGAGGCATGTCTGAATAACTGTACCAGTTTGTTTGCTGTTTTTATTTCCTGCAAGAAAATGAGCTACAAGCTTTTTCTCCTGGCTTTTGTCCTGGGCATTGGTGGAGCTTTCCAGTATGGATTGCAGATCTCCATTATCAATTCTCCTGCTGAGGTAAGCATGGAGAGCTCAAAGAGTGAGCTACCAGGATTTCAGTGTTCTCAGGCATTCATGCCTCTATATGCAATCATTAACTTTTTTACTTCTGCTTTCAAAATTAGACTTAATCATGGTTTCTTAGTTCTTAGCTGCTACTGCTCTTGTGTTTCATGGGGTTTTAACTTCTGTCTGATGTGACAAAACTGGGAAAAGGGAGGATGAATGATATTCATAAAGTTGGCCATTTTCCACTTACTGAGGTGAATTGCTCACAGGACATTCCCTTCTCTCCATTGCTCAGGGAGTCCCTTGTACCATGTGCTTGACCACACACACTATTTCCAAGTGGCTGTAAGGTGAAATAGGACAGGGAAGGACTGTAGCTCTAGAGCTGAGGTCAGCACTGATATCTGCAGCTGGAGAAGGACAATTAGAGAAGGTGTTTGTCATCCTGAATGGTACCAAGGACACTGAGCTCATAGTATTGCCACAGACAACTGAGAATGGCGGGAAAAGATCAGGTAGCAAAACAATCAGAGTTTAGCACAGAAACAGAAAACCAACCTACCATTCTCTTACTGGCACTCACAGTTGATATTTAATAGTGATATATTTATTCATTGGATCTCATTGCTGAAACATTAGCTCCAGGGATGTTAATGGCAAAATTCCCATTGATTTCACTGGGGCTAAGATTTCAACCAAAGTATCAATAGAAATGTATCAAAAAGAGCAGTAAGTGGATAAGAGAATTAAAAAAGAGGTGGAATTATGCAAAAACATGTTGACTGAGTCCATTGGTTTCTTTTTTTTTTTTGAAGTACATCAAAAGTTTCATCCGTGAGACCTGGCTGAAGAGATATGGCTTTTCTCCCAGTGCAGAAATGATGACTTTGATGTGGTCCTTTATTGTGTCCATTTACAGCATCGGTGGGCTTCTGGGCTCCTTGTCTGCTGGATATTTGTCTGTTAGATTTGGAAGGTAGGAAGAGTGATTACACTAGTCTTTCTGTCTACACCCACAACTGCAGAATAAGTCACTGTATCTTGGGAGAAACACTGCTTGTAATGTGGCACTGTGAGCAGCCCAGGGTTTCCAGTGAAGGATCAGTATAGTGAAGAAACAGAATGGCAAAATCTGCCAATTATCACAAAGAAAGTCATACCCTCTCCAAAGCAAATCCAGTCCAGGGAAGTCACACAAGAAATACATACATTTTAAAGTGAATTTCAGCGATAACCACTCACAAAGCTTGTTCTTCACTGTAAATATTGGCTCCACTAGAGGCATCAAAAGTCTCAACTAACTTATCAGTCCATGATAAAGTTTTCCCATTGCCATTTCCCATTTACTTCACTGTAGCTGATCTCAGAAGCCGGCACTGAGTCTGTAACCATGGTATGATTCATGCCACTCCTGTCAGGCTGTGAATGATGCAAGGACAGTATTTATGCTCACATTAATTTGAATGAATTCCAGGAAGAAGGCCATGCTGTGCGCCAATATCCCTGCTCTGTTGAGTGCAGCTCTGATGGGACTCAGCCGGCTGTGTGGATCCTTTGAGATGGTCATTGCTGGAAGGTTATTTTCTGGAGTGTGTGGAGGTAAATTGGCATTCCTACCTATGTTATTAAATAGTGGAAAGAGCAGTGACTGAGGGTCACAAGGATTTACCAGCCTGAGTAAATGGATCACAGATTTTTACTACACTCTGCAGAGGATGTGATTGCTAAATGCATTTTTAACTAAACAAGAAACCACAAACGTAATTAAATTAGTAATATTTGATATCTCCATTTCTCTTTCTCCTGTCTTGACATTCAATCCTTATGAAAGGTACCGCCAACTTCTGAAAAAGTTAAAATATGCAATATTTCAGGGGAGCATGCTTGCTCAATAGAGAGCTGACCTCTGTTGTTCCTGTTGCTTCTCACTGTGGCTGATGCTGCACTCCGTATTACAGACAAGGGAATGGTTTTCAAGCCAATTCAATTAGAATTTTCAGTTCTAATTTCCAGATGCCTGAGAGGGTTACATTCTGCCAGTGCTTCTGACTCCCGAGCAGTTGGATAAAGATAATACTAACCAGCAAAAAAAAATAAAAAAAAATCGAGAGGATAAATATTAATTAACTCACAGAGCAAATGGAATGTACAGCATTTGCTAACTTGTTGGTTTCAAGCAGAAAATGAGGCATGTAGCATCTAAATAGCCACTGAAATATGCCATTGGAGACTAAAGAGAGTAACCACAGTCCTGTATATGTGGCTGTAGGAAACAATGTAAGAGAAGGCCAGCCTGCTGAAGGACAGATTTCCCAGGGGCACATACTTGCTTGGTGAAATATTTAGCAAAGGCACAAGGCCACGGTATGGGGCACATACTGCGTGTCAGGCAGCCACATTCTCAGCATGGTTAAAAAGCTATCTCAGAGCCAAACCCTATGGGCTGTGTCCATAGTGGTCCCCTCCAAAACAGCAGATCTATGGGGATTTGCATTGCTCTAACAGTTCTTTGTCACTTCAGGTGTAGCTCTGAATATCCATCTCATGTATGCTGGGGAATGCGCCCCACGGAAGCAGCGTGGGCTGATTGCCATAACAGCTTCTACCTCCATTGCTGCTGGAAAGTTTGTAGGATTTGCTCTGGGTCTCAGGTAAGAGGGTCTGAAACAAACACAAGTTATTCCTTTATTAAAATATATGCATATATCGATGCAAGCCTATGCCCAGCGGCTGCTATTTGGGGCAGTTAGTACCAGGCAATAACCCATAAATCTTGTAATAATTGTTACACGAGCCTATTTGGATGAGAAGCAGAGGGATCAGCCCCTGCAGGTTCTTCCTTCAGTGCTTGTGCTGAGACACTGTTGGTCCCTGTGGGCCCTCAGCCGCTGCAGGAGGACACGAGTGGCCTTGCTGCACCCACCACCGAGCAGCAGCTGCTAACACCGTGCAACTCATGTGCTGCAGGCAATGGCCCTCTGCTCTCCCCTTCCACATCCCACTGAGATTTGCATTTTTCTGGTCTGAGAAATGCTGGAGACTCCTGGGCGGGAGCTGCCAGGACACACGCAGCAGGGCTGAGGGATGATCCTGTCTGTGTGTGCTCACATGGCCAGCATACATGGTTCCTCAGCCCCTCTCACTCTGCCGGTTTTGTTCCAGAGAAGTTCTTGGAGTGGAGGCTCTCTGGCCTATTCTCATGGCAGCCAATGCGCTTCCTGCCCTCGTTCAGCTTCTCACCCTCCCCTTCTTCCCAGACTCTCCCCGCTACCTGCTCATTGACAAAAAGGACAAGGAGGGATGCATCAAAGGTAAGGAAATGGGCCATAAAGCATTCATTTCAGGAAAAAGGAGAAAATACAATAAAGCCCCAGATGAGCCTGGAAGAGAGCTACAGGTGGGAAAAAGACTCTTGGTCTTTTGATTCTGAAACCACCTTCAGCTTTAATGAAAATCAGCCTCTTCTGTTTGGATATTAGTGCTCTCTTGGCATTAGTATTTGCCTTACCCTCTGCCAGGGTCCTCCAAGGGATGTGATCACACAGAGTTTGTATTTCAATACAGATTCTGCCCTGAACAGTCAGGGTGTGTATACAGTACCTTTTGGCTCTGTGTAAGAAAGGGAGGCTCTGTACTCTCATGCTGTATCCATAAGCATTCCAGTGGTTCGGTAACCCTAACAGCAGCTACTGACAGAAACAGACAAACAGCCGTAGTGGAGGTTTAACTATCAAGAGATACAACTCCTTGGATGTAAACTTATTTTTTATATATAGGAGTCATTTTACCTTGGCTGTGTTTTGGAGTGTGCACTAGAACTGCACCTTTAGCAGGAGGGTATTCAGGGAAGGATTGGTAAGAATTTAGGTGTGACTTACATCGAAAGACTGTCAGCAGCTATTGGCCAAAGGGGAGGCCATGATTAAGATTTATGGGTAAAACCAGATAGCAATGATCTGGATCTGTGTCATATCAGAGCCCAGATCTTTAGGAAGTTCACACAAGAAAAGAGCATGAAGTTCAAATAAGATACTCTGCAAAGCAAGAAATAATCCTCTGAATTCATGTCTATGCTGGTGAGCTTGGTCATCTCTCCTTCACTCCTTCCAGCTGTGAAGCAGCTCTGGGGAGACGGAGACCATATGGCCGAAATAGATGACATGATGTCAGAGCAAGAAGCCATCCGTGGGGAGAGGGCGAAGAGTGTTTGTGACCTGTTCCGTGACAGAGCCGTGCGCTGGCAGCTCATCACTCTCTCCGCTGTCGGCTGCTGCATGCAGCTCGTCGGGGTCAATGTGGTACGTGCAGTGCTTTGCTCTGCTCTCGGGATTGCTGACTCTCGGGAAGCTTCTGGGCAAAAGGAAGCTCTGCAAGGAGTTGTGAAGTGCTGCACATTGTGAATGACTGCAACAGTGGCTGTAAGGAGGGATCTGTTGTTACTGTTTATTAAAATTTTTTCACATGGAAGCTTGGGAGCTGGTATAAGTCGAGAACTGTGTTTTTGCAAATGTCTTCTGAAGGCATCTCTATGGATGACCCTGTTATGATCAGAGAATGGAAGGGGATCAAATAAAATCCCAAATACAGATCAAGCCAAGAACGGCATAACCTCCTCTACACCTGTGAACTCCAGAATGCACTGCTCAAAATTGTTCAGCCATTTCATTACAAACTCAGTCAGGTTTGCAATGTACACTGACAGTGCTTTTCCCTACTCTTACCTATTTGGGTTTCTTTCTAAATTCTTTAACTTTTCCCTTTCTCAGATTATAGACAATTACAATACCCCAGTAATATATGTGACAGTTATAGACATATACTCTCTAATACACCTTTTCTGTGGAAATATCTCTTTCAGTAGATCAGATTGAGTACTGGAATAGCTATTGTATAAAATGAGCTTATAGTAAAAGCATTAAAGTTTCAAAGCACAAATTAATTTTGCAAATTCAGAAAGACTTCAAGATTCATAAGGACCCTTTCTACCCCCACTAGTGCAGCAGTAACTATACCACGAAGAAACAGTAGAAACTGAGCATATGAGCAGTGGAATTGCTTATGCTTTAGGCGTGCTTACATCTGGAAAACTAGCAACTATCAAAACCACTGCAAAGGCTTAAATATGATATAGAAAAATAATTTAAACCATTTGCTTAGTATATACTGTCCACATTTCTGTATGCTCCTCATTCAAAATATATGAGACACTAAAACATGAAAGTTTGTCAGATGGAATTATAACCTGTAACATAAGACAAAGGCATAGCTAAAAGCAAGCAAAAAAGGAAGAAAAAGGCTATATTTGTTACTGAGTTCAAGACAGCTGCTAATAAAAGCTGTTCTGCACAAATAACCCTTGTGAAAACATTGAGGATTAATTACTGAGATCAAGAAGATGATTTTCTGTTTTGTTAAGGCCTGGTTAATTATTTTCTGTTCAAAAAGACAGAAGCTAGTGTAAACATGGCCACATGTGTATAGCTTTCACAAATTTCTATTCTTTCCAGGTTTACTTTTATGCATACAATGTCTTTATAAAGGCTGGAATACCCCCTGCTCAAACCCACTATGTGTCACTGGGTGTTGGCATCACCGAGATCCTCTCCACAGTTCTGTGTGTAAGTGGCTCTTCAGCTGAATTTTGTCCTGCTGTAATACATGGTTCATTTTGATCTTTAGAAATACTGTAAATGAAGCTTCAGGAATCAAAATTTTGCAACAAATCGACCATGGAATCAATCACATAAAATCCTCTCCCCATACCCTGCAAACATGGGCATTTCTATTCAATTTCTGGGAAGACAGGGAAGTCTTTCTGTCAAAATCACGACCCATTCTGAGCCAGTCTCTGGAGTCGCAGCTCCCTTCTGGAAGGAAGGGCAGATGACATTTGTCAGTAGAACTCAGGGCTGTAGGAATCACAGCAATTAACATTCCCACTCTACTCTCCTGCCTGGCTCTCCTTTGCCTGCAGAATGCCGCCTCTGACCTCCTCTGCCCAGACAATGCTCCCTGCAATCCTGCACCTTCCCACCTCCTGCTCCTCCCTACAGCTCCTGGCCCCTGCTCGGTCCCCCCAGATGCCTTTACTCACCCTCCCAGAGAAGGCATCACATCCCAGTCCCCAGCCCTCCAGCGATTCTCTGCCTGGCTGGTGAAGGCAGATACTGGAGCAGCTCTCCAGTGCCTGCCTTCGATCTGTTCTTCGGAGCTGGGAGCATGTCCTCGTGCTTGCAGGGTCTCCTCATTGAGCGTGCAGGGAGGAAGACGCTGCTGTGGAGAAACTACACGGTGATGGGCTTGGCTCTAGGGCTTCTCACAGTCACACTCTCACTACAGGTAAGACTCCACTGATGCATTAGAACTGTGTCCTGTCTCCAGTGTCCTGCCTCCTGTCTCCTGTCTCCATGTTTTATTGTATGGCTGATATCATGACTATTCCCCCCCCCACAAATCACTTTTTAGTGAGTAGAAGTATTTGGGGGGTTAATCATCATATTAACAGAAGTCTGTTCCCAACCATGTACATATGGATTAAAGACAGTAGCTTTAGACAACCAAGATCACTGCCAAAACTATCTCCTCATGAAATTTCTGGAAGTAGAGAAAATAGATTTATGTTTAACATTGACATACTTAACAGTGATGGATACTTGTGATGGAGCTAGATAAATACAATTTTAATTTCTGATTTTATTTGCTTTTCATTTCCTACCACAGGACTCCTTTTTCTGGGTACCATACTGCTCTGTTGCACTTGTCTTTATTTTCATCATGAGCTTTGGCATTGGGCCAGGTTGGTATTTTCTACTGGAATGGTTTCATGTACTCACTCATTCCTTCCTCACTGCAGCCTTTAGGAGACATCCCAGGCATAGCTGTTCCACAATTAGCATGAATCCCTACTTCTGATTCAGTGCAGGCATAGATATTTCCCTCCATATTATGGTAGGAGGTAAAATTAATTTCCTATTGCATTCCTACATGCCTTTCTCCTGAAGAGTCAAGCAGCACCTCAGACACTTCCAGGCCACTTAAAGCCATGAACTTATGCAGCAATATGAAGTATGATGTACAGAAGCATCTTGCAAAATTTCTAAGTTTCCTTTTTTCTCCAACATTTTTTTCAGCTGGAGTGCTATGCCCTTTGCTTACGGAAATATTTATTCAGTCGTACAGACCAGCTGCTTATGTTTTTAATGGTGTTACAAACTGGATTCAACTCTTCATCCTTGGACTTTTGTTCCCTTTCATTGTGGTAAGCAAAGTAGGTTGTTTGTTTCAGTTCAGAGGAAGTTAGATCCCTCATGAAGCCAGAGCATGGCTTCTCTTTTCAACACTTCATGCAACGGAGAGAGCCCAAATTAATTGCAGTTCTGATGGCCTCTTCCTTTTTAGCCAGGTATCTACTGGAAGTAAACCTCAAAAATGCTTCTAACTCTACACACAGTTAGAGTGGGACACTGGCAAACACAGACACAGTGACAGAGGCACCAACACTGTCAGATGTCATTTGAAGCAGATTTATATCAACTAAGTCGTTGACCAAGTTTTTTAGTAAATACAAACCCAGAAACTCTGTATCATGAGAGAAAAAAACCAAGATAAATTTTTATGAACATATTTTGTCTCTTTTTTTTCCTGTAGGAAGGTCTTGGTAATTTCTGTTTCATCATTTTCCTGACATACTGTCTGGCCGTGGCTGTCTTTGTTTTCCTGGTGCTGCCAGAGACCAAAGGAAAGACCATGCTGCAGGTCATGGAGGAGTTCAACCGCCTAAACTACCGTGGAAAGAGACAGCCAGCCCTACAGCAGAGTAACTGCTCAATGATGACTGTTACTAGGCTTTAATAACAAACCCTCCACTCCAGATTTTGCTCTTTTATTACTGTCATCCCCAGAAGCCTCACTAAGCAAGAGAAAATCCAAAGATCCACAAAAAACTCACCCACAGTGCAGGGTGCAAGAATGAACTCAGTGGTTCTCTCCAGCTCCTGAAATATGAGCTGAATTAATTCCTCTGCAGAATAAAAATTAAATCGTGTATAAAGAAATAAGATCTTTGTCAGTCCCTCCAAATTAGCAGTTGTAAACTGAAAACACAGGATCTGCTATTTTCTTGGCCAAACCAGGACTCTGTAGTTGGAAGAAGTAGTCTGGAAAGTTCAGAGGTACAGCAGACTTGCAAAGACAGACCTTCGACATTGAAATTATTTGCTCCTATTAACAAATCAGTGCTCATGAGGTTTCCCAGAGAAGAAGATTCAGTCCAGAGGAAAAGAAGTGTTTAGCTCTTTAATCCAGTGGAAGAAGGGTGCCTTGCCTATCAATAGGCAGAATCAACATGCAATATTCTCCTCACCTTTACAATTTTGGAGAGTCTTCTATTGGGAAAAACAGGGCTGTGTCGGCACTGAAAGAAAGCATAAATGAAGAAAGCAGAGCTGCAGGAAACTGTGAGTGGGCAAATCCACAGCGGGCAGGTTGTCCTTCTCCATCAGCAATGACTATATGTCCTCAGCCTGGAGAACACTGGGTTCCAATGGGATTGAGCTCCCGAGAGTAACCGGTACCAACGAGACAGAAAAGAGGGGCACTTCTCCTGGAGAACCCAATTTGTATGTGTGAGTGTTTGCTTCTCCCTCCAGGTCTCTGAATACTTCACATTCTCATTATAAAACCTGGTGAAAAGGGCTTCACATTTGTGTCCATTGCTATACAACATGACTCTCTTTTGGTCTTCATTATGCTTTACAGTTTACTGATAAGGAAATAAAAAGCAGTTACTAGGAAAACACACCCTACTGATTGTGCCTGGATTTGGTTTTCATTGAATGAAGAGTCGGGGATAGAGGAGAGCCCATCTTCTGGGACTGTGTTCTTGGGGTCAGGGAATACTGTGTCAGTCTTGTTCTGGAGATGAGATCTTCACTACTGACTGACGCAGATGCTGCACAATAAATTTTGCAAAAGGATCTGAATGCTGAGCAGCCGTTTCTTTCAGAGCCCTAAGGCTCCTAATTTTATCTTCACACTGTCTTCTAACAATATTTGTGGCAGTGCCAAAAGCTAATGCCAGCAGCAGGGGACTTCCCCAACACAGCCATCCTTCCTACGACAACCATCATATTACCAAAAAACTAGATAAAGTTTATAATTTCAAGGCTTGAGATCATGGATTGCACATTAAGAACCAACATACATTCCTTCTTCTGGTCAAAAACGCAGGGGGAAAAAAAGAGAAGCATTTGAAGTATTTTGAAAAGAGAAGATTAGGTGAGGTCTTGATTATTTTAAAGGTCTTTACTTGGTTTGGTTTTCCTCAACCTCACTGGCTCCCAGTGAGGAAGTTTTTACTGTCTTACAAGACATTAAAAACTCATTTTCTTACACATGTCTTTCTACAGTGTGATTGTGTCCAACCTGTCTTACTTCTTCCCTTCTATTGAATACTGCCCACAAGAGGGAAAGTGTGGTAAATCATTAACACTGCCATAAACTATCATGGATTGGGAATAAAGGTTAAAGAAGTACTTGTGAATCTGCAGTGTAGGATCCAGGATCGCACAAGTGCAACTCAGGGCATCTTTGAAGACAAAATCCCTCCAGGGCCAGGGTATTGGGTGAGCTCCATACTGGGCCTAGAAAAAGCACATTTCTTGTAGTGTTCAAATCCTGGGCGGAAAGATGCATCTTGTCCTCTTCTTTAGGAAAATAAATAAGAACTATACTAGGCATTTAAGGCTTGCTTTTTGCATCATACAACACTGAACAAAAGTGTGAGGCCAGATGAAAATGAGACAGCAGTAGAAGTATTCTAGGAGAGACACAGACAACAGGAGGAAGAGGAAGATGTCTCTGCAGGGACTGTTTGATTGACCAGATGTTAAAAACTGGCCACAGACAGTGTTTTAAAACCTCTTCAGAAGGGTCCAGAGCTGCCACATGTTCTTCCTTCCAGCAGTCAAACTTCCCATCCTTAGCTCAAAGAAAAATCTTCCTTTATGCTCTAGTTCCTCCAGGCTCATCAGCTCCTCGCCCACAGCCCCTCTCTGAGGTGCTTGAACCCTGCTGAGTCTCACATAAAGGTTTGCTCTTACTCTGGCAGAACCCCTCCAAGACGGAAAAGAAAAATAAAAACAGACTTGCAAGGACAGTACAGCATGAAGAGGTCAGGAAACTGAGATATGACATCCTGCTCTGGCACACAGGAGGTCAATTCCACGGTTAGAGAGAGGCAAGAGTGAAGCTTCTGAGTGGTTCTGGAAAGACTGTGACCCTCTATAAAGAACTAGGTGTTGGCAAGGACACGAAATGCCGATATTCCAATACTTCATTTCCTGCACCTGGGAAATTGTTCAAGCAATTGAAAATCTTATAGCAGGCATGAAGAGCATTACGGCACAGCTACGATTCTAAAGGCCTGGTGTAGACTGGAGGGGAGAATATTCCCTGCCTAAGCTGCTTGTCAGAGAGGTGAAGAGGGACTCTGCTCCCCTGAAGGGAAGATGGTAGCACTGTCTGACCCCTCACACAGCAGGAACATGCAGGTGTTTCAGCAGTGTGAGTAAGGGGGAGAGCTCCCAGTTCAAGAAGGATAAACATTTACCAATGTTGTAATCAGCTTGTCATATCTGGATCTTAGAATAATTAAACCAGCAAGAAGAGACCCTGGCCAGTGTCAGGGCAGGACACAATTCACTAAAAGCCACAGAGTTAGAATTTAACTTCTGTGCTGTGATCCCAAGCTCTTACAGTCTCAGCGTGGAAACCATCTCTTTCATCTGACAGACTTGACGAGGGCTCTCAGAGCGGGCAGGGTTTCAAGGGGAAATGGCTGGTTTCCTCTCAGACCTGGTGAGTATCCAACTTGTTGTGTTCTAGCCGTGGTCACTAACAGCAGCATGCTCTTTAAAGATTACAGCAAAGGGAATCAAACAGTCTTTTTGTAATAAATATGAGCAAGAGAGCATGTGCTTGGGACAACACCAGTTCAGCAATAAGAGTGACTACATGGCATCTGCAGGAAATACATTAGAAACGCAAAACAGTGAGAGGTTTAAAGGGGGACTTGGGAAACCAGGAAAGATGGGAATTTTGGGGAAGATGGAGAAAATAGTATCAGTGAAAAAGACAAAACAGAAAAAGCCCTCCCACTCTACTGCTCTGCACTCTCAAGGATAATTGGGGATACTCATCCGTTTAAAGTGTGACCCAACTAAATGCCTGAAAATGTATGTGTTTGTGAGAAATGCTCTAAAATTCAGTGTACATCATGGAAACACAACATTTCCAATAGGAGTCATTCAGATAGGGACTCTAAAAATGTTGTTTCAGATGGAGTTGATAAAGGTGAAATGTAAAAAAAATAGGTTTTAAGAGGACAGACTTGATTCATCTCTGGAAAATGGTGAACAATGTCCATGAGGAGGCAAAGGTGAAAGCAAAACAGGGATTCAAGAAAGCTGTAGCTTCTTTCTAGTACAAAAGTAAACACAAACTACCTCGACAAGGCTTTTATGATTTTTGTTTTCTGGTTAGCAGAACTAACAGTATTAGAGAACATATCTTTTCAGGCTGCTAATAACTAAGAGAGGAATATAGCAGAATGTGCAGATTTGAATTTTAACATTTTCCCATTAATTTTTATTGATTATTGAAAAATTCAAGATAGGTTTTTGCATTTTAAAGGTCTCTTAATCATAGAAATGTGAAGATATAAGATTCTGTGTATTATCTCATGGTTTGAAAGCCATGTTGGTATCAGGAACTTAGGATGTGTTTCATTATCTTTGGCAGGTTCAATACCGGCAGCTATTGCTAATGATTCTGGTGCTGGGAATTGGTGGAACCCACCTCTGTGGTTTTCAAATGTCTGTCATCAATTATACTTCTCCGGTAAGCAAAACTGGAGGAAAACAAATCACATCTCTAACTGCTCCTCATGGTCCTAGGCCTTACACTTTGCAGACACTCTACAAAAGCTCTTAGATGTTGCTGTGTCAGTTTACTGCCAGCTCTTTCCAATGCCATACTGTCACTGTCAAAGGACAAAATGAGTTTGCATTGCTAGGAACTGTGCTCCAAAGACAACTTCCCACAAAATGTTGTGGAAACAACATATTGAGATATCTCCTTAAAGTTTATGCCATGGAGAAAAAAAAATAAAAACTAGTTGATGGAGCCTCAGCTTTCAGCTCAGCCCTTTTCTCTTTATATCCACTACCAGAAACAAGAAAATCTGGACTTCACTATAATGAATAAAAGGTCCTAATTTTTTGGTGTAGGAGAGCTAGGATTCCACACATTAAAGAGTATAATTAATTTTTGAAAGATTCTGTTACACTATTAGGCTGTACCAGAGGAAATATCAATCCTAATTTGCAAACAAGTGTCCCATAGTCATGCTTTTAGTCATGACTATTAATCTAATTTTTTAAAGTTGTAAACATTATGAAGAACATTATGATTAGTGCCTTGGTGGAATGAAAACCTCTTTTTCTGTCCCAGTACATTCAGAAGTTTATCAATGAAACTTGGCTGGAACGATATGGTTCTGTGCTGCCCCAGAAGACCCTGATGTTACTGTGGTCCCTCATCGTGTCTGTGTACTGCATCGGTGGGATGATAGGGTGTCTGTGTAGTGGGTACCTGGCTGCAAAAATTGGAAAGTAAGTATATTTCCCAACATCTCACTACTCAGGGCTGCAACAAGGGAAGCAATTAAATATTATTCAGCTAATGGAAGGGATACCAGAATCTCACTGCCCTCTGCTGCTGCAGAACTTACTCGCCACATAAAACTACACCTGGGTGCATTGGAGAGACAAGAACACCCAGCTATTTCTGCTTCCCTTGTCACAGCTTTTGTTGCCATACAATTCCTGTATTTTTGCTGACATTTTATCCTGCAGGAGTTTCCTTCAGTCTCATGGTTTGCTCACACAGTGGGTAAGAGGAATCTAGCTTCCTCCTTTCCACTCCTCTGCAAAGGCATCATGCCTTTTCATAACCAGATTTGGTCATCCTATAAGGACTGGGTTTAAACATGGCCATGGCTTGGGTCTGTAAATCCAGGAGAGAACAGTCAGACAATAGTCAAACGTGAAAAAGTAAAACATGGATCATATCCACACGTTGTTTGCTGTTGCAGGAAGAAATGTTTACTGCTCAACGATGTAGTCCTAATAATAGCCACGCTGCACACTGGCTTCAGTAGGAGAGCCAAGTCTTTTGAGATGATCCTGGTTGGGCGCTTCCTCGAGGGCATCGGTGCTGGTAGGACTCTCCACTACTCCGTTTTAATGTGACTTCTTTGGGGTGGATACAGAAATCTCCCTGCTGAGAGTACCCAGGAATGCGCAGTAACCCTGTGAACAGGGAACAGATTGGGCAAAGGTAAGATGAACTGTCCTTTGCCTTCAAGAGGTCTTGTAGAGGGCACCTGATGGATTAGCTAAATATCTTCTTTAAAGTAAAAGGTACATTTTCAGCCTATTATTGTGGGGGATATATGGAAAGAGCTCAGAAGAGAGGGGAGAGCGCTACCTTCAGCTGAAGGGGAACTGAAAATGGACCCTCTTTCTTTCTCCAGCTTCAGCATTGTCCTGTCTTCTCCCTTTAGGAATACATATGAATGCCCATGTTCAGTATGCTGGAGAGATCTCACCTAAGAAGTTGCGTGGATTTATAAATGTGACCTCCACGGTGTTTCTTGCACTAGGAAAAGCTGTAGCAAGAATTCTTGGATTACGGTACTTGTGCTACTTCTTCTCATCCTGTTTTATATTTATTTGTCTTTTATATAGCAGGGAAGTGTTGTTCTCCCAGGCCTAGAAACAGGCATACACTAAGGGTGGAGTTTTACTTTGCTTAACTACAGCAGTCAAAAAGGGGACATTTACTCCGTACAAGTCACTGAGGTTTCCATGTCGTTCACTGGGGAGTGAAAGGCCCATCTCCTGAGAAAGGATGACTCCATCTCTGGAGGTGCAGCCTCTCTGCTGAAGTTAATAAGAAAAGACTGTATGTAAATACTTCTGGTAAATTTGTGAGATTCAAAATTTCTGCTAATTTCTTGATAACCTCATGCAGACTTGCGGTATTGGTTCAGAGGGCTGTTGTGGGAATATTCTGACCTCTAGAAATTGTTCAAATTATAAGAAAAATCTCAGTCTTGCAGAAGAAATAAAGTATTAGTCTATTTTCCTGTCCCTAACCTAAACATCATCTATTTCAATTTAACTTTTCAAAGACTGTATGTATTTTGTGTCTCTTTAGCTAGTCTAGGATCTAGAAAATACCAAATTAGTTATAAACTGTAATTTTACTGGACTATAAATAGACTCTTACATGTTTTCATAGAGAACTTTTAGGAACTGAAGACATGTGGAATGTGCTATTGTCCTTCTCTGGGTTGGTGGCATTGATTCAACTGCTCTTTTTGCCATTCTTTCCTGAGTCCCCGCCCTATCTCTTGCTGCAAAAAGAAGATAAAGCTGGTTGCTTGAAAGGTAAAATAAAACTTTATATCCTTACTTTGTTAAACCATAACTCTTGGGAAAGTGAAGCTAACAGCAGGAATTGGCTTTTCTATTACCCAGCTACACATTCCTTGATAATTACACGATTAAAGTCCTCCAGACCACTCAGAGTCACCAGAAATATTTAAGATCTACCCTTAACTGCTACAGCATTTTCCAGGGAATTCTCAGCATGTTCCAGTAACCGATGTTCCTTCCAGTCCTTTGCTCAGTAACTGATGAATCAAAGCAGGGACTCAACTGCAAATGTTTAGTGTCATTAAGAGTTGAAAAACACAGAATTCTGAGTGGATCAGATGATGGAGGAGTATACTTCATTCTGTCTCTTCTGTAGCCATGAAGCAACTCTGGGGAGAAGGGAATTATCACACAGAATTTGATGACTTGATGAAGGAAAAGGCTATAACAAAAGGCACCAAAATCATGAATGTCCTAGAGGTGCTGAGAGAACGATCCGTGTACCCACAGCTGTGTGCCATGCTCCTCCTTTTACTGAGTCTACAGCTCTGTGGCCTGAGTGCAGTTGAGTATTCCCTATTTCCATGCTTAGATCTGCTATTAAGTATCAAAAGTGCCACAATGCCAACTTGTCCATTTCCTTTGGGTCTATATTATTCCTCCTCACACAGAGCCCACTGCCTGAGACCTGTGGTATCACCCCCAGTATTCTTCATACCTTTAAGGGAGCTTCTCAGGTGGGAATACAAGAGATTCAACTCAACATAAGTTCCTGCAAGGGCATTGTTGCCTTCCTTCTCCTGCTGGTATGATCAACCAATCTGTAGAGGAGAGGGTTGCAAGCATCCTAAGGCTTGCAACAACCCAGCAACTCTTTCTTTGACTTCTGCAGTAGCAGACGGCCAGCTATTGCCATCCAGTTTTCACTCCATTTGATTAAGGACATTTATCCATTAAGTAATATCCTTTCAGCTGTTTCCACACAAAGGTGGCTGAGCCCAGTGCTGCCCAAGCTAGCAGTCATTCCCCTGGCTGTCATTTTACCACCTGGCTAGGTCTCTCTCTATAAGCCCTGCTTCAGCCTGTGTGCTCTGCTGGAGGTGGCTCATTCCGGCTGCCAGCAATGGAATTCCCTCCGCACTCTGCTGACATGGAAATGATGCCCAGTCCCTCAGGGACTTTGCAGATAAGCAGCTTCTGTTTAGCAGCTGGAAAAGGGTGATGGAATCAACTGTTTGGATGACAATGTATGGTCTGCTAAGACTGAGATTTGCTTTTCTTTCTCTTGTCTTGTTCCCTGCCTTTTCCTTTTTGCCAAAACCATACCTTTTCCGCATGTCTTACAGAAAATATGGTCCTTTCAACTACTTTTTTTCTCCTTGTTTTTTTATGGACTTTCAAATCCCTTTCCTTCATTGCCATTAACCTTTTGATTTTTCACATCTTGAGCAGTTATGTCACCTCTACTAAGCCCCAGTAATGCATTGTTGCTTTTGCAGTGATGACAAATCTAGTTCTAAGTGATGCTGGATAAGCACATGTCACATCAATTAACTATGCTTCATTTTTAATATTTTTCTTATTTCCCAGATCACCTTTTACACCTCAGAAATTTTTCAGACTGCCAACCTGCAGGAAAACATAATCCCATACGTATCTCTAGGAGTTTCCGTCTCTGAACTCATCGCTATCATATTCTGTGTAAGTCAGAGATTTCTGGGCTTTAGGAATTAAAGTACCTGTGAGTTGAATATACTCTTCCTTAAAGCAAATTAATCTTCTCCTTATGAACCAAAGAATTTTACTTTAGTGCTGCATAAATCTGTACAGTGTTGTTACCACCCACTCCAAATTTTCTCCCACCTTTAGTGTGTTTCTTCCCATCTTCATTCATCTTAATTTCTTGTAAGAATCCCTTATGAAATGTCATTCAAACATAAATATGTGTATTCCTTTCCATATATTTGTGTATAGCTATATATTCAAGTGAAGTTGTAACATGCTCCCATCGATTACACTGTTTAAGAAAAAGTAGCTGCAATGCTGGCTAGTGACGGTAATTCATAGGATTAGAGAGTCTAGAAGGGATTCAATAAAATAACAAACTTGGTACCAATAAGATTTGTGTTCTCTGAAGTAAAAAGAACTCAAGGAGAGTGCTTGATTTGTTGGATGGCTCGCAGTTGGATTTTGCCATGCTTCCAGTGATAGGCAATTTTTTTCTATTCTTCAGAGCTCTATAATCGATCGGTTTGGACGCCGAATACTCCTGTGTGGTGGTTATTTGCTGATGGCACTGATACTGGTGTTGCTTGAAACAAGCCTTCTGCTGAGCGTAAGCAAATGTCTCTCCGGGTCTGGACCTGCACCAGAATTCTTTGTGCAGGATGGCAGATAGTCAGCCTTAGCTTTCATGTCCAAACCAGCAGGTCAGAATATCTTCTAAACACAAACTCACCTCTGTAGACATGACACAGGCTGCTTTGGGTGTTCCACTGTGTCCAGTAAAGAAAGATAAGCAGTTCTAGAGAGCATCTATTACAGAGCTCAGCATCATGGGCTTTTTCACAAATATTGCTGCTCCCGTGCTTGGATCAGCTGTGGTACGGGTGTAAATTTAATTTTCGTTCTCTTTCCTCCCTTCACCTTTGTCTAGGATCAGTTCTTCTGGCTGCGTTACTGCAGTGTTATTCTCATCTTTTTATTCATCATTGCTTATGGATTAGGACCAGGTGAGTACAACAATAAAAACAACAGGAAAGCTTGGACCACATGGATAAGCATAGGCCATGAATGTATAGAAGTAGAACTAGAATCTGTGAGTTTATCTTTGAAAATCAACAACTTAGCTGAGACTGAGACTGGGGCAATCTCAATTTTTGATGAATTAATCACCCAAGAAACAATTTCTTTAACAAATTCTTTTAAATCATTCACACCCTGATGAATCAGGACCCTGTTTTTTCTCACTGGATTACAGTTTCAAGTCACTTCTTGTTGATCAATTCACTAAGACTGGTTTTGCAGGGTGTGAATGCTGTTCAGTGCATACAGGTTCAAATGGCTGATCTCTCCTGAAGGGCAAAGATAGGCTTTTCTAAAATATCAGAGTTTTCCCAACTTCCCTGTAAAACCCTACTCTGTGAAAGAATGACACCTGACAGCACGTGTAGTCTGTGTCTTAGCATTGCTCTGTCCTAGCTTGTCCTCTCTTAACGTCACTCTTAATGGCCTACATTGGTAATGTCAGACCCGAACTTACAGCTCTCTATTAGAACTTCACTCACCTAAGACCAATATTTGCTCTGATGTTCTCTGACTAAACACTACTAGTAGTTACTACAGTCTCCACATTCCAATGGCAGCCTTTAGTATTGTAAGGGTTGTATATGAGGACTATGAATGTCTTGAAAACTCAACGGAGTTCCCACAGTAGCAGAACTGAGATATCTTCTACGGGAAACGGTCAATTACAGCAATGTTTCTATCACATTTTCATGTTGGTTTTTTCCTCAGCTGGAGTCGTTGCATCTGTCATGAATGAAATCTTCACTCTCTCAACAAGGGCCTCTGCTTTTGTAATTGGTGGACTCGTCATTTGGCTAGGCCTCGCTTTCACTGGAATGATTTTCCCCTTTGCTGTAGTACGTAATTTGATTCAAATCTTCTCTTTGACTCTATCAGTTTAATCTGGATTTCTAGGCTGATCTGGACAGGGAGTAGGATGAAATGACTTGTAGATGATCAAAACTGTGAATCCCTTATTGCTACTGGCATATGGAGGCCGTTTATATAAAACGCTTCCCAGTACTTCAGAAACCATCTGCTTCTCCAAGAACAGATTGAAAAGATAAATGAATATTGTTTCTGTAAAATGACCCTATTCCTCATTTCACAGGAACAAATCAACAACTTTTGAGAATCTATAGCGGCAAGTGTTGCCAGGGAAATCACTCATCTTGTTGGTTTTTTATCTCCAGATGCTTCTTGGTCCCTTTTGCTTCCTCATCTTTATTGCTGTCCTGGTCATTTCAGCAATTCTTATCTACCTGTTCCTCCCAGAAACAAAAGGGAAGTCAACCTCCGAAATCACAGAAGAATTCAAAACCCGCAAGTTTAAGAGGAAACGTCATCAGACTGTGGAAATGGATGCTGCTGAAGAAAAGACATTCTGCACCAAGCTCTGATAAGCCACCATAAGTAATTTCCACTGACAAAAAGCTCTGTCTCAAAATTGAACTGAAACCTAAACATTAACATGGACTTTTCTCAACAAAATGCAATCCAAAAAGCAGTCCAGAGATAGCTTGTTATTGATCCAAGTAGTCTTGTTTTATATTCATCTTTGCTTTTCGTGGTGAGACACAATGGCTCCCTCCTAGAGCAGCTCTGTAGCAAGAAGACATTAATAACTACAGACACTTCTTAGAACTGGCACACGGAAAATATGTTTGGGTATAACACATTGATTGTATTTCAAGTCTTTCTCCATTGCTATCAATTTACAGCAGCAAGATTTGTCTCTATGTCTGTTACTTTGTAAAAAAGTTCTGCTCAGGATTAAGAGCAGGATGAAGAGAGGATTAAACATAGACATAGTTCTTGCAAACCGTTTTCATGTCATCTCTTTATGATATCACACTGTAAAGGACCTAGTATTGATCATGAACACTGCACATGAACAAATACCAGGTAGAATAACAACTTCTGTTTCCTTGAGCTGACATCAAGTATGTCCTGATTGTCTCTATGACTGTCAGGGATCAGCCCTGATCCCTGGGCATTTGGTACAGAAGAACTCTCACTTGCACCCTCTGGAGCAAACTGACTGCACTCCCCATGCATATCAGGTGTAGCAAAATCAGGAGGAAGTTTTGTAATATATTCTGGTACTTCATGGATGGCACAAGGGTTAACAAACATATTGGCAGTGCTGAGAGCTGGAGGATGAGAGCTCTGGAGAGAGACAGAGACTAAGACTCTGAGAAAGAATACTGAGAGAGTAGACAGTTTGAAAATTCAGCCCATTTTATAAATAATTAACTGCTCAAAAAAAGAGGAGAAGCTGTGACAGCCAGTATCTGCTAGCTGTGTATGGGCCTAGGACACACTGCACTCTGCTGCACATCAGCACACAATCCTACACTTCCACACTGCTGTGCTCCACAGCACCCCTGTACTGTGCTCTTCAAGGGCTGGTAGTCCTGCTGACCGCTGCAGCATCTAATCACTTCCCTCTCCAAACTCTTCTACCTTTGTATAGGGTGATCAATTATTTTTCCTTTTTCTGTCATGATTACAAATGGTATTTCATGCCTCCTCTTCAGCAGGGCCATAAGTCCTTTCTTTCTGCCGTTTAACCATTCTTATTGATTATCATTGTGCTAAAGCACTGAATTAGTGTTGAGTTTTAGCGAGCTTTCTATTTAAAAGAGTTAAATAATATACTCACTACTTCTAAAGGAATAACCACAGAAGAAGCTCTGATATTAAAATGCCAGTGTGTGTTCCAGCAATTGAAACCTGGGTTAGATTTTACATTCACTCCCTGTATCACTCGCTGTATCAAAATAGGGAGCACTCATGCTACAAAATGTTCCCATTCAAAGGGCCCTCTCCTGTTGAGGCATTGAAATATTTAATCTGTCCATTCTAAGTGCTGTCCAGTTGCTACAAAAACCATAAATCAACAGAAATCATACGAAGTAAACATTAACCTCAGCCTCAGAGTAGGATGGCTACTTAAGCTGAAGGTGCAGAAGAGGCATGAGAGAAAACACTTTCTCAATCTGACTGTTGTGTCTGCCTGGGATCAGCCACCCTTTTGATACAAGATGGACAAGCTCCTTCCAAAAGTGGTGAGTACTGCAGCTGGCAGTACCAGCTGTTAGCATTTAGCTTTCAAAAGAGCTGAGAGGTTGTCTGTTGCAATTGCCATTCCTAAATAAAATGCATTATGTATTTACCAAACTTTTTTCAAAATACTAGGGTAAGCAGGAGATAATCCTTTTAATTTTCTTACTGTAAAAATGAGAGGTAACATTTAAAAAAAAATCAAAATACACAGACTTAACGTTGTGGGCTAAATCGTAATGGAAACTTTGACAGAAGTTCCAGCTGGTTAGAAAAACCAATTTAAAAAACAAAAAATTAAATTCTTCTAGTTCTTAAATGGTGAGGTATTTCAGTGGCCTCAGCAGAAGCACAGCTGGAACACTGCAGAGGGACTGTTCATTCCTGTCACACAGCATCATTGCTTTAAAAACAAGAGCCTTGGATCCTTCTGTCCCTCTCTTATGAAGTCCAGCCATGCTGACTCTAACAGAGCTCCAGTGTCTCCTGCAAGAAGTCAATCCTTCACAGGTTGCTTTGCTGAGCATCTCCTCTACTTCATGGCTTAATGAACCTTTCTGTCTCAAGCATTCATCCTCCCAGGCTGCACTAATCCAAAGTGCCAGGCGTCAGGAGGCCTGTTCTCCCAAATGCTCACTACTGCTGCATCTCTTGCAGTTACTGATAAACCAGACCGTATATGATTAACCCGCCAATATTAATGTTTGTGAGTTGTTTTAATCCCGTCCCAAGGCCTCTCTTTCATACCTCTGCAAGCAACATCTCAAATTATTTTGACTACTCACCCTGCCTCTCTTGCCTTCAGGAAATCAGAAAATTTTAACAATTTTATTTCTGTTGCTGTTTCACACCTAAAGACCGGAGTGTATCACATCACAGCAACCAAACAAACTGGAATTAGACACCTACAAAGTGAAACTTTGCCATCATTGTCACCATTTTGTCATCATGTTCAAAATGTTGTAAAAGGAGAAGCAAAATAAAAAAAAAATTATCTTTCTCTGATTTATTTCCAGGAAAACCTCATCTCTTTCTGCTTCCTTATCTTTACTGAGATCCTCATCAGCTCAACATCTTCATCTTCCTTTTCCTTCCAGAGACAAGGGGGAACTTTGTTATGAAAATAACCAAATAATTTGGCACCTTACATTTTAGGAAGAGACCTCATTCCTTTACAGGAGATCGTTCTCTTGAGGAAGTATCACCTATACTAGCTTCTATCTGGTCAGCAGAGACCATGTATTAAGGTAATAAAAGATCTTGATGCTTGCAGACTGCAAAACAAAGGCAAATTATTTATTTTCTATTATTGGAAAAGATATGAATGTTTCTTCACAGACACAAGTGGAATCTTCATGAATGAAAGTCGCTTTCATATCACCTGAAAAACCTGAGACCAGTCAACACTCAACAAGTCATTTTAACATAAATTACGTGCTATGTTAAACTTACAGATTTCACTTAGAACATGTTTTGTACCTAAATTCCTGTAATTCTAGTCTCCCTGATTTTGTTATTCAGAATTTCACTTCATGTTTTGGACTATAACAAACTGAAATCAAAGCTAAAAGAAACCACTGAGTTTCTCTGTGTGAAATTAAACTGCAGATGGCTGCAGTCATCCACAATGAGCAATCTAGTGTGGTACAAGCTGGCTTAGAACCAAGCCCAGCTTTCAGCTCTTTAGACAAAATTCCATGACACACCTCATGGAGGTGAGTTTCATGCATTTGTCCACTTCACAGCAAGCATTTCTTACAGCTCTATTAAAAAAAATTAATTATAAGATGTCCTTAACTCAGTAATAATTCCTTAAACATGAAACCATGCACAACTTCCAGTGTAACAGCTTTTTCAAGAATATGGGTGACATTTTCAACAGAAACAGTCAATTCCATTGACTAAACAAAAAACCAAGAGGTAAACTCCTAGAATCAAATTCTCCTAAAATTGCTAATAAGGTGAAATAGTACTATGCTGTACAGTCATGTACAGCTCAGAATCACCAGAAATCCCCCAAAATGTAAGAGAAATTTCACTGTGATACTGAGATCCTCAGTAATTATTTTCAAGGAGTGAATCCTTACAACGTAGCCTCCCTACAACTCACTACAGTTTGAGAAAAAAATACATAATAAAAAGGAAACATTAACATTTTGAAACAATAGCCAAGAGACATTGTAACTAACTAGTTACAATGTTGGTGTACAAGAGAAAACACAAAAAATGCCAAATCATTCTAAACACTACTGCAAGCCAGGATAAACAGCATTTGCTATGCAGTTATATAGACAATAGTTGGAATTACACAAGTAACCAAGGTTTTATTATTAACATGAATTTTTTTTCTCATTTATTTAGACTCACAGTATTTGCAGTGAACTCCTCTGTAAATAATTGCATTCCGTGTTTCATGAACTGAAAGTACAAGTCCTGAGTGTGAGCTTGAGCATTTACTGAGGGCTTCATTGCCCATTTGCCCCCACCCCAGGCCTTGGGGGTGAGGGACAGTCCCCTGGCATGAGTGAAAGTGAGCAGAAGACTTTGAAGACAGGAACAGCACAGGGCATCAACCACACATGAAAACCAGCCTCATTTTTCCAAGTGCTGACTATAGCAGAAGCTACATAGAGCTAAAGTTTGAGCTTTACCTCACAAGAAAAGAGCCCCTGGGAAGCAAAGGTGACTTTTCAATGCCTACAACAGTGATTTTGGAGCTGTTCTGTGTCAGAGCTGACACCTGAGGGACTAAGATTCCAGTGGGCCCATCCTAACTCATCAGGGAATATCTACCTTCTTTTATAACTCTCCTGAGTCTTAATCTCTTACTGCTTTTTCACCACACGTGTTCAACAAACATCCCCACAAACACCAGACAACAAATACCCTTCCTCAGTGCAGCCTAACTGATTCATAAGGCCAGAACAGTGAAACTAGGCTTTGAAATTTGCCTATTTTTCTTCTAATAACAATATTTACTGTAGCAAAGAATCTGAAACAGAACACCACATACTTTACTTATTAATAAATAACAGTACCTAAACCTCGTACCAGCTGCTTTTGCTTTGTGCAGATTATGGCAGATATATGCACCAGTCTGTATGATAGAAGTAAAGCATTTTACTGTTCCTGGAAAACTGGAAATTTTTGGCTGAACGCTTCATTTTTCCCTTCCCAAAGCCCTCACTTGTCCCCAGATGCAAATTTCCTCTGCTTTGAAACTTTCCCCCTGGAGACTGGACTAGATGTAATTATTTCCTGAGATATTTAATCTGGCAGTGTTAACTTTGGCCAGTTGAAGTAAATATAAGTGAGTGAAGACAAAACAGTAAAAATTTAACCTTGATCCCTGAAGCCAAATGCCCACTGCTGTACCAGCAGGCAGAAGAGAGAGACACACAAGCCTGTGATGACAAAGACATATCACACACTGGACAACCGTCCCCCAGCCAGAGATGACCGGCTTCCTATCAAACCTGGTAAGTACTCGGTGGGGTTTTTACATCTGTGACATTTTTGTGGGCTACTGATGTTTCAAAGAAAACAAAATTGGTATCTCCTATTCACTACAAGCATCTTGGAAGTGGTTCTGCTGACAGTTTCGAGGTATTACAGCACTTCATATCCTCTGCCATTCATCTTTGTCATATTTTTATCACTCTATTAATGTTTCTTAAATGTTTTCATTTACTTGAAAATATTTGCTTATCTACAAACATAATTTGCTTTGCTAACTTGATTTAAAAAAGAAAAAGAGCTTTGTTAAATCTATCTAATTATTTAGTGCACGACACGACAGGCAGAGGTTTTGAGAGGCAGGGAACAGGACTGGATGTCAGCAGTTGTGACATCTTGACAAGGACGTTTGTGGAAGCTGCATTTCCTTGAGTTGGATGTAGGGAAATCACAGGAGGACATACATGTAGGCCTCATGCCACGGCAAGCAGAGGGAACTTTCCCACCTGAAAATCCCTTGAACAAATGAGATGTTTCTGGAGAAGGAAAGAGACATTGCGAGAACAGCCTGATGTGGCTACAAGCTTAAGATTTTGTTCTACTTGTGCAGGTGCAGTACCAGGGGCTCTTTGGAATGATCGCTGTCCTGGGGATTGGTGGAACATTCCAAATTGGCTTTCAAATTTCTAGCATCACCTACATGTCTCAGGTAGGCAAAGATACACATGGCACACTGGTTATCGACAGCACTGGGTCTACTTTGCTGCCTGAGGATGCTTCTCTGGCATTCAGAAAGGGTTTAATCACAGTATTGTCCTGTCGTTTCTCAATTGCTATGCTATGCTGTCATGAAAAACAGAACATGTCAATGTGTTGCAAACAGAAGAAAAGAGAAATCTGCAAGTTGTTGTTTATAGAACTATTGCTCAGAAGACACACACTGACTAGGATGGCATCTGTCTCCCCTAAAAACTTACACCACATGGGCCTGCTTCAGTGGTTTCAGTTGATATTTTTATGGTTATCCATCTTCACAGAAAAATGAGCCACGCTCTAGGAAAATGTCTGCTTCCCTCCACCGATCACAGGTAAAACTTCCATTAAAGGCACTGAGGTCTAGATGGAAGACACCATTATTTTGTAGGGATCACCTTATGGGAAAAGCATTATTTTCTGCCTTTGGAGCACTAAGTTCTGAGTGAAAAAGTATTTAGGAATTGCACTGAACAGGCACTGGCATTCTTGGCAGGTATGTGAGAGAAAACACTTAACTCATTTGCAGAACTTTGTAGTACTGTACACTATTCTTAGAACGTGTCTCAGTTCCTCAGATTTCAAGGATAAAAACCCCAAAGATTGAACTTTTAATGGCAGAATGAGCATAGCACACTCTATTATACTATGTCTGTTAGCTAATACACACTTTTAAATCTATATGAAATAGTAACTGTAGCTGAAGCAACAAAATCATTTTGTAAATATAATAAAATGCCTGCACTGCTGCCACAGGTACTGTTAATGAAAATTCTTTTTCTGTCTCAGCATGTTAAGGCCTTCATTAATGAAACTTGGCTGGACCGATATGGCTACCCCATCCAACAGGATAACCTCTTGTTCCTATGGTCTCTCACTGTGTCCATCTTCGGGATAGGAGGTGTCTTGGGTTCTTCAGGAAGTAGATACCTCACAGTCAAATTTGGCAAGTATGTATATTTAAAGACAATTTTTCAATTGAATCTTAGATAAAGGAAATGATAGTTGATGTTTTAAATGTGACAGACTTTTAGACTTAGTCATGGCTGTAGCACAGCCAGCTTAGCTGTGGCGTCAGCTGATTTTCCTGCTTCCCGCCCTTGTCCTGTGGCACAGACTAATCAGCTCTGCTGCCAGCCTGTCACACCGGGCACAGTTACTCACACTGGGTCAGTCTCAGCAACGGGGAAAGGCAGCACCTGGCTGAAGACAGAATGGGTTCTTGAAAGTGCTGCTCAAAATACAGAAGCATTGAGATCCTTGTTGGTGCTACAACAACGTGTTTCATAATGGATGTTCAAGTGCAGAAAAGTTTTAAGACTTTTCTCTGCCACACAGCCCAGAAGTGCCCCCAAACTTCCAGGTCCAGCCATGTATCAAGGCACACCATGAGTCCAGAGTGTCCAGTGCTTATTTTGTCCTGGATCACTTATGCGTAATTTCACAAAATTAGGAAGAAAATTTCAGCCAAAACTTCCTGCATGGCATTAAGTGCCATTTCCCTTCTGATTCACAAAAATTCTTTTCACTTCCTTGCACTTACAGAAAGAAATGTCTCTTGTGCAACAACGTGCTCATGATAGTGGCAGCATCTATCATGGGCTGCAGTAAAATAGCCCAGTCCTTTGAGATGATTCTAATTGGACGCTTCATGTGTGGAGTAAGTGCAGGTAAGTGATTTCTCCCACAGATCAGCCGGCTGTCACAAAATTTTACATCTTTATTCAAAGTAAATAATAACCCTCCACTTAGAAAATAAAATATTAAAGTCAGTGACCTTTTGTAAGAAGACTTTCTAAAACACCCTGCAATAAAGAGCATAATTATTACTAATTTCACTGACAACAAATGAAATTCAGCTTTGCCAAGTGTATAAATATTTAGAGCTGTCAAAAATGTTTTGATACCATATGAAACAAGGTTTTTTTCTGAAGGAAAAATATGTATAGTATTTTCTTAGTTTCGGTTAGCAGTACTGAAAATTATACAGTTTAAATCTAGAATTTTCGTAAGGGGGAATGTTCCAAGTAGTAAGTCCTTGGAGTTAGTACAAAGATCTTGGCATAATAAAGCAAAATCACTCCTGATGAGTAGACCACATGCCATAAAAACATCTTGTGCTGGTATCAGTATTTTTGGTATGAGAAACAACTTGATCCCTGGAACAGCTATATTCTGTAATGCTTTATTATTTACATCCAGTTTTATTTCCAATGCTTATGTCTTCTTTTTTCGCTCCCATAACTCCCTCTTCTCAAGGTCTTTGTGTTCCTCTACATCATCAATATGTTGGAGAAATTTCCCCAAAGAAGCTACGTGGATTTGCAAACTCCACTTCCTCTTTCTTTTGGTCATTGGGAAAAGCCGTAGGGCAGATTTCAGGACAAAGGTACAATGCAATTTATTACCCACATAATTAATTTCTGGATCCCTTCTACCTTTTGCTTCTTCCTCTTCTTTTCCATCCATTCCTTTCTCTCCTCAAAACCCATGCAATGAACTTCTATTCTATACACACATTTTATCCCTGCTAGGGAGCTGCTGGGCAGCCAGTCCCTGTGGCCCATGCTGATGGCTGCCTGTGGATTCCCAGCACTGGTCCAGCTGGTCACACTTCCCTTCTTCCCGGAGTCCCCACCATATCTCCTCATGCATAAAGGAGACCAGGAAGGCTGCAAAAAAGGTAACTGAGGGCTTCAGGTTTCTGTTCCTCATTTGACTCGAATCGTTTTGTGCCACTTGCTTTCCCCACATACAAAGAAATAAATAGGACAAAGTTTCTCCCTGCTCATTTCCAACATGGCTCTGTGAATATTACTAAGTACATTTTTGTTGTAGTCCCCACACAGAATACAAAACTACTTCCCTCTACAGCTCTGTATTACAAAACCTCTCACATTCAGCTGACACCACCTGCACTGTCAGTCTGATGATTAATGCTAAATGATGAAGGCAAAATAGCTGTTTGCACTGCAAGGCTCCACAAGGCACCCCTTATCTCTGTCTGTAGGCTGTGTACCCTGCTCACACCCTGAGAGAAGGAGGAAGGGAGAAAAGGGGCCTGATGGGCAGGGAGGGAGCCATTGTGGACCCCCCTAGGCCTCTCTATCACAACAGCTCCCACTGTGCTGGAGGGGCCAGGGCTCTGGAACAGCCTGTAGGACATCTCTGCGTCCCAGCACAGCCCCAGCCCATGCACACTGGGCTGCCAGACACTTGTATCACCTACTCAGAAAACTTCACAGGGAACAAACAGACACGAATTAACATGGCAGGTCTCACTCTTGTTTTCCTTCACAGCCATAAGGCAGCTTTGGGGTGAAGGCCAACACCAAGCAGAGATTGATGACATCATGAAAGAGAAGGCAACAATGAAAAACACCAAGATCTTGAGTGTTCTGGAACTAGTGAAAGAACCAGCTTTCCGTTGGCAGCTGTACATGATAATTATTCTGACCGCCACAATTCAGCTATGTGGCATCAATGCAGTTGAGTGTATTTCTCTCTTAAAGTCTCAAGATATCACAGCTCACAGGAGCTCTCTCTATTTTTCTCAGACTTCTCAGACTTGCTGTCTGCCAGCCCTTCTACAGGGCAGCAGCACCCACGAAGCTTTGCTGGGCTCTCTGTGTGGCATCTCTATGCCCAGCCCTTGGTCCTTGCTGGAGGTACCTGCCTCTGTAGTTATGCTCATTGAACAGCCACCTTTGGGAGCCATTACAGAGCTCCAGAACTCACTCCTACAAATGAACCTACCCTTTACTGGCAAAATCTGTAATTTTATGTGACTACTCACTGCAACTGCTGCTATTTGCCCCCTGGCTCTTAGCACCCTGAGATGTTGGCATGGCAGTCTGGTCACTCTGCCCTTAAAGCTAAAAATGAGCATGCTCCCTGTTCTGCATCTTCTGCAGTTGTGCTCTTTCTCACAGCAGTGCTTTTCTGGGATCCTTCTGAAGACACAGCTTTGCAATTGCCTGCATGACTGTCCTACCTCTAACACCACAATGCAGCAACATCTGTAAAGGAAATACAGAGCTGAGTCTAACACAGCTTAAACTGAATCTTTATCACCTCAGCATGTCTCCAGACACTACTGGAGATACTTGAAAAGATGTTTGTTTCACTCCTCATGACTCCATAACCCATGCCCTTCTTTCTTAAGGATAACCTATAATGATGTTTTTGGCTGGGCTCTGAAAACATGACATACCTGGCTGTTTCTGAACACACCTAAATCAGGATTCTGCAAACCTAATTACATTGTAGTACTGGAGATCCAATTATCCCAGCATTTTATCTTTTGTTAAATAAATTAAGGAATGAACTACATTTTGTAATATTTTTGTCTGCTGATAAAGTGAATACTACCAAAACGAGTGCAGAATTCTAGCTCACTCCAAAGCTGAGCTGCATGGTCTCTGATTAGCAGCTCCTATATAGGGCAGTATTACACAGGTTCAGGTAAGAAATCAATTATTTTCTTCTCTTACTGTTTTATGGGGTTTTTTTCCAGATTTATTTTTATACTTTTGAAGTCCTCCAGACAGCTGGTTTTGATGAAAAAATGGCCTCCTATATGACCCTCTCTATTGGACTCTCTGAACTTGTAGCTGCTGTAGTCTGTGTAAGTCACATTACCTTGGGAATGGGACACAATTTGCTCTCTGGCACTGATACTGATGTGATTTCTGTCCTTCAGAGCTCCATCATTGAGCGACTGGGCAGGAAAGTGCTCCTAAGAGGAGGCTACTGGATCATGGGTTCACTGCTAGCTGCTATCACTGTGACTCTCTCCCTACAGGTAAGGAAATTCTTCTCACAGCAGATTTCTTTGTCTAGTCTGTTTCTAATCTCTGCCCACTGGCAGGACCACGCTACTGAGAAAGTGAGGCTTAGATCAAGCTTGTCTATACATAGGATTAAATTCTCTCTCAGCCAGTACTCTCTAGTACTCCTGCCTTCCTTTCAACATGATCTCATGACCTTAGCAAGGAGCACATAAAACCCTGGGAGACTGGCACTGCTTCCTGATTTCATCAGACTGCAAGCACCAAACTCTGGCCAGCACAGATCACAACACAGTCCTAGGAAAATGGCCCTTTTTATTCATGCCATTTTTAAGAAGTAACAACAAACGCCCAGATTTTTTGCCTCAGTTAATTTGAAATTGAACTTTGCTGCAGAAAATATAGAAAATAGATAGAAGGCACTATCTGTTCACAGACTGCAGACCAGTTCACTTCTCTAACCGTGACACCTCTGTGTCATTGCTTTAGCTTCTTCAGAAGCAAATTGCCTGGGTTACCAGTACTCATTGAGACCTACTCCATAGACACACTGTAAAATTAGCCTGGAAGCAAGGTGGCAGCAGACTTCTGGTTTTGCTTCATTCGTGAAGGCTCTCAAACATACGAGAGCAAAGTCTTTTTTTCCTAAAGCATCGAGACTTATTTCTCCCTGACTAAAATCTAGAAAAACTCTTTTTCAGTACCAGTTATTGAATGTATAACTTAATAAAAGTGAAGAAAGATGTGATTTGTCCTTCTCACATCTCTAAGGACCGGAGGAAGAACCATGAGGTCAAAAAGAAAGGACAGGGTGCAAAAGTACTCTTCAGACTTCCTTTAATTGAAGCCTTCCAAGCCTTGCAGCTGCTCTGCACGAGCAAACCTGCTTCTCTGCTCACCTAACAAAAACCCCAACTGCCCCTTCCACAGGGTAAAGCACTCACATCTGCCTCTCAGTTCCCGCATACAGAATATTTCTTTCTTGAGGTGACAGCGTTGGAAAAGGAGGAGCATTCCCCACCTAGGCTTATTAACAGTTATAATTGTTTTGGTGGAAACAAGTTTGTTACAGTTCTTTTTCCTTCAGGACTGGTATTTCTGGATGCCATACTGCAGCCTTTCTCTCATCATCCTGTTTTCAGTTGTCTTTGCAGTTGGGCCGGGTAAGTTCTCAGTCAAAGGAAATAAAGGAATTGAGTCATGTGAGCTTATTAATATGGTTAGGAAAATACTGAGTTATATTGCATAATATTTAGCATAAATACATTTATTTAACATAGTCTTGTAGTCATTTAAACATTGTGGGTCCAATTATTCATTGGACACAAAATTTAATACCATAAGGTTTGGGTTTTGCTAACAAGAGGAAAGGAACACACTGGAAAAATACAGCAAAAATAGAGCAAAAGCAGATGGGTAAAAGATTTTTTTTAAATGCTAGGGGGAAAAAAAAGAAAAAAAGAAAAGCGAGAGTTCTTTTAAATTCAGTATTGTGTAATATTACATCTTATCCCACATAGATGGCGGTGTAGAAGACCTAGTTTGGATTATTTATTTTCCTAGCATTTATTGCCTGCTACTCGTTACATTTTATCTTTTAAAGGCTAATAATTTTTAAAATATTTGCCTTCCCATATGGCACGGTTGAATTATTTTCCTAACTCAAAACAGTTGAAGTCCTATGAGTTCAAAACATAACTGAAATGCCCAGGAAGTGAATCTGGGAAGATCACGCACTGGTGATCTAACAGAATCACACTGGGAATTCTTTTTAGTAATAATAGTTGTCATGCCATCCTGACACAGCTTCCTCCATGAGATGATGTCAGACTTTGTCAAGTGTAAACTACTTAATTCTTGGATCTTCCCAAAAAATTTAATTGAGTATTTTACTACTTTGATATACTATGTCTAACAGTTTATTAGATGCCACAAATATTTTCTTTTGTAAAAAAGAGCGACATACGTGATGTCACTACACAATTCTCAGCCTCAAGCCAGTCCATGGTAGTAGGATCTATTTGCTGACTGTGTAACAGTAACACTCCATCTAAAAGTTGAAGTCAAACACATCAACAAGTAATAATTATTCTTCTTTCCTTTCAGGTGGTGCCACAGTTTCCACTAGGGGTGAAATTTTCAAGCTCTCCTGCAGACCTCCTGCCTTTGTGATCAGCTCAGTTCTCAACTGGCTGGGAGTCTTTGTGATCGGAACAACCTTCCCGTTCATTGTGGTGAGTGACTTTGCCTGGGATATCCCCCAGGGCACTAAGCCTTGGGAGCAGGAGGATGAGCAGCAGGAGATGACAATGCTGTGACAGTCTAGAGTGGTCTTGGCACCTGCTCGCTCAAGTCCACTTTTGCAACTGAAGGGCCCTGATTTGCCCAAGATACTTATTCAGACTGAAATGTTTGTCAAAGGTCAAAATGGAAAGAATTCCTTATCAAATTCAAGATACTTTGGGTCCCAAATACGAAAACTGTGCCAAGAAAGTGACTAAAGCAGATATGCTTATCTTGCTCTCTTTCTCACTTTGCTCTTCCCTGCAGGAAAGACTCAAGCACTTCTGCTTCCTCATCTTTATGGTGGTACTTTTCACTTCAGGGATAATGGTCCACCTGTTCCTTCCAGAAACAAAAGGGAAATCAATCATGGAAATCACAGAAGAATTCAATAAACTAAACTTTAAAAATAAGTGTATTCAAACAACTCCAAATCATGTCACAGAGGATTACACCTTCTGCACCAGGCTTTGAGTGGCTGTAAGGGGGAATCAGGCTTTTTTAAAAGAGTAGAAAAAAAAGACATTTGCCATTTTCTGACTAGCAAGTCGCTCCAAATGGATTGTCAGCTTTCCTATCTGTCACTTACAAGGTTCCCATTTTGCCAAGCCAACTTCTTTCTCAAGCACTCCACTCTGGGCAGCTCTGAAAAGGGATAAGGGCTGATATTAACAGGATAGACTCATGTAAATCATGAGCATTTTGGCTTAACATGCTGATGTGTAAATCTCTTCTTAACAGAGCAACTAATACACACTGAAACTACATGTAGAATTTATAAAGACTCTGCTGACCACAGAGAAAGGAAAGACCTGGGATCCTCTCTCTCTCTGATTTCTGAGTATGTTTTTACAGCCCTGAAATGGGAACAGTGAAGTTCTTGGCTTGCTATCTCTGGCTACGGTTCAATCCATAACAGATTAAAGAAAAAATTTAGTGGAATAGGAGATAAATTCTTTGTTTCTCTAGACTCAGCTGAATATTCAAACCTTGCCAGGTTCCCATGCACAGTGCCACGTTGTCCTTGTGTAGTATCTGGTTTGACACACTTCAACCATTTCAGATTGCCTTTCAGCAGCAACAGAGCTAAAGGACTGATGGATAAAATCCAGTCACCATAAACACCAAGCACTTACAGTCATTTTAGATGCTCTGTTCTATCCTGCCCATCACTGTTGTCATCTCAAGTCTGTAGCTCCTTCTCCAGGAGCAGAGTTCCCACAGATATCTCAAGGACTGTGAATCCCACAGCAATTGAACTTCTACTTTCTTTGTGTGACTTTCAGCTGCTTGGAACCAGTTTACCCCAGAAGAACCACCTCAAACTGGAACTGATTTAATCAGAAACTTTTTCTGAAATATGCAGACTCATGGGACTTTTCTTTTCTTTAGAAGGTGACTAATATTCTGCATGTTTCCCTATATTAATGAGAGGCTCTCTCAGTTGTAGCAGAAAAGCAATACTATTAGGAAGAACATGAACAAAGCCAAGGCTTACAGTGAAGCACACTATACAGTTTAAAGTCCAAACTCAAACTTGCACAGTGAAATAAGTGGTTTTACCTCTGCTGTTGCTTTGACAGGCATATTCACTTCAACTCAAACAAGGTTACTCAAAATAAGAATTCAATTGTTCATCTTAACTGCTTATTTTCAATTGCTAGTGTTAACCATAATAAAAATGGCAGATTGCCTGGTAATAAAACTTCTGGCCTCCACAAATATTTCTGTCCCCCCATCATGATCACCTCAGGGGCAGCTGACTAGAAAAAGTTATTGGTGTGCATACCCTTCCATGATTGGGGTTTTTCATTATTCCTGTCCTTAATACTGAGTGACACTTAAGACATCTCATTAAATATAACCACATAAATAGAACTATGTATCTACATGAAATGTCCTAACGTCAGAAAACTCAATAATTTTGTAGTGTTCCATATATATATGATTAAAAACTACCAGTCATCTGGAGACAGCTACCAATATAGAAAAGAAATCTCAACTTTCTACAAAACTGAATTCTCTCTTCCCTACCAGTCATTGTGCAAACATCCTTCATTCCATTACAGCAATCCCTGAAATCTTTGGAACAAGAGCAGAGTGGCATTGTGTAGCATTGCTGAGATACCCTCTAGTGAGTCACTTCTGTGATCTCAGTTATTCATTAGGTGTTATTTAGGAAAGCCTTCCCCATAAGATCCTCATCAGGAAGTGAGTGGATGCCCTATGGAACATTACTGTGACAACAAAGCGGAACAGCCATCGGGAGCACAGGTCAACCTTCGCCTGTGCTCAGTGGAGCAAGAGATGTGTTGTGGGGACAGTGTGGTCAAGGGATGAAACAGCAAAAGGTATGGTTCAAATATACATGGGAGGTGACAGGGACAAAGAGGACAGTAATTCAGAAGTTTCAGGAACACTACATGTACATTTTGTTCCAGAGACATCAGCTGATAGGTAAGACATGTCTCAAATACTAACTGAGGCAGACATAAACACTTAAAAAATGCATCAGTGAATTGCTGTCAGCTGGACAAAAATAATATGGTTCTGTTCTTGCTGGCCTGTATTAAGGAAGGCTTAGCACAGCTTTGGAGATGTGTATCACACATGACTGTAAAATTGCCAGGTAAATGACTAAATGACATGATGCTGTGAGATTTACTGTCCTGAGCACAAATCTGACTAAGAGATATCCGTAACGTATCTGCTAACTACTTGTTAGCACTAATTATGAAACTGCACATCTAACAAAGGGAGCCTCAGCACAATCTAAGCAATAATAGCACACAAGCAGTACAGTCACTAATCACCATAAATGCACATTAAGGGAGATAGAGGACGAAGATTCAACCTACCCAAAGTAGGAATCCTAAATTAAAGTCCAAGAGCAAAAAGGATAAGTTACAGTATGTATAAATACACTAAGTAGAAGCAGGTGAAGTAAAATGTAAGAAAATACATGCAACAGGCTGCATTTGAGAAGGAATGCCCCATGGTGAAAGCTACATGTTATTGCCTGCTTGTGTCTCCCCGCAATATTATCTGAGCAAAGCAGCTAACATAGAATTTCATCCTTTTGTCAGATGCACATCATGTTGTCTCAACTTTGTATAACTTTACAGAAAAGGAAATTAATTCTTAGCATCAAAGGGACAGTCTCATTTGTGCTCTAACAACAGCTTATCTGCTGGAGAACCTAAACCGGAAAAAAATTCCTCCGTGAACTCCCAGCACAAATCGACAGCAAACTCAAGGTTGTGATGAGGCCTGCACGGTGACGGAAGAAATGTCTTGGTGGTGCCACACACTACATTTCAAACATTAGCTAAAGAATCTGGGAATATGCTTTGCATGTGAAATATTTTCTAGTAAATATGACTGCTTGCATCAAATAAGCCCTTTGTGATTTCTTCATCCTCTTCTTTAACTGAAGTGTAAACGACAAGTGATAACTAAGCCATTTACCAACTGAATACATCCAAAACCTTTTTAATTGTGAAACAACTGAAGTTAAAGCCCGAGAATTTTCTCTCAGAAGAAGCAGACATCAATCCAGCTGTGGAGGTTACAAAACAGTTTCAAAACAACCTTATTTTTCATTGCAGACACAGAAATAATGATACTAGTAGAAATGCCAGACAAAATCGTGCATCTTTCTCTCTACTAGCAAGGGAAAATCAGCTACTAAATATTTAGCTGGTCAAGCCTGGTCTGCCACTGTAGAACTGTTAAGTTTGCACCTCATTTCAAAATACTGGAGTAGTTCAGTTCCTTTCAGTAATGATTAAGTTACGATGTGCTCCAGTTGCCATCACCTGAAGAGAGGACAGCTCTTTCCTATTACATGTCAAAGTCCTGTAGTTCACTGTCCAAGCCGCATCTAAGATTCCCAACAAATAACTTTGTCTCTATGTTTCTTGCTTATACTGAAAACTGAGCAAGTTATGATGATGGGGATCCTGTTTAAAATTGTTTTCACAGTCCCCTGTCCCCCTAGCAGAAGACAGAGTTCATGAAATATACAGGATCCCTGCAAGGGACACCATCTTTTTACTTGGGCTAGACATAACCATTGGTTGAAATATTTAATCCAACAATCCTAAACTTTGTACAACAGCTGAAATATGTGTAATTAACTCAAAAACCTCTGAAGTAAAATTTAACTTCAGTAACATGGGACTAGTTCACTGATACTGCTGTTGTACAATGTGAGCATTTGGTTCCTTTGGCAGGTACCAGCCAGTGAGCAACAGGCACCGGCTCTTTCACAGGACATGGCTGCCTTCTTCTCCAGCCTGGTGAGTATCTGCTCACATCTTCTCAGGACTCTGACTTATAAAAGACAGAGATAACATAATACCAGACATTCAGGTTCTTTAAAGATTTTAAGTTCCTTCATTACAGAGACCATCTTTCCTTTCTGTGTTTAAACATCACCAGGAACAATGGGGCTTGGGGCCATGAAGATCATGTTGAATGGTCTTTTCTATGCAACAAGATAAAATATGAAATGAGATGAAATGAAATGAAATGAAATGAAATGAAATAAAATAAAATAAAATAAAATCTAACAATAGCTCTGGCTGTTCCACCGCTGACAATGCTTTTGTCTTCTAAATTACTGAAAACAATACTATTTATTAAGCACCCTGATTACTTCCCAAAATAATGAATATAGTAACAGTACAGCAAAAGGCTAAGAAATCATGACATAAGCTTTTAAATAAATTACTTTCTTCACTTCATCAAAAGAAAATTAATGAAATCCATCAAGAGTTTCCATAATCTTACACAGAGAAGAAGTAATGTGTATTACACATTATGGTTTGGTGTACATCGGTTATTGTTGCTTGCAGACAAAGAAACTGACTCCCTCTTCTCTGCATCCAGGACTGACACCTTTATCCAGCTAACCTGTCAGATATTGCAGGCATACAGTGAGAGCTGTACTATCGGGAACATCTTTTCAAACTCCTTTTCCTTCCTGCGAGCAGAGTGATGGATTATTATTACTATTATTATTATTATTATTATTATTATTATTATTATTATTATTATTATTATTATTACACCAGCATTTAGTTTGCTATGGCACTGCGGTTGATGATTGCGCTTTGGCAGTAGATTAGAGGGATTTTGAAAAATGTTTAAATTCAAAAGGATTTGAAGTGGACAAAGAGGAAGGACTGGTGTGGCTACAAATATTCTGGCCTTGCACGAGACGAGACTAGTGAGAAGCTGATGGAGCATTTTATTTTTGCTTTGCAGGTTCAGTTCCGGGGACTGCTTCAGATGATCTTAGTGCTGGGAATTGGTGGTAGTTTCCCATATGGGTTCCATATTTCTGTCATCAACTATCCTTCTGTGGTAAGTAGCCATCACCCTGAGGCTGAAAACACAAAATTGAGAGCCTGACCTCTCTGTTCTGCCATAAATATCAAATTTACTGAACATTCAGCTGATATATCTACATTTTTTGGCTAACAGTAACATCACATGTGTAGAGAACTTTTTCTCCTTTAAAGAACTAGATAGCATTTTCTGTTTTAAATAAGTTCTTGCCATGTAGTATACAAGTCTCCAAAGGAGAACTCAAAATGTGCTCTTAGCATGCTTGCCAGGAAGCTTCCTGACTGATACAGACTTGACGATTTTGTGCAAACTTGTTTTACTAAGAAAGTCTCAAAGTAAGTCTAATATTAGAACCACAGGCTCCATCTGAAGTACAGCAGCCAAATATGAAGGGATCTTATACCCATTATCCAGCCAAAACCTTGTTTTACTTTTCAGCACATCAGGAAGTTTATTAATGAAACCTGGATAGATCGACATGGCTCTCCCCTCCATCCTGAGACAATCATGCTGTTGTGGTCCTTCATTGTGTCTGTTTATGGGATAGGAGGATTCCTGGGAAGCCTCTGCTGTGGCTACCTGACTACGAAATACAGGAAGTAAGTGTTTCTTGTAACAGTTCAACAGTCAGAAAGTACCAAGGTGGACAAATAAATACCTTCTTTTTCGTTGAAGTAGCCCAATGGAAGATAATGGATTGGGTTTCCTAGCACACCTGCTTTTTCCAAGCAGTGGATTTATTTATCTGCCCTCCCCAGGGAACTGTGTTCTGTAAAGGCTGCAGCCATAATCTCATCACCAGATCAGTGCCTCTGGAGCAGTGGCATAGGATCACATTCTCTTCAAGGTCCCTTATGACTCTCAAAAATGTCTCCCAAGAGACAAATTGTCTCTCCAATGTTTACAAACTCCAATAAGGGAGCTGTGTGTCTTGTGTTGTAACATATTATATGCAGTTACTCAAAAACCTGGAAAATATCCTTAAGTGACAAAGAAAAGTCAGATTTCCATTTAAATACACTCATTTTGGGGTGGTGACATTATATTAAATATTTAGATCTACTGTAATGAAAATATGAAGAGAGGAGAAAAAAATAAATTGCCTGTAACTTCATTGTAAAGATATAGCCAGTACCAAAACAAATGTCTAAGAGACATCTCTGTTCTTGGCTATCCATTTTACTGAAAGTCAGTTCCAAACTGTCTTTCCCACTGGATGAAGGAAGGATTCCTCACCAGTCTGGTCTGTTCGCAGTGCCTTTTGTGTAACACCACTAATTTCATTTGCAGCGAAATTGGCAAACATATCTGCTTGGTGTGACCCACTTAAAGATCTGCTCCACAACACACTGATCCAGAGGCCCCTCATTTGGGTCTCAACAAACCAGCTTAGCCTGCCTGCAATTGTGTTCTTTCCTATCAGGTAAGTGCCCCCAAGAAATTTCTTGTGGGACACTACCTCATCCCACATGCAGAGAGTATCCCAAGACTGGAAACAAGATCATGTACTTCTCCCATGGGTTATTTAACACATGATACCGAATTGCTGAATCACAGTCTAAACACAAGGTCTCTGTGAATCCTTAATGTGTGCAAGAGGGCTCTTTTCCAACAAGTGTCACAGCAAAACTTCTGAGTGCAAAAGACTTTGGTTTGAGCCTGAGACACCAGGGTAGTGAACACACCAGCCCACAATTCACACAGAGTGACTTTTGAAATGAAATATGCCTCCAAAAAACTCTGTCTGCCATCTCAGATCACTCATTTAGCCAAGAGTGTCATTATTATGAGCCATTCTAGAATGGGAGCTGTGGAGTCAGACTATTTCTGAGGAAAAACCTGACATTTTATGAGGAGTTATAGCCATTTTAAAATCTTGGTGACAAACTGGGCCAGTGCTTCGAATTTCTTCCCAACTTGTACTGTGGAAAGGCTGATGAAGGGTTACAACTGTTTAAATTCTAACCTAAAAAATATTAGTTAATTCAAATCTAAAGGATCCTAAAATTTGAAAGAACCGTTTTGACTATCCAAAATTCAACCATTCCTCAAAAGAGTTGGAATGGCTGTACCATGCTTCCTGTCACAGTAAGAGTAGTCAAAAGAGTACAGGAAATTCTCATTTCACACTAAATTCTCAAGGTCTTTTTTTTTCAGGAAAAAGTGCCAGATGTGCACCAACCTGATCATGTTGGTAGCTGCACTTTTCATGGCCCTCAGTAAAACAGCCAAATCCTTTGAGATGATTCTGGTCGGGCGCTTTCTCTATGGCATTGGTTCAGGTATGTCCTCATGCCACTATGGCCTGCAAGGCCTGCAACCCCCTGACTTGCTGTCCCAGGATTGTCTCTACAGCCATCCTTGGGGAATGATTTTTAAAGCAGATATACAAGGCACTCAATAAAAGTGAAAGATATCATCTCTTTTGCAAGGAATTGTAATCTAAGTAGCAGCGTGAATGTAAAAAATGTAAGAAAGGATGGTCAAAAAGTTAAGCTTTTCTAAGTATTTTAACTGTCATTTATCCTCTTCTATGTTCAAGGTTTTTCCCTCAATATACATCCTCAGTATGTAGGAGAGATTTCACCCAAGAAGTTACGTGGGTTTACCAACTCCACAGTTGCTGTTTTTCTGACCCTGGGGAAACTCACAGGACAGGTTGTTGGACTACGGTAAATTCTCCAATCTTTCTCTCAGGTTACACCAAAAGTAGAAATCTTTCTATAATCTTACCCTCTCACCTAGTCAGTGACTGAGAAACACGCTCATCCTCCCCAAAACACGCCTTAGCTTATGCCAGAAGAAAAATGTTAATTGTATTTGAGACAAACATATAGCTTTCAATACAGGAGGCAGAAAATTATTTGCTCATAATCTGATTTCTTCTTATTTCCCCATTCTTTCTACTAGGGGACTTCCTCTTCGAAATTCATTGTACTTACATGAAAAGTCTTAGCAAGACATTTTGGTCCTGTGGCCAATCAGTGGTCAAATGAGTCTCATCAGCTCTCTAGGCATTATATTGGGTCCCAATGATATTTAGAAAGTTTTTCAAAATATCAAATAACTCCTTTAAAATAAACTGTGAGAAATAAAAGTAGCTAAATTTGTGAAATTTGCTGAATTAAAATTCACGGGTTTGCTCCAGTGCACCGTTGAATGGAATCTGATCAGTCTTCACCACTCAGAAAAACTTCCTGAACATTCATTCCATTATTTCAACATAATTTTGTTTCACATACACTTTCCAGGGAGATTTTAGGAAGTGAAGCTTTGTGGCCATGGTTGTTAGCATCTAGTGGACTTTCAGCGTTGGTTCAACTGGTTATCCTCCCATTTTTCCCTGATTCACCATCCTACCTCCTGATACAGAAGGGTAATGAGGAAGCCTGCAGGAAAGGTAGAGTGTCTGCTTTCCTCACTTGCTTCACTTCATTTGCTGTGTTACAGTGACAGCCTCTGCAGAGACAAGAAGGGCAGGGCTGTACTGCACAGTGCAGTGCCATGGAACAGAGGCAGTTTCAAATACAACAGTTGAGGTACCTATGCCTATGTGTCTGTATTAACCTGGGCCTCACTCAGCCTCATTTAATCCATTAAGACAAGCCACCCAGATGTATGTCAGCATGTCTAACATTTCCTGCTTTGGTGGGCACTGCTTTATTTCTTTAAAGGAAATGGTTTAGGCAGCTCTTTTTATTATTATTATTAAATAACACGTACTTAAATGCTTACTTTGTTTACAATTAAGTCAACTCCACATTAGAAAGCTGTGCTATACTGACAACCAGAGAGACAAAATCCTTCCAATTGCCCATTGCCCTGCAGCAACCAGATGGCAGAAGCAGCACCAGCATCAACACCTATACCGACAGACAGGCAGAACAAAGGGTTTAATGTAACCATTCCTGATGGAGCAATCCTGGTAGAATAATCCACTTCCCTCTTTATCCCCTACAGCCATCAGGAAGCTCTGGGGGGAAGGAGACCACCAAGCAGAAATTGATGACATTATGAAGGAGAAGGGTGCAATGGCAAGCACAAAAACCTTGCGAGTCCTTGAAGTAATAAAAGACCCATCTTTGCGCTGGCAACTTTACATTTTGATGACTGTCATGACCACCTTGCAGCTCTGTGGAATCAATGCAGTTGAGTGCTCTCTATCCCCAGAACGAGAGACGACTCTAGGCAACGTTACAAACCCCTCAAAGTCAATGTTATTAAACCAGCTTAGAATTGCATCTCAACAGCAACACTTTTTTCACAGGTGCATTTCCTCTCTGCGTTTTTCAGATATACTTCTATTCTTTTGAAGTATTCCACACAGCCAAGTTTGAAGAATACCTTATCCCATACGTGTCCCTGGGAGTTGGCTTGTGTGAATGCTTATCCTCTATACTGTGTGTAAGTCTTTTCAGACTTGAGTTTGAGGGAAAAATTTAATGTGGTCAACAGCTGTGCTTTTCCTTACTTGTAACTGGGCTCAGGGAAGTTTTGTATAACCTAAGACACATCTTCCTGCTTCTGCAAAACCACGTGCAGGATAAAAGGAAGGTTTTTTTCCTCAATTATTTGCATGAGTGTATGTCTTTAGACTTACTTTTATTCTGCAAAATAATAATTTTATGATGTTCTGGATTAGATGTGTGCATGTATGTGTGCGCAATTTGACATATGCCAGCTTGCAAGACAGGGAACTGTCTAATAACAGCCTAGGATTGACTAATAAACACAACTTAATTAATAATGAATTAGCTTTGAAGAAGCTAATTAAATTCATTAGGAATTAAGAGACTCTCAAATGAGAGTTATAGCTGTTTATTTAGACAAGTCTTGCACGAAGAACACATGGAGAGAGGAGAATTATTTCCTTTGAGATCTGGGATTTATGATCTGTGTTTTCTGCTTTTCAGAGCACCCTTATAGACCGGTTTGGGCGGAAGGTGCTGCTCTGGGGAGGATACACCCTGATGGGTTCTGTTCTAGCACTCCTTACCATGACCCTGTCACTGCAGGTAAAGAGGCAGCAGCCTTCTGGCCACTTCCTCAGCACCAGCTCACCTTTCTGGTCTTACCTTGCAGGATTTGTACAAAAACTGGAGCCAGTGGTAGAAAATAGAGAGCTCTGCTATTCTGCCATGTGTCTAATGGTTTGACGTCACTTGTTTCTCACTTTTAGCATCGGTTTTTCTGGATGCATTACTTCAGCGTTATCTTGATCTTCCTGTTCGTTGTCTTCTATGGAATTGGACCATGTGAGTATATCAATGGGAGGATATTTTGTAATGTATTGGTTGGCAACACAACTGGCAGAGGAAGAATAGACTAGTGCCATGGTAAAAAGTTCTGGAAATTAAGGAGGGAAAGACAGACACATACAAGTGGGAGACAGGAAAAGGATATCGACACCTCAAATTTTATTGCTGATCCCATGATCTAAATAATTTAAACCACAGTATCATCTTCTCCAGAGGGTTTGGGACAGAAATTTCAGAACAATTTCTAAAATACTCAGCTAAAAACAGGATTTTAGGCACTGTCAGGTATGTTATAGTAATCATCTTCCTTAACTTAGCGAGTTAAGCTTATGCCTACCAACATGCTCCAGGTGGAAGTGGCCACAGGAGCCAAAAGGGAAGCAGGTTTTATAAACCACTGCACCAATAACAGCTACCAGTGCAATATGGAACTGCACAGATCCACCGACATCAGAAAAAGGATTCCAGTACATATAAGAGAAACCTAAATTAGCTGCTGTATTCCATTTCTGGAATCAAGGTCTTTCACCCTCATAGCAGAGGCCACCTACCAACAGGCCACCCATTCTGCCTGTCTGTCATCTTCTGCCACTGCCATTGGGAGGAACTTGAGCAGAAGCAAGGAAACAAATATACCTGGTGTGTGTTTGGCTTTGCTTTTTCAGCTGGAGCCACTGTATCTGTCATGGTTGAAATCTTCAGCCAGTCATACAGACCATCAGCCTTTCTGATTGTTGGCTGCATCAACTGGATGGGACTGTTCGTACTCGGGATGATTTTTCCAGTAATTGTTGTAAGTGACTCTACTAGAGCCCTCCTTCCAGGCTAATCTATTTCTGAATGCTGACAGGGGGCAAAATAATAGCAATAAATTGCAATGACATGCAAAGCTTAGAGCTCTGTCCAAATACCAAACCTGTTCAGGAATCCCCCTGGCCTGTCAGAGGAGCAGCAATTGGATTCAGGTCAAACATAACTAGTGGAAATTCCTGGTTTGATAGCTGTCCTGGATTGCGTATTGAGCACACCTTTGAATCTAAACTTCTTAGACACAGGCTTGCACTAGAGGGCACGGAAATAGAAATCAGTTTCTTATTTTCCTTACATTGTCTCATACTTCTGCTTGCAGGATAACCTTGGACCCTTCTGCTTCCTTATATTTTTGGGAATCCTTGCTCTATCAGCAATTTTCATCTACCTGTATCTTCCTGAAACCAAGGGAAAGTCAATCATGGAAATAAAAGCAGAGTTCAACAAGCTGAACTTTGGGAAAAAAGAAACCTCAGTCACTGAAAATAACTTTCCTAAGGAACAGTTGTCTTGCACCAAGCTCTGAATGTTCAGAGGAGAAATTTGCATCTCTTAGAAAAGACAGGAAACAATATTGCAATAGAACTAAAAAGGAAATATTAAAAACAGACTGCAAGCTCTTCTGTCTTATTTATTTCTTCTTTTTTAAGATAGATGTGAAACTCATTATCCTAGAGTTTCATTTCTGGATTATATCTAAACACTTTCAGGGAAAATTTCATGCCACAGTTTCAAGATCTACTGGATATAAAGTAGATAGTACATCTTAAGAAGTTTTTTATGATAGTACACCTTAAGAAGTTTTAAAGAATTTTGTTAACAGTCCATAGGGCCCAAATCCTGCTAGAAGAACACACATGCAGGCTCTGCTCACAGTCCTGGACCCATGACCCTGGGCCTGTTGGTGTCCCCTGTTCCCAGGAGTCCTGTCCAATGCCACAGGTACCCGAGCAGTTTGTTACTGACCTTTCCTAAATGAGACCTCGCTAACACTAAGTACCCCGTAAGCAGGAACCTGGTGGCAAACAGCTCAGAGAGGAGTATCAGAAATACGAAAGACCAAGTAAAATACGTTAAGAAGACAAACCAAGGTAAAGAAGGATTAAGAAGGCTCAATGACCATCAGTCATGAAGCTGGGGAAACACAGAAATCTGACATATTTGGCTAGCAGGCAGGCAGAGGAAAGATACATGGTTAGGGTGAGATGAGCAGATATGGACTGAAAACTTAGCACCCCAAATCAGGAAAAAAGGTTCCAGCATGACAACAGAAAAAGATATTGAAAGTGAAATTGTACCGTGCAACAATCCTGGAGATGCAACAGAAATCTCAGTGCAGAACATCCTGGTACCCTTAGGCAGAGAGAAGGACCTGCCAAACTGAGATATTCTTGTATGTAAAAGAAGTAAAATGGCTGCTATAAAATAAAGCGCACTCTCAAGAGCATCTCTGGTGTCTAAGGAACTGATTTCCAACCTGGTGCGTCAGCTTCTGGGAATTACATCAAATGTTTTCAGAGAAGAAAGAGTTTGTTTTGGAAATGTTTTTCTTGTTATGTAAGCAAGCTGGGAATAATGACTGATTATTGTACCCAGCAGTAAAAATAGGTTGTGAAGTTCATTGGAAATAGTCTCAGTTTTTCCAAGTGACCACTAGCAAGTATAAGTATGATTTGTAACTAAATATTTTGGATCATGCCACCTGCTTTCCTTTAACCACTGAAGAAAAAATGAATCAATATTACAAACTACAGTTCCTCTTCTTGCAGATGGAGGTGTCACTCGGGTTTGTTTTCAATGCTTTGACTTAGGAAACATGCCCTGAAAAGGCTTTTTGTAAAACAGATTTTATTTCTGGGTTTTTTTAGAGTTTTCATTATTTTCAGAACATGTACAGGAGACACAATCCACTAGCGTGGGCTGTAAATTAACACTGACACAGTAATTTCATCTCCTGACTTTTTATTTGCTGGCTTTTTACAGCAATGGTGCTACAGTGAAGGAATTGACTTAAAATCAACATACACCACACAATCATAGAATGGACTGGATTGGAGGGGACCTTAAAGCTCATCTAGTCCCAACCCCTCTGCCATGGGCAGGAATGCCACCCATTAGATCAGGTTGCTCAGGGCCCAGTCCAACCTGACTTTGAACACAATCCACTTAAGCATGTTCATACAGAAGTTTTCAACATTTAAAAGTATTTCCTTAAATCACACCATTCAGTACAAGCATTTAGTGCAAGCTATAGAAAGCTCTCCCTCTTTTCTGTAGCCTGGGGAAAATGGAGTGAGTAGAAAAGCTCTTATCTCAGAAACTATTGGGCATAAAGACACCCATCACTTTTAACATGGAGAGATTGTCAAACCATCTATTTTATCCCCATCAGTATTTTCAACCTGCTTTCCCCACACATCTCACTGCAAACAGCCCCTACCAAGTGCCATATGATCCCTCTAAATCACTTTGCTCATGTAAGGCTCTACTAGGCAGCAGTGAGAACTGATTCCAGCTCTGCCACACACTCCATCCACTCTCGATAAAAGCCACTCATATCAGAAAGCCTGTGGATTTCCTGTCTCTCAGGAGTTATGACTGTTATGGGACTATTTGCACAACAAAGGAGCAAGTTGAAAACAAGCCTCCTCTGAGCATGTAGAACCCAGTGCTCACCACAGTGGAAAATCAAGACCCTGATTTTAAGGCATGTTTGTCATGACTTAGTCACAGTTCAGGCGAGGTCTGCACAACATGTGCCACTGGGGTTTTTCTGTTATGGTCTATTCCACAGAAGCAGTTTCAGACCCCATAACTGAGTCATCCATCCAATTTTTTTTTATAATTGTAAGACTTGCATAAAGAGGTACATTATAACCTACACTCAGTCTCTGAAACATTTGCTTTTTCACTGTTTTCATGATAGGGCTGTATCCAAATGTGAAATGTCATTTTGGATGCTTTGGTTTCCAGAGTGCAAAAGCCAGGTTCCCTCCCAGGACGGTGCATTGGCTGTCTGTGTTAGTAGCCTGCAGAAGCCACATTCAGGCTCACGTCTCCTAAGACACTTCCACTCCTCTCCATGCACCTGCCAAAGGTATCACTGACTATTTAAAGGCTCCTGAGGTGCTTACTAGCATAGTGGGCTGAGTCAGCTTGTGGGTGAGTTAGAAATAAAGTTGTGAAAAAGGTGAACCGAAAGAAAACCTGCTTGTGATCCAAAGATGCCTAAATTCATTGTTAACACAAATATAAGCAAGGATAAAGTTCCAGAATCTTTTACAGGGGAGCTCACCCAACAATTATCAAAAGCATGGGGCAAACCAGCACAGGTAAGTCCAGATGCTGAAATGTTTTCTTTCTTTAGTCAGCTGTGCCTATGCAACGAGCTGTTTCTGAGTGATAGCCTTGATAAACTAATATACCTAACGATTCACCAGTATGTGCGGTCTTCTCTCTGGGAGAATATCAAATACCTGTTTGCTGTAACTTAGTTTTGTTGAGGTCTCAAAACACCGAGGTATTTACAGTAGCTTTGTGTAGGATGATATTCTGTGTGGCTGTCTGTGTAGGTGAAGACACCGGATGTATGTGTGTGCACAGGTATCTCTGTGAATACCTCTCAAGAATCTGGCTGACTGAAAAGCAAACCTCAACTTCCTTGCTGAGTCCTGTTGAATAAGTGCCTGCTATCTGCCACCAAATTGCCTGTAGCCTAGTGGTTACAGTTGAAGAAAAAAATTATTTATTCAGCTTGCTTGGACATCTGGCAAAAATATCTATGTGGCATCCTGCTACTTTTAGTCAAAATACCAGAATAAAAGCTGTCTGCTGGTTTCATTACCAGACTGGAGGGGTTTTACCTGCCAAAACCCATGGCAGTATTCTACTGGTGTGAAGTACTGAAATACTAGTATTAAGGGTCTTATAAGGATTTATAAGGCTATTATTTCTTAATACTGACTGGTCACTAGTCACTGTATCAGTTGCTTACTGAAGATTGTCAAATACGAAAAACCGCAAGAAAGTTTCTCTGCAGGGCTGTAAACTTCATAACATGAGCTACACCTCAGTTGCTGTAGCAGCAGTAACTTTAGTGAATTGGCTACAGATCTGTAGCAGCTTGGTTAAGCACCCTTTCTGCATATTCACTAGCCTATTTTCAGAAAATGTTTATTGTGCTTTGGGAGTGATGCTTCGAAACTGTAGGAAAAATGAAATTTTGGTGCCTACAGAAAGGATTCTGAGAGCTCCCCAACAAACTTTTCTCTATGCACTGTGACACCTGAACACATGCCATTTTTATGTAAAACTGATCTGTTCTATCACTCTTTAAAAAAAGCCAACATTTTTATCAGTCTAGCAAACAAGTACTTGCTGTTGGGGGAGCAGGGGCTGTGTCAGCTGGTGGTTCTTGCATAAGAGCTTCTGAATATAAAGCTAGAGGCCAGGGCTGGGATGCAGCTGTGTGGAAGGGATATGTAATGGGACTTAGAAATATACAGGGAATAACAAAGAGATTTTTCTGAAGAGGACATACAAGCTCTTCGTGACAAAGGAGGCAATAGGAAAGGGAGAGTCTCTTAGTTATAACACAGAAAGAAGGAAAGGATTAGGGTGGGCTGGAATGCAGAGCTTTCCTCTCACAGGAAACTGTACCATTTGGGAAAAATACTGATTTTTAATCAAATAGGGTTTTTTCCTACTGGAAGAACTGTTTCAAATATTTTCAAACTGCTCTAACAAGAAAATAATGCTGATTAACGCTTCAGCTTGATTTTTCTTTTAATAATGATAACCTGCTTCCCGGGTAGATGTTAAAGGCATAGATGTACCTACATTTGGCATGAAGTCAAGAGCACATGGTGTCCAGACAGGGGAGAACAGGGCCAAGCAAGTGGTACCTCAGCAGGATCTCCTTGGCTTATCCTGTACTGCTGTGGTCTGATGCACCTTGCACCCAAACAAGCTGTAAATGATGGCCAAGACTAATTACCCAGACAACTCCTGGTACTCAGGCTAGCTTGTTTTACCAAGAGGGTTAATTGCTGCCGAGTTCCAATGATGCGCTGCTAATAAACGTGGGTAAGAACAGAACAGAAGCCAGACGAATGCCAAAGGAACTGATCCCTAGATTCCCCAGTGTGTGGATCTGACACTGTGTGTTAGCAGCAGGGAAAATCGCCGGCTGGTCATTAATATTAACATAGATACTTTCTTCTATTTTTCCTCATATCAAGAACAAAAGTAGGATTAGGCTGTATTTTGTTTAATGAGGGGGATGTTGATTTAGACCTCTGCTGTGTCAGTTCACATTTACCTCAGCAGGGAAGACTGCAGCGGGAGTCAGTGAGGTGCAAAATCTCTCTGGAACGCAGTGCGGCAGCAATGCAATTGCACATCCCCCCTCGTCCCTGACCTTCCCACACAGACAAGGAGAGCCTGGTGGCCTGGAGGAGGTTCTGGAGATATTATGGGTCACTGAGATCCTGGAGCACCTGGACTCGGAAGCCTAACTACTATGGCGTCTTTGTACTGGCCTTGGACACAGCAGGGAATGTCTTGGAGTAGAATGCAAATGTAGACAGTAAGATGTCAACAAATGAAAGACTTGCACATGAAAAACATGCAGTTATTTTCACTGCAGTTTAGGTACATAAATACCTTCCTGGATTTTCAAAATTTTTCTTAATATGGCAAAGAAAATAATATTCTTTTTGTTCTTCCAACAGTATCTAGCAATACAGATCTCTCCTGATCAGGTCGTCTTCAGTGGCTCCACAGACCCTTGTGTTATGTGCTTTCTCTACAGCATAGGAAAGATAGGGGAGCAGGAGAACAAGGTCTACTCCAAATTGCTTTGTGACCTGCAGAACAAACAGCTGAAAATATCATCTGACAGGTGAGCTCATACAGCAACTTCTCTGACATGACTTTCCACAGATTGTTAAAACTATTAAACCCAGACTTGTTCTTTGGTGTTCTCTATTAATGTGCTGACTGAAGAGGCTAAATGCCCAGTCAGTTGTGCAACTCCCCAACCAAAATGAAGTAAGGAGCAATTGCATGAGCTGTGTTGCTGATGAACAGAAGCTGCAGAATATGATGGTTAAAATTATGCAGGTTCAGGCACTGAATGTACCCACAGATCTCATGTGCAAAAACCAGGTACAGACACAATAACTTAATGTTTTTATATCGATAACTCGAGTGACATGTTCCCTATTGCCTGTGGGGGTATAAGTGGAGGTGGATTCCAAGAGCTTCCACTTACATAAAAGCCTTTCTAGTCCTTTTCCTGAAGGTACGCCAGTCTGCTCCAGAAATGACTGTAGATAAAATATATTATCCTGACAGCTTCTTAAAACAAGAAGTAGAAAAACACGAAGAACTCTAGAATGCAAGTAGGTGAGACATCAAAAGGGGCAGGAGGAAGAGAGTGGAAGGCCTGAGAAGTATAAAGCCCATGGGGAGAGTCTATAGCGTGGCTGTGTGTTATGTCCTGTTGCAGGAGCAGCCTGCCCAGCCTGCAGCACTCTGCTCTCAGCAGCTAAGTGTCTGTCTTCCCTTCCAGAACCTACATCAGTTTCTTTGACATCAGTCCTGGCAATGTAGGCTAGAACAACACCACCTTCACTTGAGGTGTCCTGGGGTGGTAACAGCTTACTCCTGAACCCTCACCATGGTTTGAGAACTGCAGTTCTATCACATTACTGGTATCTGCCAAATGCAAAATGCATTGGTATCTTAGTTGCTGCTACCCACTGCTGTCTAACATCTTGCCTGCTGCTTAAATAAAAGCAAAAATGCAGCAGAAACCTTATGACTGAGATCCTCTTGTTACTCTGGGAAGCTGAGATGGATGGTGTCTTCTCAAAATACTCTTAGCAGAAGCTTTTCTTTCAAAAAAAGTTAGCCATGTATGAAGATGAACACTCCATTTGCCTTTGCCCTGTCCGTGCTCAAGAGCCTGGCCAAATTTCAAGATAACTATCTTGACCTGATTTCAGGATATATTTAAGTCAACAGATATGGCTAAAAATGTTGCACATGGACCTCCCTTCAAAAGGAGGAAAGACATGATTGCCTCTTATTTAAAAGGGATGGATTGCAGTCCAGGTCCTCTCTAGGCCTAACACCACAGGGATATCTAGGTGATTAGCAGAATGATTGTACTGTGAGTCTCCCAGGGCTCAGCATAGGCAGAGGGAGTGAGTGGAAAAAACCACTGTTCACTGTTGTGCCCTCCCCTTTTCACCCATTGAACAATCTGTGGTGACAGTGAAGATTAGAGCAGAGCTCAGAATGAGGCAGAGCCACAGCAAGCCATTCCCAGCAACTGAAGTGGTGAATTAATTATGAAAGGAAGATTTGCATATAAATATTTATTATTTAAGCCCTCTGTCAGATAAGATCATTTGCTTCCAAAGTAAAATAAAAGATTGAGCAGAGATGTTTCCTGAAATTCTATAGTTAAGTGTATTGTGACTTTTTTCTGGAAGAGCAAACCCAATCACACCCCTGTTCTGAACTCTATTGTGAACATGCCATTTTGTCCCTACCACAGCTTTGCTTTGCAGCCACAGACTTTAGATACAGACCTGCACTTCAAGCTACAAAAATGCTTTGTTGGGATAACAAATGGAAGCTGCTTTGGTGAAAGCAGCTCAGCTAGTAAAACAATGTACTACTTGGCATCTAAATGCAGTGTATCTTATTAAATATTGTTCACATCACTTAAGGCCATGTGGAGCTGCCCGTTGAAGGAGGAAGACATGACATGAGGTAGGTATTCTTTGGCAGAATGGCCCCTAAACATAGCAAGACCTTCTCCAGAACTCAATCTGCCTTTTTCATAGAGCCACTCGCTCCAAGAATGCTACCTCTGTCTGCTCTTGGAGCCACAGCACCAGCATTCCCTGATGTTCTCCTGGCTCCTCCTCCCTGGTCCAGTTGCTCTGTGCTCAGGTTTTGGCTGTGATGCAGTTGGGTACTTACAACTGCAATCTGTGGACACCCCAGCCCTGTCCTTTGCAGTCAGTCTCCACGAAAGGCTTCAGCCTACCCCATATATCACCCAAGGCCCTCCTATGAGTTATTCTCAGGGCATCCAGACCTTGGAATGTGTATTCCTAAGGCACCTCATGGCACAAGAACAAATAAGACCACCTTTATCTGCTAACAATCCTTATACTCTCTAACAGGGAATGTAGAAGCCACCTTTGTCTCTGTCTCTGGCACATCATTAGAATACTCTCTGGCATATTTCTGTAAAACATTTTACCTTTCAATTTTTTGCTCTTAGACACATTTCTTCATTGTTCTTATTTTAATTGCAGGCAATTGTTTTTAAAAACAGATGTGCATTCAGAAATGTATCATGACTGGAGGAGTGCGGAGCAATTACTTGAGGTAGGGGTGTGCACAAGTACACTGGTATTTGGGTACCTGCTAAAAATGCATCTTAAAAAGCTCAGAAAATGTATGTAAAGCTTCTTCCTTAGTTCCAGAGGCGAAGGAGAATGAAATTGCAGATGTCTCTCCATCGTGTGGCAGCATAGCCAGGGGCTGCCACTCTGGGCCTGGCAGGCCACAGAGCAAGCCCACCAGTGGTGACATTGCTCTCAAGCTTTTATCGCTGTACGGATAGAATTCCCACTCTACCTCCATGCAACAAATCTGGGAGGCAGGAAGGTGAGAGGAATAACTGGCACTATGCAATGGCAGGGAGCTGAGGATATCAAAGCGAGGAAACTTAATCAGTTCTTAAGCACTGTTAATCACTAAAAAAGGAAGTGCTCCAGTTTTCAGCATTATAGCCTGTGTCACTCCAAAGCATTCTCATGTAACACTATCCCTTATTCCTCATTCAGGGCGATGTGTGTTCACCTGTGTAACATGCACGTGTGGTCAAGCTTTCCAGCAGCAGCAGTGCATGATTCCTGTGTGTAAAATGTCTGGATGGAGAGGGCTCTGGGCCTGATCCTCTTTAGCCTTCCTAAAGGTGAGTCATTTCGTGCAGCAGAGCAGCGCTGCCACCGTCGGGGCAGGGAAGAGTCCGGGTGAGGAGCCTGGACTCTTGCCCTGGCAGCCTACGTGCATCACATCACACAGCCCAGCATACGGCTCAGCTCTGCTGCCTCTCACTTCTGAATAGACACGCACCAGTTCATTCCTAAGGGAAAAAAAATCTGCCTTTTTCCAGCAGAAAAATATGATGTGAAAACGGGGATGCTGAGAAGTAATAGGTGACTTTTAATTTGATTGAAATACATTACAGAATAATTACTATGCCAGCAAGGCAGACATTTGTGCTTGCATCGAGCTAAAGCTGTGCACGTAGTTGAAGCAAAAACGGTACAAAGGTTACTTTATTTTGCAAAAGAAAAAAACTCCCTATGGAGCCATGGCAAGTATCTCGTTTTGCAACTGGCAAGCTACGGCCTATATCCCTCTCTAGCCCTGATCCTGCAGAAGACAGTGGGAGCGCTACACCGGTAGTATCACATGTGCTGATACCAGGTTATGTATGAGTTGCCCAGAGCGCGCTGACTCCGTTCCAGGAAGGCGGCTGCACTAAACCCTCAAAAAATATTCAGTGGCAGCAACAAAGCCAACTACGGAGCCTTACAAACCCAATAACCGCGGAGCGAGAGACAGCTCTGGCCGGGAGACTGTCGCAGGAGA